>OX243931.1:11800000-12297500 GCA_945859725.1 Drepana falcataria | reverse complement strand
ACCTGAAAAATTACAAAAGTTATTAAAGAAATACATAAAATCTGTTAATCGAACCGAGGTTACTTGGTCAGTGAATTCGCCCATACAACTAACTTTAGTGAAAAATAAAAAGTCAACCTAACCTATAGTGTCGTACGTTGTTGGATAGCCCTTAGCTTCTGTATTAACCTACCGAAAACCGCATCCTTGTATTCCCTCAGGATTCTCTGATAATCCCTGAAAACAAATTTTTTCGTCTATCTCGACTTCAAATTTCCGATTAATTTCCGATTAAAAATTCTAAACTAAATATTGTTACAGTATACTCACCAGATAACCTCGCCATCCCCTTCTGCTACCTCCCCTCCGTATCCCTGAAAATTTTCAGCAGCCTACCTGAAAAATTACAAAAGTTATTAAAGAAATACATAAAATCTGTTAATCGAACCGAGGTTACTTGGTCAGTGAATTCGCCCATACAACTAACTTTAGTGAAAAATAAAAAGTCAACCTAACCTATAGTGTCGTACGTTGTTGGATAGCCCTTAGCTTCTGTATTAACCTACCGAAAACCGCATCCTTGTATTCCCTCAGGATTCTCTGATAATCCCTGAAAACAAATTTTTTCGTCTATCTCGACTTCAAATTTCCGATTAATTTCCGATTAAAAATTCTAAACTAAATATTGTTACAGTATACTCACCAGATAACCTCGCCATCCCCTTCTGCTACCTCCCCTCCGTATCCCTGAAAATTTTCAGCAGCCTACCTGAAAAATTTCAACATAAAGACCCACCCACCCGCCCTATTTTTCTGTCGGCCAGTTGCATTCTGCTAAAATCCCGTTTTTCAGTTATACCGCCGTAACTCAGCCAATTCGCATCCTAAAAATATAATCTATACACCCCCAGATTCCTTATTAAATTGCCCTTCTGAACAAGGAATCGGAAAAAATCTACCTCTGCCTACCAATTTTTGGTAGGCACTTTTCTAAATTTTGCCCATAAAACCAGCCGTTTTCCGCAGTTTTTGCTCTTTTTCTCGCACAACATCGCGATGAGCCGCAGGTCGAGTGGCGTGGATGAGTTCCACGACACTGTCGAGAGCTCTCCACTACCCAATCCCCCTGCAACCAAGGCAAAAGCCAAGGCGGCTCCCAAGAAAAAGAAGCAAACTGCTCCCGTCGTTCTCCGTGGCCCGTCCTTCGACGTCTACGATGTCAACGCCTGCGTCGCGCTACTCAACCACCTCGCGGACTGCATCACACACGCAGTCCAAGAAGGCAAAAGCGTTACAAGCGGAAACAAAAGCCTCATAGTAGCCGCGGCGCTGGAAATCAAAGATATAGTCAGCTCCATACCGTCGCTGGTGGCCGCACCACCTACACCTACACCACCTACGCCGTCCCCCTCCGTCGCACCACCCTCTCCACAGAGGAACACAGAGATGGACATCAAGGTGGAAGTGATCGCGGCCATCAGGAGCGAACTCAACAAAATCAAGAGGGATACAGAGGATATAAAGGAAATGGTCAACGAAATAAATAATAAACCGCCAACAAAAACAGCCCCACAAAATACACCGATGACATACGCATCGGCCCTCACCTCCAAGAAAGTCGCACAGCAGCCAAATTTCCCCGTCATTGTAGAGTCGAGCGACCCTAACGAAGACGTCATAAACACAGTGAAGACCAGCGTTGACGTCATCAGCCTTGGCGTTGGCGTCAACCAAATCAGAAAAACCAAGAGTGGCAAAGTGATCGTCTCCTGTGACGACGAATGCGGGCGCGACACTCTACAGCGGGAGCTGCAAAAGAACAGCGGGCGACTCACAGTCGGAATACCGGCAGTACGAAACCCGCTGCTCAGACTAATAGGCGTAACCGCGGACATGAGCGACACCATAGTCGAAGAGGCTGTCTTGAAACAGAATAGTTCCAGATTCGCAAGCCTAAAGCCTGAGGAAATCCACTTCAAGGTGCTCCGAAGGTCTAAAGGCAAAAATAACACAGTGTCGAATATAATCGTGCAAGCCAGCCCAGCAGTCTGGCACAACCTCGTTGACTCCAGAATCCGAATTGGATATCAAATTATCCCAGTTATAGACCAATCCCCCCTACTACAGTGCTACAAATGCCTCAACTATGGGCACAGAGCCCAAGACTGCACAAATAGTGTTTGCTGCGGACACTGTGCCCAACAGCATGACTCACGCGAGTGTCCCAACCGCGAAAAAGAACCCACCTGCTGCAACTGCACTAAAGCGCACAAAGAGGCAAGCCACGCTGCCTACAGTCAAAAGTGTCCCGAGTGGCAGCGGTGGGATCGATTCTCTCGCGTGGGAATCAACTACATATAAGCCACTCACTCCATCCAACACAAGGCAAATCCTGAAAAGGTTAAAAATCAGATACTAAATAAACCCTGACACAAATACGACACTAAATAATTACAACCTCAGAGACACATACAAGAACAAAACGTAACAAAATAACAACATAATAAAAACAACATAAAAACAAACAAACAACAGATAAAATAAATAACAGAATACAAGTGCAAAACCCACAGCGGAATCTACATAAATAATAGTGTAATCAAAAAGTAAATTTAAACAATCACAGTGATAAAATAGAGTAAAACAAAAGTGTCAATTAAAATAACAGCAAGTATAAATACAACATATAGCGAAAAATATACGTAAACCTACATAAATAACAGTTTAATCAAAAATAGGTAATTTAAACAAATCACAGTGAATAAATAGAGGAAAAAATAAAAGTGACAATTAAAATAATAGCAATTATAAATACAACATAAAGAAACCAACAAAGACAGAAAATAACAGTGAAAAACAAACCTGCAATAAAAGTCTCTGAACTATAAATATCAGAGGAGAAACGCAAAGAAATCATCATCAATTCGTAGGGGGACGCCTGTAAACAATCGCAGGGTCCCCCCTCGAATCCATCACTTTCCATTTTTCATCACAAGCCCCAGAGTTTCGCCTGTATCAAATCGCAGGGACTCTCTGGGGCTTCATCTCATCACCATAAAAAAAAAAAAAAAAAAAAAAAAAAACCTAACCTAACCTAACCTAACCTAACCTAACCTAACCTAACCTAACCTAACCTAACCTAACCTAACCTAACCTAACCTAACCTAACCTAACCTAACCTAACCTAACCTAACCTAACCTAACCTAACCTAACCTAACCTAACCTAACCTAACCTAACCTAACCTAACCTAACCTAACCTAACCTAACCTAACCTAACCTAACCTAACCTAACCTAACCTAACCTAACCTAACCTAACCTAACCTAACCTAACCTAACCTAACCTAACCTAACCTAACCTAACCTAACCTAACCTAACCTAACCTAACCTAACCTAACCTAACCTAACCTAACCTAACCTAACCTAACCTAACCTAACCTAACCTAACCTAACCTAACCTAACCTAACCTAACCTAACCTAACCTAACCTAACCTAACCTAACCTAACCTAACCTAACCTAACCTAACCTAACCTAACCTAACCTAACCTAACCTAACCTAACCTAACCTAACCTAACCTAACCTAACCTAACCTAACCTAACCTAACCTAACCTAACCTAACCTAACCTAACCTAACCTAACCTAACCTAACCTAACCTAACCTAACCTAACCTAACCTAACCTAACCTAACCTAACCTAACCTAACCTAACCTAACCTAACCTAACCTAACCTAACCTAACCTAACCTAACCTAACCTAACCTAACCTAACCTAACCTAACCTAACCTAACCTAACCTAACCAGTGATATATAAAAATACAAGTGTCGTACAAGTGTCGTACCTCTCTGAATAGTGCTCGTTGTCTATAATAGTGTTTCGAAGATCGTTTTGCCATAGTCCCTCCGTATCCTGAATAATACACCTAAAAACATAAAATATTTGCAAATTTTTATTACAAATTTCATTTAAAAAATTATAAAATCTAAATTCTTAAATATACTCACCAGATTACCTTGCCATCCCCTTCTGCTACCTCCCCTTCGTATTTCTGCAAAGTTTCAGATTTCTATCTGAAAAATTCAAAAAGTTATTTCAGTTTTTCTTCAATTCTATACCCCGAACCGAGGTTACTTGGTAAGTGATTTCGCCCATACATTTTACCACAGTGATATATAAAAATACAAGTGTCGTACAAGTGTCGTACCTCTCTGAATAGTGCTCGTTGTCTATAATAGTGTTTCGAAGATCGTTTTGCCATAGTCCCTCCGTATCCTGAATAATACACCTAAAAACATAAAATATTTGCAAATTTTTATTACAAATTTCATTTAAAAAATTATAAAATCTAAATTCTTAAATATACTCACCAGATTACCTTGCCATCCCCTTCTGCTACCTCCCCTTCGTATTTCTGCAAAGTTTCAGATTTCTATCTGAAAAATTCAAAAAGTTATTTCAGTTTTTCTTCAATTCTATACCCCGAACCGAGGTTACTTGGTAAGTGATTTCGCCCATACATTTTACCACAGTGATATATAAAAATACAAGTGTCGTACAAGTGTCGTACCTCTCTGAATAGTGCTCGTTGTCTATAATAGTGTTTCGAAGATCGTTTTGCCATAGTCCCTCCGTATCCTGAATAATACACCTAAAAACATAAAATATTTGCAAATTTTTATTACAAATTTCATTTAAAAAATTATAAAATCTAAATTCTTAAATATACTCACCAGATTACCTTGCCATCCCCTTCTGCTACCTCCCCTTCGTATTTCTGCAAAGTTTCAGATTTCTATCTGAAAAATTCAAAAAGTTATTTCAGTTTTTCTTCAATTCTATACCCCGAACCGAGGTTACTTGGTAAGTGATTTCGCCCATACATTTTACCACAGTGATATATAAAAATACAAGTGTCGTACAAGTGTCGTACCTCTCTGAATAGTGCTCGTTGTCTATAATAGTGTTTCGAAGATCGTTTTGCCATAGTCCCTCCGTATCCTGAATAATACACCTAAAAACATAAAATATTTGCAAATTTTTATTACAAATTTCATTTAAAAAATTATAAAATCTAAATTCTTAAATATACTCACCAGATTACCTTGCCATCCCCTTCTGCTACCTCCCCTTCGTATTTCTGCAAAGTTTCAGATTTCTATCTGAAAAATTCAAAAAGTTATTTCAGTTTTTCTTCAATTCTATACCCCGAACCGAGGTTACTTGGTAAGTGATTTCGCCCATACATTTTACCACAGTGATATATAAAAATACAAGTGTCGTACAAGTGTCGTACCTCTCTGAATAGTGCTCGTTGTCTATAATAGTGTTTCGAAGATCGTTTTGCCATAGTCCCTCCGTATCCTGAATAATACACCTAAAAACATAAAATATTTGCAAATTTTTATTACAAATTTCATTTAAAAAATTATAAAATCTAAATTCTTAAATATACTCACCAGATTACCTTGCCATCCCCTTCTGCTACCTCCCCTTCGTATTTCTGCAAAGTTTCAGATTTCTATCTGAAAAATTCAAAAAGTTATTTCAGTTTTTCTTCAATTCTATACCCCGAACCGAGGTTACTTGGTAAGTGATTTCGCCCATACATTTTACCACAGTGATATATAAAAATACAAGTGTCGTACAAGTGTCGTACCTCTCTGAATAGTGCTCGTTGTCTATAATAGTGTTTCGAAGATCGTTTTGCCATAGTCCCTCCGTATCCTGAATAATACACCTAAAAACATAAAATATTTGCAAATTTTTATTACAAATTTCATTTAAAAAATTATAAAATCTAAATTCTTAAATATACTCACCAGATTACCTTGCCATCCCCTTCTGCTACCTCCCCTTCGTATTTCTGCAAAGTTTCAGATTTCTATCTGAAAAATTTTTTCATAAAGACCCGCCCACCCGCCCTGGTTTTATTGCGGCCAGTTGCATTCTCAAAAATCCCGTTTTTTCGTAATTCCGCTATATCTTTGTTATCCTGCGTCGTAAAAATACAACCGATACCTCTCTAGAATCCTCAATAAATTGTCCATCTAACACAGTCGTCGGAAAAAATCCATCCCTGCCTACCAATTTGTGGTAGGCAGTTTTCCAAATTTTGTTCTTTTTTCCGCTCGTTTTTCATCGTTTCTCTCGAGTTTTTAGCAAATTTACAGCATGAGTCGTAGATCAAGTGGCGTGGACGAGTTCCACGACACCGTCGAAGGCTCTCCACAACCCGGTCCCTCCATTATGAAGACCAAGGCCAAGACTGCTCCCAAAAAAGGGAAGCAAACAGCACCCATTGTCTTTCGTGGCCCGGATTTTGATGCACGCGACATAAACTCCTGCGTCGCGCTACTAAACTATCTTGCGGACAGCATAACATCTGCAGTCCAAGAAGGCAAGAGTGTCACCAGCGGCAACAAAAGCCTTATAGTAGCCGCGGCGCTGGAGATAAAGGAAATAATAAACTCCATACCGCCCCTGGTGGCCGCACCACCTACACCTACAGCCGTCATCCCGCCCTCTCCTCAGAGGAACACGGAGGTTGACATAAAAGTCGAGGTGATCGCTGCCATCAGGAGCGAGCTAAACAAAATTAAAAGTGATACTGAAGACATTAAGAAAATAGTCACAGAAATCAAAATCAAACCGCAACCAAAAGTCTCAACCAACCCACAATTAACGTACGCAGCAGCCCTCAATAAAAACAAAGTCACTTCAAGACCCAGCTTCCCCATTCTGGTGGAGTCAACAGACCCCCTTCAAACAAGCACTGATATTATTCAGTCGGTCAAAACCAGCGTCAACGTGGTCGAGCTCGGCGTTGGCATAAATAATATCAGACCAGCAAGAAACAGTAAAGTGCTAGTGACCTGCACGGACTCAGAAAGCCGTGAAAACCTGAAAAAAGCTCTCAATGAGAAGAATAATCAGTTTACAGTCGGGGAGCCAGCCGAGAGATACCCACTGCTACGACTTATCGGCGTTGAAAATGATATGAGTGACGAAGAAATAAGACAGGCTATCCTCAGACAAAATAGATCCCAATTTGACCCTCTCAAAGATGGCAAACAAACAGCAAAATGGATCGTCTACCGGAGAACTAAGCCTAACAAAAACGGTGTCTGCAATGTGATAGTGCAGTGCACCCCAGCAGTCTGGCGAGTTCTGGTAGACACCCGCATACGTATAGGGTACAAAATCGTGACAGTCATAAACCAATCACTTTTACTGCAATGCTACAACTGCCAAAACTATGGGCACAGAGCTCAAGACTGCACTAATAGTGTTTGCTGCGGACACTGTGCCCAACAGCACGACTCACGCGAGTGCCCCAACCGTGAAAGAGAACCCACCTGCTGCAACTGCAAAAAAGTGAACAAAGAGGCAAACCACCCTGCCTACAGTCAAAAGTGTCCCGAGTGGCAACGGTGGGATCGATCCTCTCGCGTGGGTATCAACTACTACACATAAATAATAGACCAAAACTATAAACACAAAGCGAAACCTCACAACAAAATAGCCTCAAATAAAGTGCCAAATAAATATAGTGTAAATAAATATAGGAATGTAACAATATAATAATGGATACAAAAACAATTGTGTTAAAAATAAAAGTGTAACAATATAAACAATGTATACAAAAATAACAGTGTTGGAAAATAAAAGTGTAACAACATAAATAACAGTGCTCAAATAAAAAGTGTAACAATACAAATAATGTATACAAAAATAATAGTAAAGAAAATAAAAGCGCAAAAAATACAAAAATTATATGAAAATAATAGTGTTCAAAACAAAAGTGTAATGCATACAAAAATGACAGTGTCACAATATATACAAAGTGTAACAATATATAAAATATCTATAATATTAAAATATATATAAAACTTCATAAAGAAGCAAAGTCAGAAATCAAAAGATAATTCGCCGAAAACAAAACACCAAGTTCTAAAAATTCTAAAGCCGCCCGTATCCCTCGCGGGGACTTTAGAATAAAACTAAAAAAAAAAAAAAAAAAAAAAACCTAACCTAACCTAACCTAACCTAACCTAACCTAACCTAACCTAACCTAACCTAACCTAACCTAACCCGAGTAGCGCTCGAAATCTCGTTCCGAACGGTCGAGTTATCGCAGAGTTCCTTGCAAATAATTACGTAAAAAACAAAATTTTTTACAAAAGTGCTCGTGGAAAGTTAAAAGTGGTATCAAATTGTGCGGATTGATTGTGTCTACCCGACAGTGTAAAAAGTTTTCGAAAATAACCACCCCCGTCGGAGTTATCTTCAAAAAAAAACAAAAAACCACGTGTTTACACAAAAATTTTGAACTAAAAGTGGATTATCTCGGAAAATAGATCGATACCCCCCAGTTTTTCTGCTGCCTCCGGGTGGGTATCACCCTTGGCTACCTCCCTGCACCACCAGAACCCGGTTGTCACCGCGGGTTCGGGAGATATCCGGGATAAAAACAAAACCACGTGCCGGAGAAAAGAGAGAAGGAGCAGCGGCAGAGGGCTCAAACTTCTCTCAGATCAAGACCTTCACCAGGCAAGTGGTTTCCCGAAAGTTCCATAATTTTCCGACCATTATCCTGGAAGATATTAACTTTTTAATTTTCAAACTTCCCGGCGGTTATCTTCGGTAACCGCTTAACCGATCGGAGAACCAAAACAACAGTTCGGTGCGCGCTTCCGAGAGGAACGCAACGCGCCCACTCCCAGATTTTTACATCAAAAATTGACTAAGATATTTGTAAAAAACAAAAAATTTCGGAAAACATATGAAAACTCATAATTTTCTTTTCAATTTTCTTTTTTTCTTCCATTAACTTGTAGAGCTTCGTTCTCCGATAATATTCATATTTTTTCCGAATTTTTCTGGCGTCTGGTTACGAAGATATTGATTTTTCGCGATTTTCAAAAAATTTTTTGTAATTATTATTAAATTACCAAATTTGACCTCGGATTCGGTCTCATCTAGTGGGTTCCCCTTGGATTGAGCCCAAATCCGGGTCTTCTAGCTCTTCATTTGGCGATTTTAGCTTTTCCGGCTTTTACCGTTAAAAGTTCCGGTTTTCTTCTAAATTCAATATCTCCGGAACCACCCGGCCTAGCGACCCGGGGTTTTGACCGTCGGTGAGGGCGTCACACCCTCTACAGTCCCATATTTTAGAATTTTTTTTATTTATTATTATTATTATTATTATTTTTTATTAATTTTTAAATCTTTTTGGGCTAACTGTCGGGGCTGTGTCGGACCCCGCCAACGACAATTATTGAATTATCTGGCTGGCGGTGAAGGAGCTATCAAGTTTTCGGGTTTTTCAAATTAAATTTTTTTATTATTATTAAATATCAACATTAGACCTCGGATTCGGACTCAGCCAGTGGTGCTCATTGGTTTGAGCCCAAACTCGGGTACCGTAACTTCTAAATTGGCGATTTTAGATTTTCCGGCTTTCACCGAAAAGCTTCCGGTAATTTTAAAAGCTTGATATCTCTGGAACCACTAGGCCTAGCGACTCGGGGTTTTGGGCGTAGGAGCGGGCGCTACACCTAGTTTTAATTAGATTACAAATAATAATAATAATAATTATTATTATTATTATTATTATTTTTTTTTTTATTATTATTTTTTTATTTTTACTTGACATATTATACGACTCCGCCATTTTAAGGCACTAGATATAAGGACTAGGGCCTTATTGGGCCCTAAATCTTAGCATAAATTTACTGACCAATATAAATTATTTAAATTATTTATACTGATTTTTGGACCTGAGTGTCCTATTGGGCACTCAACCTTATTTAGTGACAATTCTATTGTATATAATTATTGACATTGTATTTACACCCCAGCAGTCTTTACAACTGCTGGCTTTTAATTTGATTATATTTTGGTTAGTGTTTCGTTCGTGTTGTCCCCTTTCAAATTATAAAAATGTTTGGCTTCCGCACCCCCGCTAAAGCCCCCCGTAGGAGCACGGAGCTCCCAAGAACCCCGGAGAAGGCCGCAAAGGCGGGTACCTCCAAGACCTCGCTGGTGCGACGCAGCATCGGGGAATGGGAGTCGGGAATGGTGGACAAGAACCCGACATCCCCGACCCCAGCCCCGGTGGTCGCTCCGACGGGCCCTCCGAAGCCGAAGCCGAAGGCGGCTAGTGCCGCCTCGGCAGCGGTGACGGAGAGCTCGCCGGAGAGGCCAGTGTACGCCAGCAGGGTGGCGGAGGCGAGAGCCTGTCTAAATAAGGCGAAACTCCACCTGAGTAACTCCCGCAATCTGAAGACAGATATAAAGGCGGGAGTTATTCAGGCGTTGGATCGCCTTTATCAATTAGTGAAGGAGGCAGAGGCGGCAGCAGGAAAGGAGGAGAGGGACGAAGAGAGGAAGGAGGTTACGGTGGTGGCCTCTCTTCCTCCCCCTCCTTCAACCCCCAAGGAGTGTGGCTGCGGAGCAGGTGCGGAGTCGCGGAAGGCTCAGGAGGACCTCGCCAGGAGGATCCTGGAGCACGGTGCACTGTTGAAGGAGTCGAACGAGAGGATGGCCGTGCTCCAGGATTCTATGGACAAACAAACCGTGGCCATGTCGTCCTTGGAGAGGGCGTCTTACGCGGGTGTAGCAGCAGCGGGCCCCAAGAAGGTCGTCGTCCCGCAGCAGGCCACGCTGCACTCCGTAGTCGTCACCTCCAGGGACGACATGGACACGGGTGAGGAGGTCCTCAAGCAAGTTAGAGAGGCGATAGACGCCAAGGAGGGCTGGGTCAGGGTGGACCGAGTCCGTAAAGCCAGGGACCGCAAGGTGATACTGGGATGCGGCTCCGAAGAAGAACGCAGAAAGGTGAAGGAGCGTCTCAAGACGGCAGGCGATCGGCTCCTTGTCGAGGACATACGAAACAAGGACCCGCTTCTGATACTGAAGGACGTGCTGTCCTACAACAGCGACGACGACATAGTCGGCGCCCTTCAGCGTCAGAATCGGGAACTTTTCGATGGCCTCGGCAAAGAGGACGTCCGGCTGGAGGTCCGCTTTCGGAGGAAAGCCAGGAACCCCCACGCCGGCCACGTGGTAATGCGGGTGTCCCCCCAACTGTGGCGGAGAGTGGTCGAGGCGGAGGCGGTGCACATAGACCTGCAGAGGGTCCGGGTGGCGGATTACTCGCCACTCGTCCAGTGCTCCCTCTGCCTCGGCTACGGGCACGGGCGGCGGTTCTGTGAGGAATCCGTCGTCAAGTGTAGCCACTGCGGGGGGCCCCACATGAAGCCCGAGTGCACTAGCTGGCTCGCCAATGCGCCCCCAGCGTGCTGCAACTGCAGCGCGGCCAAGCTGGACAGGACTGACCACAACGCGTTCAGTGCAGACTGTCCAGTGAGGCGGAAGTGGGACGCATTGGCTCGGGCCAGCATAGCGTACTGCTAAGGGCACCACGTGGAGTCATAGGGCCGATCGTCAAGTGGACATGATGGCCGGCGGTCTTGAGGCGCCGCACCGGCGACAGTACTCGGAGTCGCACCCCAGGGAACCACTCGTTCCGGAACGTCAGGGATGTCTCGGGATATCTGACCAAAGCGGCACAAGCCCGGTGGCAAAAGTTGGTGTCGGTTTCATGCGAAACCGGCCCACCTTAAATCGCAGAAAACCGACGTGCCGTGGAGGTCAAGGGAACCGGACACCAACCGGACGAGTGATGCTCGGGGGCATAAGGGTGCAAAGCCTTCTACTGCAGACAGAAGCGGGACCCGTAAATGGCAGCAGCATAATGTATTATGAAGCACCATTTGCGGGGCCCAGGCAGAACTCTGCAGTGGAAGGTCGTGTGCCCGGAGCCCTCTTTGAGAGAGGAAGGATGCTCACCTTGCGGTCAAATTTGGGGTATTTTAGTTCACACTGTATATGTTGTAAATATAGAATATTAGTCTTGTATAAAGTATAAAGTATCTGTATAAAGTAAGTGAAAAATTTTTGTAAAACCTAAAAATGTAGTAGAAAGTATTGAAAAATTACTTTGTTAAAATGGATATATAAAATGCAAAAAAATATATAGGAGAACAAGAAATGTTTAAAGAAAATATTAAGTGTAATAAGATAAAAGAAAAATAGAATAAAAGAAACGTAAAAAAAAAAGATTAGAAAAAGAAAGAAAAGAAATAGTAAAAAAAGAAAAAGATCACTCTAACAAAAAAAATACCCAAAAGATGGCAAAAAACTAAAAAAAAACTAGATACAAAAGGACTCTGGCCACCTTGCCAGAGGGACAACCAGCCACAATAAAAAAAAAAAAAAAAAAAAAAAAAAAACCTAACCTAACCTAACCAGTACAGTGAAAATTAAAATTTGAACCTAACATATTGTGTCGTACCTCTCTGGATAGTGCTCGTTAATTGCAATAGTGTACCTAAAACCGTTTTGTTGTGTTCCCTCCCAATTTCTTGTTATCACCTGAAAACTGCAAATTTTGGTATACATTGACTTCAAATTTTTGTTCAAAAATTCATATCTTTAAATTCTTACAGCTATACTTACCAACTGCCTTGTCATCCCCTTCAGTTACCTCCCCTCCGTATTCCACCCAAAAATCACCGTCGTATCTGAAAAAACAAAAAAGTTATTACAGTTTTTCGTAAATTCAGTGTAGCGAACCGAGGTTACTTGGTAAGTGAATTCGCCCATACAAATTAGTACAGTGAAAATTAAAATTTGAACCTAACATATTGTGTCGTACCTCTCTGGATAGTGCTCGTTAATTGCAATAGTGTACCTAAAACCGTTTTGTTGTGTTCCCTCCCAATTTCTTGTTATCACCTGAAAACTGCAAATTTTGGTATACATTGACTTCAAATTTTTGTTCAAAAATTCATATCTTTAAATTCTTACAGCTATACTTACCAACTGCCTTGTCATCCCCTTCAGTTACCTCCCCTCCGTATTCCACCCAAAAATCACCGTCGTATCTGAAAAAACAAAAAAGTTATTACAGTTTTTCGTAAATTCAGTGTAGCGAACCGAGGTTACTTGGTAAGTGAATTCGCCCATACAAATTAGTACAGTGAAAATTAAAATTTGAACCTAACATATTGTGTCGTACCTCTCTGGATAGTGCTCGTTAATTGCAATAGTGTACCTAAAACCGTTTTGTTGTGTTCCCTCCCAATTTCTTGTTATCACCTGAAAACTGCAAATTTTGGTATACATTGACTTCAAATTTTTGTTCAAAAATTCATATCTTTAAATTCTTACAGCTATACTTACCAACTGCCTTGTCATCCCCTTCAGTTACCTCCCCTCCGTATTCCACCCAAAAATCACCGTCGTATCTGAAAAAACAAAAAAGTTATTACAGTTTTTCGTAAATTCAGTGTAGCGAACCGAGGTTACTTGGTAAGTGAATTCGCCCATACAAATTAGTACAGTGAAAATTAAAATTTGAACCTAACATATTGTGTCGTACCTCTCTGGATAGTGCTCGTTAATTGCAATAGTGTACCTAAAACCGTTTTGTTGTGTTCCCTCCCAATTTCTTGTTATCACCTGAAAACTGCAAATTTTGGTATACATTGACTTCAAATTTTTGTTCAAAAATTCATATCTTTAAATTCTTACAGCTATACTTACCAACTGCCTTGTCATCCCCTTCAGTTACCTCCCCTCCGTATTCCACCCAAAAATCACCGTCGTATCTGAAAAAATCAAAAAATTTCAGCATAAAGACCCACCCACCCGCCCTATTTTTCTGTTGGCCAGTTGCATTCCCCAAATTTGCTTTTTTTTTCAGTTAATCGGTCATAACTCCTTCAGTTCTCGCTCTAAAAATAAAATTTAAACAGCTGTACGTAGGTACTTAAATTCCCCATATATCCATACATTCACAAAAAATCTAGCTCCCCACCTCGAATTTTAACTTTGAAAATTCGAGTTATTCTTCGTAATTCTGCACAACCTTGTTCGATTTTTCGTGTTTACCCTCACACAACCGCCGTCCACAAGCATGAGTCTCACGCGCACCCCTACTAAGCCCATCGCTAGGCTCATCCCAAGCCCGGAGCTGTCTCAGGCAAAGACAGTTGCGCCTAGCGGGTCAGGCAGCAGGCGGAATCTGGGCGAATCAGCGGTTTTCCGCGAAACACTCGCCCAGCCGGAGACAACGCTCCCCAAGCCGCAACTCAACATCTCATACACAATACCAGCCGCAACACCCACCCCGGCAGTCCCTCCAATGGCCTCTATTAAGACCAAAAATGCTGCACCACCTAAAGCGTCCATTAAAAAGGCCTCGACCGCGACCGTAACAGAGGTGTGCCCCGGCTCCCCTGAGATGCCGAAGACATACTCGAGCCGGCGCGAAGAGGCGAGGGCCTGCATTACCAGCGCCAAACTGCACCTTAACGGCTCCCGCAACTTGAAGACCGACATCAAGGCGGGAGCTTTTAAGGCACTAGACAGGCTATATCAACTATTCAAAGAGGTTGTGGCGGAAACAGAAAAGGGGGAGAAGAGACAGGATAGTGTCGGAGTGACTCCTCTCTCTCCCCCTGCCCCCTCTGAGATTAGCACGCGCGCAGCGGCCGACCAGCAGGCCATCCTTGAGAAGCTGGAGGAGCACGGGAGGCTTCTCAGGGAAAACAAAGAGAAAATGGTGGGACTCCAGGCGATGCTGGAAAAACAAGTGACCACTATCGAAAAGTCCTCGTACGCGAGTGTAACGGCGGGGGGCCCTAGGAAGCCGGCCCCAACCCAGAAAACGCTGCACTCAATAGTGGTCACCTCAAAGGATGAGACCGATACCGGCGACCAAGTTCTTTCACACGTCAGGGAGGCTGTCGACGCCAAAAACGGATGGGTGAAAGTTGAACGAGTCAGAAAGGCCAAAGACCAAAAGGTCATCATAGGTTGCGACTCCATCGAAGAGCGCAACAAACTCAAGGAGCGTCTCTCCAAACCAGGGACAAAACTGAACATCAAGGAACTGAAAAACCAGGACCCGCAAATAATGCTGAGGGACGTGACAGCCGACGTCTCTGACGAAGAAATCGTCAAGGCCCTCAGCAAACAGAATAAAGAAATATTCGAAGGCCTAAAAAGCGAGGACGTGCGTATGGCAGTGCGTTTCAGACGCAAAGCGAAAAACCCCCTGGTCAATCATGTCGCGATGAAGGTGTCCCCGGCACTGTGGGTCAGGATGACCAATGCGGGGGCCGTTCAGGTGGACCTGCAAAGAGTCCATGTGTTCGACCACTCGCCCCTAATACAGTGTTCGCAGTGCCTGGGGTACGGTCATGGCAAACAACATTGCAAGGAGAAGGACGTAAAATGCAGCCACTGCGGAGGCGCACATATGCAGTCAAAGTGTACAGTGCTGCTCGCCAACGCACCCCCCACGTGTTGTAACTGCAGCGGAGCTAAGATGGACAAGGCAGATCACAGCGCCTTCAGCTCCGACTGTCCGGTAAGACAAAAGTGGGATGCGTTGGCCCGTGCAAAGACTGCATACTGCTGAGGGCCACCCGCAGTCGCAACAAATACCGCCACCCATTCAAAAACATAAAATACACTAAACAAAAATTAAAACAACAACTTACAAATAAAAACAAGTAATAAATAACACAACAAAATAACGTTATAAAGTAAAACGACACACATACAACAAACAACAACAATTATATAATTAAAATGCACATAGATAAAACAAAAACAAGAGATAAACAGAAATAGTTAAACAAATTTATAAAGGTAATAATAAAATAAATCAGGAAAATAGCAAAATCAATCAACAACTAGAGAACAAACAGAAAACAGTAAAACAAATAATAGAGTAAAAAAAAAAAAAAAAAAAAAAAAAAAAAAAAAAAAAAAAAAAAAAACAAAACCCAAATCAAAATTAATCCAAAAGCAAGAAATAAAAAAAAAAGTAAATAACAGTGACAAATGTAAAATAACCAACTCAATACAGAAAGACAAAGAAAGAAAAATAAATAAATAGTGACAAACAAATAGAAGAATAACAAACCAAAGAAAGAAATATAAAAAAAAATAACAAAGATGGAAAAATAAAATGAAAAGCTTATAACTAAAAGAAGAAAATACACAAACCAAGAAAAACAAACTTGACAGTGGAAAATAAAAAGCTACATCAAAGTCTCTAAACTTAATATTAGAGGTGAAATGCAAAGAATAAATCACCACTAATTCGTAGGGGGACGCCTGTATACAATCGCAGGGTCCCCCTCGAATCCATCTCTCCATTTTCATCACAAACCCCAGTTTCGCCTGTATCAAATCGCAGGGACTCTGGAGTTTTCATCACATCACTTAAAATAAAAAAAAAAAAAAAAAAAAAAAAAAAAAAAAAAAAAAAAAAAAAAAAAAAAAAAAAAAAAAAACCTAACCTAACCTAACCTTTTTTTTTTTTTTTTTTTTTTTTTTATCGTGGGAAAATCCTGCATTGGACTTCCGCCGCCATCGGGGGACAGCGGCGGGGAGTGTCAGACTCCTACTGACTAAAAACCCACGGAGTGTCTTCTCATCGCCTTAGGATGGGGGGCCACGGGATCGCGTTTGCATGCACCGCGACCCCCCCAGCGATGGCCTGTGGCCGCTGCGCGGTGGTGACTCCACCGAAGGTGGGGTGCGTGAACACTCAACGCACCCCTCACCTGGGGGGCATTACGCAGCAACGGGACCCCCGTCCCGTCACCGCTGCCCCCTTGTGGAGGCAGGCATGAGCGAGCTCAGCCCGCCCCCTGCGGCCCTTTCTTGGGCCGCGGCCCGGGCTTGCAGGCCTTGCTGCCGACCGCGTGGTCGGCTGGCCGCTTCCCCTCCGCACAGACACCACAGTGCGGCGCGGCGGTACACTGCCCCGCCCTGTGCCCCGGCTGTGAGCACCGGAAGCACAGAGCGCTGCGGTCCACCCCCGACGTGCACTGCGGGGCCATGTGCCCCGGCCTGAGGCAACGGTAGCACCGGGCCGGCTTGGGCTGCAAAAGCACAGCCCTCGCACACACCCAGCCCACCGTCACCTGCCCCTTCTCTGCCAGGGTTTTGGCTGCGGCTATGGGGCAACGCACCCACACCGCGCCTCGACCCCTGGGGGCAAAACGGATTTCGCCCACCCGGATGTCCGCCTCCGGGCAGTCCGTAGCCCGGGCGATCGCAGCGGCCACGTCTGCGGCCGTCGACGAGTCGTCTAAGCCCGTGATGCGCAGCTCCGCGCCCTTGGTGGGCGTGGAGATGCGCACCCCGGGACCTATCTCCTGTCGCAGGCGCTCGGCAAGTGCCTCAGCCTTCTTCTCGCACCCGGCCCCCGGTAGCTCCAAAATCCGCGCTCCCGTCGCCGCCAATCGGAAGCGCAGTGCGTGGATGTCCAGGGACCCGAGGTCGATCTAACCTAACCTAACCTAACCTAACCTAACCTAACCTAACCTTTTTTTTTTTTTTTTTTTTTTTTTTAACGTGGAGAATCCTCATGGATCCCTACCTCCGCGGGGGCGGCGGCAGGGTATGTCAGACTCTTACTGACTAAACTCCACGGGGCCGCAGCCCAACTACCACCAGACCGCTTAGTCGGTGTGTCACGGGATCGCTTTCGCATACGTGCGCGACACACCGGGCGGCAGGCCACCATCGAAGGCGACCTCTCCTCGGGAGCGAGCACTGAGCCCGCCCCAGGCCCGAGGGCCACTCTTGCCTCCGTTCGTGCAATGGCGACAAGCCCCCCCGAGCTTGCCGCCTGGAGGCTCCGCGCAGCCGATCAGACGTCTGACTAGCGCGCCTACCGGCGCGACGAGGATTTTATTCATACCCCGCCGCGCCAAATGTGCCGCAGGGTGTGGAGTGAGGCGAGCGGAGCATACCCCACTACCACGGGCCGGGCCGAAGCCTCCAGCCCGCTACCCTGTAGCCCTCCATTGCCCCGCCACTCCTAGGAGCGACGACGCTGTCGCTAGAGCGACCCCCGCAGACCGGCCCGCACCGAAGTGCCCGGGCCGCCTGCACGTCACCTAGCCCTTAACGGACTGTGACGTCGTGGGCTGCAGAGTGGCAAGCAGAGAGAGCGAACTCGATCTCCGCCCGCCTCCTCCCGGCCCACTAACCACACGCCGCCACTCTCGCCAGCAGCGGCGCCGTCGCCGAAGCGACCCCCAACGTGCCGACCGCGAAAGAGTCGGAGCGACGGCATGGGCCTACTCCTGCCGATACTCCTCCTCCCCGCAGCCCCACCACACGCGCCGCCACTCTCGCGAGCGACGACGCCGTCGCCGAGGCGACTCCCCGCTGACCAACCCGCACCGAAGTGCCCGGGTCGCCTGCACGCCACCTCGCCCCTTCTCGGGCGGTGACGTCGTAGGCTGCAGAGTGGCAAGAAGAGAGAGCATCGCTCGATCTCCGCCCGCCTCCTCCCAGCCCACCCTCCACACGCGACGCCACTCTCGCGAGCAGCGTCGCCGTCGCCGAGGCGACCCCCAAACGTACCGGCCGCGGAGGACAGGGAGAACGGCGGACCGTAATACCGAAGCTCCTCTTCCCCCGCGGCCCCACCGCGCCGCAACAGCGATGCGACCTCGCCAAGGTCGCGATGGACAGGAAGGAAACGGCTCCACGTCTACCGCACTGCCTGCCCACCGCGACCCCACCTCGGCTGCCGGAGTGTGCAGAGACCCATAGCGCCGGCCATGTGTAC
This sequence comes from Drepana falcataria, assembly GCA_945859725.1. Taxonomy (NCBI): domain Eukaryota; kingdom Metazoa; phylum Arthropoda; class Insecta; order Lepidoptera; family Drepanidae; genus Drepana; species Drepana falcataria. Next base: position 12,278,844 of record OX243931.1, on the reverse strand, counting down.
CAAGTGCGCGGTCAAATGGTCATGGCCATTGCTCAGGGTCCATCTGCACCACCACGCGCTGGGCGAGCGTCAAACCCAGCGCGCTTCAACGTAGCCCTCCACGCCCGCCGCCCCTGTGAGCGACGGGCCGTCGCGTACTACCCTGGGCCAAAGCCCCGAAGCAGCAGCGACCCACCAAGGGCGCGGGAAGCGGCGAGTAGAGAGACGGCGCTGGACGGGGGCAGCGCAACCGATGTAACTCCACCCTCCACGGACCGGGCGAGGCCACACAGTCCGCCCGCATCCCCGCAGCCACCCTCCTCGTGCGTGAGGGGTCCCGAGGTGACCCCCCACACGGAATTAGGACAGGAATGGGAATTGGGAAGGTGGGAAAGTGGAGAGCGCCCGAAGCTTTCAGTTACGTCTGTTTCTGAAGGAACCAGACCAATAGCAGGCGGCAACCTCTAGCAGGATAGTGCTCCGGACTTGCCTTGGGGATCTACGCGACCTGCGCTACTCCCAAGACCAACGCCAAATTGCTCACTCGGAAAAAGTGAACAAAGTAGGTGATGGGCTAGCACCCTTGTAGGAGGACCCCTGGGGGTCACTCCTAGGGGTTCTAGCTCATCCCCCGCCCAACCTAACCTTTTTTTTTTTTTTTTTTTTATCGTGGGAAAATCCTGCATAGGACCCCCGACGCCACGGGGGCAGCGACGGGGAGTGTCAGACTCTTACTGACTAAAAACCCACGGGGCAAGGCCCACAGTCTTCAAGGCCGCTGAGTCGGTGGTCGCTGGATCGCTCTCGCACTCTACATACGACCACCGGGCGGCGGGCCACCATCGAAGGTGGCCTCTCCTCGGGGGCGAGCAAGGGCCCGCCCCTCGGCCCGAAGGCCTCCTCTCCAGCCTCCGTGCGTGCAATGGCGACGAGCCCCCCCGAGCTCGCCGCCTGGAGGCAGTCCGCGACGGTCCAGTCTCCTGGCCGCCACGTCTTCGCGGCAACGACGGGAGTACTCCACCCCCGCCGCGCCTACAGAGCCGCAGGGTGTGGAGCAAGGCACTCAAGCCTCACCACCACGGGCCGGGCCGGAACCTCCAGCCTGCTACCCCGCAGCCCTCCACTCCCCCGCAGACCAGCTTGCACCGAGTGCCCGAGCCGCCTGCACGCCGCCTCGCCTGTTTCCAGGTTGCGACGTCGTAAACCGCGGGGCCGCAGCAGAGGACTCGTTTCTGCCGCTACGAGCCGGTGACCGAAGCCTCCAGCCCGTTTCCCCACAGTCTACCGATAGGGCTCAGAGACCTCGGGCCAGGCCGAAACCCAGCCCATGTCTCTGCAGCCCGCCTCCGCTGAGGCGGAGGTCGCCGAAGCAACCCCACCTCGGAATAGGGAAAGGAATGGGAATTGGGAAGGTGGGAATGTGGAGAGCGCCCGGAGCTTTCAGTTACGTCTGTTTCTGATGGAACCAGACCAATAGCAGGCGGCAACCTCTAGCAGGATAGTGCTCCGGACTTGCCTTGGGGATCTACGCGACCTGCGCTACTCCCAAGACCAACGCCAAATTGCTCACTCGGAAAAAGTGAACAAAGTAGGTGATGGGCTAGCACCCTTGTAGGAGGACCCCTGGGGGTCACTCCTAGGGGTTCTAGCTCATCCCCCGCCCCGCCCAACCTAACCTAACCTAACCTAACCTAACCTAACCTAACCTAACCTTTTTTTTTTTTTTTTTTTTTTTTTTTTTTTTAACGTGGAGAATCCTCATGGATCCCTACCTCCGCGGGGGCGGCGGCAGGGTATGTCAGACTCTTACTGACTAAACTCCACGGGGCCGCAGCCCAACTACCACCAGACCGCTTAGTCGGTGTGTCACGGGATCGCTTTCGCATACGTGCGCGACACACCGGGCGGCAGGCCGCCATCGAAGGCGACCTCTCCTCGGGAGCGAGCACTGAGCCCGCCCCAGGCCCGAGGGCCACTCTTGCCTCCGTTCGTGCAATGGCGACAAGCCCCCCCGAGCTTGCCGCCTGGAGGCTCCGCGCAGCCGATCAGACGTCTGACCAGCGCGCCTACCGGCGCGACGAGGATTTTATTCATACCCCGCCGCGCCAAATGTGCCGCAGGGTGTGGAGTGAGGCGAGCGGAGCATACCCCACTACCACGGGCCGGGCCGAAGCCTCCAGCCCGCTACCCTGTAGCCCTCCAATGCCCCGCCACTCCTGAGAGCGACGGCGCTGTCGCCACAGCGACCCCCGCAGACCGGCCCGCACCGAAGTGCCCGGGCCGCCTGCACGTCACCTAGCCCTTAAACGGACTGTGACGTCGTGGGCTGCAGAGTGGCAAACAGAGAGAGCGAACTCGATCTCCGCCCGCCTCCTCCCGGCCCACCAACCACACGCCGCCACTCTCGCCAGCAGCGGCGCCGTCGCCGAAGCGACCCCCAACGTGCCGACCGCGAAAGAGTCGGAGCGACGGCATAGTGCCGATACTCCTCCTCGCCGCAGCCCCACCACACGCGCCGCCACTCTCACGAGCGACGACGCCGTCGCCGAGGCGACTCCCCGCTGACCAACCCGCACCGAAGTGCCCGGGTCGCCTGCACGCCACCTCGCCCCTTCTCGGGCGGTGACGTCGTAGGCTGCAGAGTGGCAAGAAGAGAGAGCAACGCTCGATCTCCGCCCGCCTCCTCCCAGCCCACCCTCCACACACGACGCCGCTCTCGCGAGCAGCGTCGCCGTCGCCGAGGCGACCCCCAAACGTACCGGCCGCGGAGGACAGGGAGAACGGCGGACCGTGATACCGAAGCTCCTCTTCCCCCGCGGCCCCACCGCGCCGCAACAGCGATGCGACCTCGCCAAGGTCGCGATGGACAGGGAGAACGGCGGGACGTGATACCGAAACTCCTCTTCCACCGCGACCCCACCTCGGCTGCCGGAGTGTGCAGAGACTCATAGCGCCGGCCATGTGAGCCAAGTGCGCCGTCAAATGGCTATGGCCATTGCTCAGGGTCCATCTGCACCACCACGCGCTGGGCGCGCGTCAAACCCAGCGCGCTTCAACGTAGCCCTCCACGCCCGCCACCCCTGTGAGTGACGGGCCGTCGCGTACTACCCTGGGCCAAAGCCCCGAAGCAGCAGCGACCCACCAAGGGCGCGGGAAGCGGCGAGTAGAGAACCGGCATCTCCATGCGGTACTCCACCCTCCACGGGCCGGGCAAGGCCACACAGTCCGCCCGCATCCCCGCAGCCACCCTCCTCGTGTGCGAGGGGTCCCGAGGTGACCCTTCACACGGAATTGGGAAAGGAATAGGAATTGGGAAGGTGGGATAGTGGAACGCGCCCGAAGCTTTCTGTTACGTCTGTTTCTGAGGGAACCAGACCAATAGCAGGCAGCAACCTCTAGCAGGATAGTGCTCCGGACTTGCCTTGGGGATCTACGCGACCTGCGCTACTCCCAAGACCAACGCCAAATTGCTCACTCGGAAAAAGTGAACAAAGTAGGTGATGGGCTAGCACCCTTGTAGGAGGACCCCTGGGGGTCACTCCTAGGGGTTCTAGCTCATCCCCCGCCCAACCTAACCTAACCTTTTTTTTTTTTTTTTTTTATCGTGGGAAAATCCTGCATAGGACCCCCGACGCCACGGGGGCAGCGACGGGGAGTGTCAGACTCTTACTGACTAAAAACCCACGGGGCAAGGCCCACAGTCTTCAAGGCCGCTGAGTCGGTGGTCGCTGGATCGCTCTCGCACTCTACATACGACCACCGGGCGGCGGGCCACCATCGAAGGTGGCCTCTCCTCGGGGGCGAGCAAGGGCCCGCCCCTCGGCCCGAAGGCCTCCTCTCCAGCCTCCGTGCGTGCAATGGCGACGAGCCCCCCCGAGCTCGCCGCCTGGAGGCAGTCCGCGACGGTCCAGTCTCCTGGCCGCCACGTCTTCGCGGCAACGACGGGAGTACTCCACCCCCGCCGCGCCTACAGAGCCGCAGGGTGTGGAGCAAGGCACTCAAGCCTCACCACCACGGGCCGGGCCGGAACCTCCAGCCTGCTACCCCGCAGCCCTCCACTCCCCCGCAGACCAGCTTGCACCGAGTGCCCGAGCCGCCTGCACGCCGCCTCGCCTGTTTCCAGGTTGCGACGTCGTAAACCGCGGGGCCGCAGCAGAGGACTCGTTTCTGCCGCTACGAGCCGGTGACCGAAGCCTCCAGCCCGTTTCCCCACAGTCTACCGATAGGGCTCAGAGACCTCGGGCCAGGCCGAAACCCAGCCCATGTCTCTGCAGCCCGCCTCCGCTGAGGCGGAGGTCGCCGAAGCAACCCCACCTCGGAATAGGGAAAGGAATGGGAATTGGGAAGGTGGGAATGTGGAGAGCGCCCGGAGCTTTCAGTTACGTCTGTTTCTGATGGAACCAGACCAATAGCAGGCGGCAACCTCTAGCAGGATAGTGCTCCGGACTTGCCTTGGGGATCTACGCGACCTGCGCTACTCCCAAGACCAACGCCAAATTGCTCACTCGGAAAAAGTGAACAAAGTAGGTGATGGGCTAGCACCCTTGTAGGAGGACCCCTGGGGGTCACTCCTAGGGGTTCTAGCTCATCCCCCGCCCAACCTAACCTAACCTAACCTAACCTAACCTAACCTAACCTAACCTAACCGTAGCGCTCGAAATCTCGTTCCGAACGGTCGAGTTATCGCAGAGTTCCTTGCAAATAATTACGTAAAAAACAAAATTTTTTACAAAAGTGCTCGTGGAAAGTTAAAAAATTGGTATCAAATTGTGCGGATTGATTGTGTCTACCCGACAGTGTAAAAAGTTTTCGAAAATAACCACCCCCGTCGGAGTTATCTTCAAAAAAAACAAAAAACCACGTGTTTACACAAAAATTTTGAACTAAAAGTGGATTATCTCGGAAAATAGATCGATACCCCCCAGTTTTTCTGCTGCCTCCGGGTGGGTATCACCCTTGGCTACCTCCCTGCACCACCAGAACCCGGTTGTCACCGCGGGTTCGGGAGATATCCGGGATAAAAACAAAACCACGTGCCGGAGAAAAGAGAGAAGGAGCAGCGGCAGAGGGCTCAAACTTCTCTCCGATCAAGACCTTCACCAGGCAAGTGGTTTCCCGAAAGTTCCATAATTTTCCGACCATTATCCTGGAAGATATTAACTTTTTAATTTTCAAACTTCCCGGCGGTTATCTTCGATAACCGCTTAACCGATCGGAGAACCAAAACAACAGTTCGGTGCGCGCTTCCGAGAGGAACGCAACGCGCCCACTCCCAGATTTTTACATCAAAAATTGACTAAGATATTTGTAAAAAACAAAAAATTTCGGAAAACATATGAAAACTCATAATTTTCTTTTCAATTTTCTTTTTTTCTTTCATTAACTTGTAGAGCTTCGTTCTCCGATAATATTCATATTTTTTCCGAATTTTTCTGGCGTCTGGTTACGAAGATATTGATTTTTCGCGATTTTCAAAAAATTTTTTGTAATTATTATTAAATTACCAAATTTGACCTCGGATTCGGTCTCATCTAGTGGGTTCCCCTTGGATTGAGCCCAAATCCGGGTCTTCTAGCTCTTCATTTGGCGATTTTAGCTTTTCCGGCTTTTACCGTTAAAAGTTCCGGTTTTCTTCTAAATTCAATATCTCCGGAACCACCCGGCCTAGCGACCCGGGGTTTTGACCGTCGGTGAGGGCGTCACACCCTCTACAGTCCCATATTTTAGAAATTTTTTATTTATTATTATTATTATTATTATTATTTTTTTATTAATTTTTAAATCTTTTTGGGCTAACTGTCGGGGCTGTGTCGGACCCCGCCAACGACAATTTTGAATTTTCTGGCAGGCGGCAAAGGAATTATCAAGCTTTCCGGTTTTAAATAAAAAAAAAAAAAAAAAAAAAATTTTTTATTATTATTGAAATTAGACCTCGGATTCGGACTCACCCAGTGGTGCCCACTGGTTTGAGCCCAAACTCGGGTACCGTAACTTCTAAATTGGCGATTTTAGTTTTTCCGGCTTTTACCGAAAAGTTTCCGGTTTTACAAAAAGCTTGATAGCTCCTGAACCGCTCGTCCTAGCGACCCGGGGTTTTGGGCATTGGAACGGGCGCTACAATTGGGACTACGCACATTAATAATAAATATTATTATTAATTATTATTATTATTTTTAATTTTATTTTATTTTAAATTTTATCTGACTGATTATACACGACCTCGCCATTTTAAGGCACTAGACTTAAGGACCAGGGCCTTATTGGGCCCTCACTTTAGCAAGTAATTATTGACAACTGGATTTTATTATTTTATTTAGCTTTATGACTTGAGTGTCTTTTTGGGCACTCAAAATTGTGATATTTTTATTGACTTGTAGATACCAGCAGTCCCTTTACAGCTGCTGGTTTTTAAACTGATTAATTGTTAGGTGGTTAGTGCAATATTTATAGCGCTTTATTGTGTAAACTTTTTATTGTCCCTCAAACAAAATGTTTGGCTTCCGCACCCCCGCTAAAGCCCCCCGTAGGAGCACTGAGCTCCCAAGAACCCCGGAGAAGGCCGCAAAGGCGGGCACCTCCAAGACCTCGCTGGTGCGACGCAGCATCGGGGAATGGGAGTCGGGAATGGTGGACAAGAACCCGACATCCCCGACCCCAGCCCCGGTGGTCGCTCCGACGGGCCCTCCGAAGCCGAAGCCGAAGGCGGCTAGTACCGCCTCGGCAGCGGTGACGGAGAGCTCGCCGGAGAGGCCAGTGTACGCCAGCAGGGTGGCGGAGGCAAGAGCATGTCTCAACAAGGCGAAACTTCACCTGAGTAACTCCCGCAATCTGAAGACAGATATAAAGGCGGGAGTTATTCAGGCGTTGGATCGCCTTTACCAGTTAGTGAAGGAGGCAGAGGCGGCAGTAGGAAAGGGGGAGAGGGACGAAGAGAGGAGGGAGGTTACGGTGGTGGCCTCTCTTCCTCCCCCTCCTTCAACCCCCAAGGAGTGTGGCTGCGGAGCAGGTGCGGAGTCACGAAAGGCTCAGGAGGACCTCGCCAGGAGGATCCTGGAGCACGGTACACTATTGAAAGAGTCGAACGAGAGGATGGCCGTGCTCCAGGATTCTATGGACAAGCAGGTCGTGGCCGCGTCGTCCCTGGAGGGGGTGTCTTACGCGGGTGTAGCAGCAGCGGGCCTTAAAAAGGTTGTCGTCCCGCCGCAGGCCACGCTGCACTCCGTAGTCGTAACCTCCAGGGATGACATGGACACGGGAGAGGATGTCCTCTTAAAAGTGAGAGCGGCAATTGACGCCAAGGAGGGCTGGGTCAAGGTGGACCGAGTCCGCAAAGCCAAGGACCGCAAGGTGATACTGGGATGCGGCTCCGAGGAAGAACGCAGGAAGGTGAAGGAGCGTCTCAAGGCGGCAGGCGATCGGCTCCTTGTCGAGGACATACGAAACAAGGACCCGCTTCTGATGCTGAAGGACGTGCTGTCCTACAACAGCGACGACGACATAGTCGGCGCCCTTCAGCGTCAGAATAGGGAACTTTTCGATGGCCTCGGCAAAGAGGACGTCCGGCTGGAGGTCCGCTTTCGGAGGAAAGCCAGGAACCCCCACGCCGGCCACGTGGTAATGCGGGTGTCCCCCCAACTGTGGCGGAGAGTGGTCGAGGCGGAGGCGGTGCACATAGACCTGCAGAGGGTCCGGGTGGCGGATTACTCGCCACTCGTCCAGTGCTCCCTCTGCCTCGGCTACGGGCACGGGCGGCGGTTCTGTGAGGAATCCGTCGTCAAGTGTAGCCACTGCGGGGGGCCCCACATGAAGCCCGAGTGCACTAGCTGGCTCGCCAATGCGCCCCCAGCGTGCTGCAACTGCAGCGCGGCCAAGCTGGACAGGACTGACCACAACGCGTTCAGTGCAGACTGTCCAGTGAGGCGGAAGTGGGACGCATTGGCTCGGGCCAGCATAGCGTACTGCTAAGGGCACCACGTGGAGTCATAGGGCCGATCGTCAAGTGGACATGATGGCCGGCGGTCTTGAGGCGCCGCACCGGCGACAGTACTCGGAGTCGCACCCCAGGGAACCACTCGTTCCGGAACGTCAGGGATGTCTCGGGATATCTGACCAAAGCGGCACAAGCCCGGTGGCAAAAGTTGGTGTCGGTTTCATGCGAAACCGGCCCACCTTAAATCGCAGAAAACCGACGTGCCGGGGAGGTCAAGGGAACCGGACACCAACCGGACGAGTGATGCTCGGGGGCATAAGGGTGCAAAGCCTTCTACTGCAGACAGAAGCGGGACCCGTAAATGGCAGCAGCATAATGTATTATGAAGCACCATTTGCGGGGCCCAGGCAGAACTCTGCAGTGGAAGGTCGTGTGCCCGGAGCCCTCTTTGAGAGAGGAAGGATGCTCACCTTGCGGTCAAATTTGGGGTATTTAAGTCACACTGTATATGTTGTAAATATAGAATATTAGTCTTGTATAAAGTATAAAGTATCTGTATAAAGTAAGTGAAAAATTTTTGTAAAACCTAAAAATGTAGTAGAAAGTATTGAAAAATTACTTTGTTAAAATGGATATATAAAATGCAAAAAATATATAGGAGAACAAGAAATGTTTAAAGAAAATATTAAGTGTAATAAGATAAAAGAAAAATAGAATAAAAGAAACGTAAAAAAAAAAAAAAAAAAAGATTAGAAAAAGAAAGAAAAGAAATAGTAAAAAAAAAAGAAAAAGATCACTCTAACAAAAAAAATACCCAAAAGATGGCAAAAAACTAAAAAACTAGATACAAAAGGACTCTGGCCACCTTGCCAGAGGGACAACCAGCCACAATCAAAAAAAAAAAAAAAAAAAAAAAAAAAAAAAAAAAAAAACCTAACCTAACCTAACCTAACCTAACCAACACTGAAACCTACCTTCCCGGTTCTCATCGAGTCAATAGACCCTCGCCACACGAGTGAAGAAATCATGGCAAAAGTCAGGAGCAGCGCGGACGTCATTGAGCTGGGAGTAGGCATCAGCAGCATCCGCGAGACGAAAAACAGGAAAGTCGTGGTATGCTGCGATGACAAAAGAGGCCAAGAAGTCCTGAAAGAAACCCTCAAGCGGAATGACAAGAAACTCACTGTAGGAGAGCCCAAAACGAGGAACCCTATGATCAAGCTCATAGGCGTTGCAAAAGGCCTCAGTGATGAACAGCTAGCGACTGCCATCACAAAACAAAATAAGAACATCACAGCCGAGATCACCGAAGGAGAGTGCGAGGTCAAAGTTCTGAGAAGAACTAAGGGACGCAACGCTGATGTAACAAACGTCATCCTTCAAGTCAGCCCGAACCTCTGGAGCGTGCTTGCAGGAGCAAGAGTCCGAGTAGGATACCAAATTGTCCCAGCCGTAGACCAGTCACCGGTAACCCAGTGCTACCGGTGTCTGGGCTACGGACATAGGGCCCAAGAATGCACAAGCCAGGTAATCTGCGGCCACTGCGCGGGAGCACACGACTCCAGGGAGTGCCCATCGCGCAGTGAGCCCCCGAAGTGCACCAACTGCCAGACCTCGGGTGCAGCGCACACCGACCATGCAGCCTATAGCTGGAACTGCCCTGAGTGGCAAAAGTGGGATAGGATAGCGCGGCTCTCAGTAAGATATTGCTAAGGTGCAACCACAGCAAAATAATGCGAAAAACACAGATGGACCCAATATCAGAGCAGTACAATGCAACCTCGGGCGAGGGCACGCAGCCACGCACGAGCTAAAACAATACATAACCTCCAACCACTACTCACTCGCCTTCATATCCGAACCCTACACTGGCAATAGCAACAACCTAAACAGCATACCAGGCTTCGATATTTACCAATTCCCCTCCCAAAACACGCACACCAAAGCATGCATTGCCATAAAACAAGGCCTCGGGGCCACTCTCGGCATCACGAAATACTCCACTCCAAACCTTGCAATAGTCCAAATAACCCTAGGAAAAAGCAAGGTATTCTTAAGCAGCATATACGTTGAGCCAGGAACAGACGACCACAACACCCTATCGGCGTTAGAAATATTCCTGAAAGACAATAGAACTGCTAAGCACCTGATCTGCGGCGACCTAAACGGCTGGAATGAAGCGTGGGGGTCAGCAAGCTCCAATCGCAGGGGCAAGCAGATTATGGATCTCATCACAGGGAATGACCTAGCTCTCTGCAACACAGGAAACGAGGCGACCTTTGTGACGGTTACTCACGGGCAACAAAGAACATCAATCGTAGACATCACCCTTTGCTCCCACAATATGGCCGACCTCATAAAAGACTGGCACGTAAACAACAACATCATACCAACATCTGACCATAACGCAATAGACCTGTCCATCAGACCGAACAAGGCAACATGTAAAAAGAAAAACTCAAACTCCACATTTAAATATAACACTACCAACGCTAACTGGCAAGAGGTATCTACAGCAATAAATCTAGAAATGACCAAGAACAACCTCAACTCAGTAAACCCAGAAACTTTAAATGAAACAGAGATAGACAAATACATTCACCAAATCACCACTGCAATAACAGAAGCATGCGACAAAACAATAGGCAGAAAAAAATACCACTACAGAGCCCCGTGGTGGAACGAAGAACTGGAAGCGCTGAAAAAGAAGACAATCAGAATTCACCACAGAGTACAGGACCTCAAAAAGGGCAAAAAGGAACTGACGAACATCCTAAAGGAACAAGAAGAAATTAGGCAACAGTACGTACAAGCAATCCGAAGAACCTCCACTGATACCTTCCGAGAGTTTTGCAAGAAACAAGGAAAGGAAGACGTGTGGTCACTTACGAATAGGTTACTCAAAGAAAAGTCAACCCCAACACCACCGTCCACGCTACATCTGGGAAACAACGTGTACACCAGCTCAAGCGAAGAGACGGCGGAAGCCCTGCTGGCAAAGTTCTTCCCAGATGACACCACAGACAATCACATCCACAAGAACACCAGAAGCATAGCACAACAGATCCCCAACACAGATAACGACCATCCATTCCAAGAAGCAGAAATCATAGACAGCATAAAAGAAATGAACCCGAAGAAAGCCCCCGGCATTGACCATCTCACCTCAGACATTTGCCAACAGTTCATCCTCGACCACACCACACTGTTCACTAAACTTATAAACAGATGCATGCAAATCTCCCACTTCCCCACACCCTGGAAAATTGCATTCGTAAAAATAATCAATAAACCTAACAAAACAGACAACACAGACATAAACTCCCTCAGATTAATAGGCCTGATCAACGTTTTTGGTAAACTATTTGAAAAACTAATAGCTAAAAGACTGGTCCACCACATGACCATAAATAAGCACTCCAGCAACTTGCAATTTGGGTTTAAACAGCAAACCAGCACTACAGACGCCCTACGCAGAGCCGTCGGCCTCATGAAAGACGCCAAAAATCGGAAAAAGTTAGTAGTCGCAGTTTCACTCGATATCAAAGGAGCGTTCGACCACGCGTGGTGGCCTGCACTGCTGAGCAGATTAAATAAAATTCGATGCCCCGCCAATCTATACCGAATCACGCAAAGCTACCTGACCAACAGAACAGCAACTCTCAAATACGCAGACGCAACCGCCAATAAAACACTCACTAGAGGATGTGTTCAGGGATCAGTGTTAGGACCAATTTTTTGGAACACGATCATGGATGAACTGCTCGAAAAAACACTACCCGTCGGATGCCATATACAGGCTTATGCAGACGACGTGCTGCTTATAGTCTCCGCCGACTCAGTAAAAGACCTCGAACTCTCCGCTGACTCAGCACTTAAAATAATAACCAATTGGGGAGAAGAAAATAAGCTCACATTCGGTCCCCAAAAAACACAAATCCTATCGTGCACCCCAAAAGCCAAAAAAGCCAAAATCCACATTAACAATAGCCAAATACAATTCAGCGACCAAATAAAACTTCTAGGAGTCACCATCGACCAACACTTCAAATTTATAAAGCACTCGCAGATTATCATCGCCAAAGCACAAAAAAATTATCAAAAACTTACCAAAATCATCCGACCCACTTGGGGCATCCACTCGGAGAATGTAGAAATAATATATAGAAACGTTATCGAACCAATTATCACATATGCCGCGGAGATATGGGGGACCGCCTGTAACTACCAAAGAGTAACGAAAGCGCTCAGAGCACTACAGAGAGGCTTCGCAATAAAGGCCATAAGAGGCTTCCGCACAATATCCACCGCAGCGGCAATCGCGCTCGCCGACTTTACGCCACTAGATATTAAAATCAAGGAAATAGCAGATATTCAGAACACAAAATTCCACCAAACCTCCAAATATTTACCAGACGACATCCAGCTAGACAAACCAATACATCCATCCCAGCTCCCACACCCCAGTATCAGAACCGCCATTGAATTCAAGAAACTAACAACAAACGAAGAAATAGATCAACATTGCAAACAAGATGACACAATCATATACACAGACGGCAGTAAACATGAAGGTGGAGTCGGCGCAGCCGTAGTCATCCACCACCCGAACGGACGAAAGACCATCAAACGCCTTAAACTCCATAGCAGCTGCTCAGTATTTCAAGCCGAGTGCCTAGCTATAGAGAAGGCGTGCTCACTATGCGATGACAAAAAATCGACAAACATCTGCATCCTCACCGACTCAATGTCCGCACTACAAGAACTCACAAACCGCAATAGCCTTAACTCCATTATAAACAACATCCACCAACACATCAGTCGCATCCGCAAAACCAGAAATATCAACTTCTTCTGGACTAAAGCTCACCACGGACTCACAGGCAACGAAGAAGCAGACACAGAAGCCAAGAGAGCAGCAAACCTACACAAACAGCCTGACTATCATAAATTCCCCATAAGCCACTTCAAACACGCAAGGCGCAAGGAATCAGAAGCACTAAGCAACGAAGCATACATCACACAAAACACCGCTCAACACCTCAAAAAATGGCTGCCCAATACAGACCAAATCAAAGCCCTAAGAAAAGTCATGACTCCGAACTTCGCATTAACCCAAATCTTAACAGGACACGGATACCACAAAGAATACCTACACAAATATAAAATAGTTGACAATGATAAATGCCCATGTGACAACACTACAACTCAAACAATAGACCATCTCCTTCAAAGCTGCCCACAATTCTCTCAAGCTAGATTAAAACACGAAACCGTATGCTCCATCACCAACATCGAACCGTACAACTTAAACCAGATTATAGGCAAAGAAGAAGCACAAAGTACCTTCCAATCATTCACAGCACATATAATCAACAGCCTCAAGAAATTCAACAACACCTAGAACAAAAAAAAAAAAAAAAAAAAAAAAAAAAAAAAAAAAAAAAAAAAAAATATATATATATACATATTCTACAATAAGCATTAAGTATATATAGATCTATCATATTAAAATATTTATAAACTTCATAAAGAAGTAAAGTCAGTAATAAAAGAAAATTCGCCTAAAACAAAACATCAAGTTTAAAAATTCTAAAGCCGCCCGTATTCCTCGCGGGGACTTTAGAATATGACTAAAGCCAAAAAAAAAAAAAAAAAAAACCTAACCTAACCTAACCGGTGCACATAGACCTGCAGAGGGTCCGGGTGGCGGATTACTCGCCACTCGTCCAGTGCTCCCTCTGCCTCGGCTACGGGCACGGGCGGCGGTTCTGTGAGGAATCCGTCGTCAAGTGTAGCCACTGCGGGGGGCCTCACATGAAGCCCGAGTGCACTAGCTGGCTCGCCAATGCGCCCCCAGCGTGCTGCAACTGCAGCGCGGCCAAGCTGGACAGGACTGACCACAACGCGTTCAGTGTAGACTGTCCAGTGAGGCGGAAGTGGGACGCATTGGCTCGGGCCAGCATAGCGTATTGCTAAGGGCACCACGTGGAGTCATAGGGCCGATCGTCAAGTGGACATGATGGCCGGCTGTCTTGAGGCCGCGCCGCGCTGGCGACAGTACTCGGAGCCGCACCCCAGGAAACCACTCGTTCCGGAACGTCAGGGATGTCTCGGGATATCTGACCAAAGCGGCGCAAGTTCGGTGGCAAAAGTTGGTGTCGGTTTCATGCGAAACCGGCCCACCTTAAATCGCAGAAAACCGTCGTGCCGTGGAGGTCAAGGGAACCGGACACCAACCGGACGAGTGATGCTCGGGGGCGTAAGGGTGCAAAGCCTTCTACTGCAGACAGAAGCGGGACCCGTAAATGGCAGCAGCATAATGTATTATGAAGCACCATTTGCGGGGCCCAGGCAGAACTCTGCAGTGGAAGGTCGTGTGCCCGGAGCCCTCTTTGAGAGAGGAAGGATGTTCACCTTGCGGTCAATTTTAGGGGTTAAAAGTAATGTTGGTTATAGACATTTATATATAGAATAGTGTATGTGTCAAATATTTAATGTAAAATCAATGTTAAAGTATTAGAAATTATTGCAAAACTATTAGAAATTATTGTAAAAGCATTAGGAACTATTGTAAAAAAAAATAATTGTATAAAATTGTATAATATTGTAAAAAAAAAAAAAAAAGAGAGATATAAGAGGGAAAAGATTAGAAAAAAAAAAAAAAAAAAAAGGGGAAAAAAGAGAAAAAAGAAATTGCAAAAAGAAAAAAAGATTAACTTTAACAAAAACACCCCAAATAAATGGCAAAAAATTTAAAAAAAAAAAAAATGTTAAAAAAGGACTCTGGCCACCATGCCAGAGGGACAACATGCCAATTAAAAAAAAAAAAAAAAAAAAAAAACCTAACCTAACCTTTTTTTTTTTTTTTTTTTTTTTTTATCGTGGGAAAATCCTGCATAGGACCCCCGACGCCACGGGGGCAGCGACGGGGAGTGTCAGACTCTTACTGACTAAAAACCCACGGGGCAAGGCCCACAGTCTTCAAGGCCGCTGAGTCGGTGGTCGCTGGATCGCTCTCGCACTCTACATACGACCACCGGGCGGCGGGCCACCATCGAAGGTGGCCTCTCCTCGGGGGCGAGCAAGGGCCCGCCCCTCGGCCCGAAGGCCTCCTCTCCAGCCTCCGTGCGTGCAATGGCGACGAGCCCCCCCGAGCTCGCCGCCTGGAGGCAGTCCGCGACGGTCCAGTCTCCTGGCCGCCACGTCTTCGCGGCAACGACGGGAGTACTCCACCCCCACCGCGCCTACAGAGCCGCAGGGTGTGGAGCAAGGCACTCAAGCCTCACCACCACGGGCCGGGCCGGAACCTCCAGCCTGCTACCCCGCAGCCCTCCACTCCCCCGCAGACCAGCTTGCACCGAGTGCCCGAGCCGCCTGCACGCCGCCTCGCCTGTTTCCAGGTTGCGACGTCGTAAACCGCGGGGCCGCAGCAGAGGACTCGTTTCTGCCGCTACGAGCCGGTGACCGAAGCCTCCAGCCCGTTTCCCCACAGTCTACCGATAGGGCTCAGAGACCTCGGGCCAGGCCGAAACCCAGCCCATGTCTCTGCAGCCCGCCTCCGCTGAGGCGGAGGTCGCCGAAGCAACCCCACCTCGGAATAGGGAAAGGAATGGGAATTGGGAAGGTGGGAATGTGGAGAGCGCCCGGAGCTTTCAGTTACGTCTGTTTCTGATGGAACCAGACCAATAGCAGGCGGCAACCTCTAGCAGGATAGTGCTCCGGACTTGCCTTGGGGATCTACGCGACCTGCGCTACTCCCAAGACCAACGCCAAATTGCTCACTCGGAAAAAGCGAACAAAGTAGGTGATGGGCTAGCACCCTTGTAGGAGGACCCCTGGGGGTCACTCCTAGGGGTTCTAGCTCATCCCCCGCCCAACCTAACCTTTTTTTTTTTTTTTTTTTTTTTTTAACGTGGGAAAATCCTGCATTGGACGCCCGCCGCCATCGGGGGACAGCGGCGGGGAGTGTCAGACTCCTACTGACTAAAAACCCACGGAGTGTCTTCTCATCGCCTCATTCGCCATCGCCATTCCCATCGCCAAAAAAAAAAAAAAAAAAAAAAAAAAACTGTTTCTAACCTTTCTGGTCTCCCGACGACAACAGATGTCGCTAACCTGTGTTTGAAACGAGCTATGATGGCGTTCTCCCAATAACATAAGTCGTAAACGGTGACCTGTGTTTTACGCGTTTTCAAGTAACCATTTATGTGTGTTGATGGCGTGTGGTCGTACGTTTCATTGGGGGGATATGTTTTACTGAGAATACCACGCAGCTATCTTAGAAACATATTTACCTTCCGACGTAGAGGAAATACATTTATTTACTTCGTTTATCGTCAAGAGGTACACCAGCAATCAAACTGCGTTTTAATATAATTATAGTCTTACTTTATTTATATAATAATTATTAATACACTTAACACAGATATACCACAGATTACACCCAATCCAAACACGCACACATGTACATATAGCCTGTACATGTAACAAAAAGTGAGTCGTAGTGTGTTTAGTGGTCTACTCGAATGGCGTAAATAATAATAACAGCCACGCCTTGGGAGGCGCTCACGGCTTCCACAGTTTGAGCAAGCCGTCCTCGCCGTAGGTGGCCAGCAGGTTCTGGTGCGGGTGGTGCGTCAGCCCGATGACCGCCTTTTCGTGGATCTGCAACAGCCGCGGGCGGCGTGAGAGCGGGGGAGGGCGAGGGCGAGGGCTCGGGAGGGCGCGGGAGTGCTCACCGTGATGGTGCGTTCCAGCTTGCCGGTGGCGGTGCAGAAGGCGTAGAGCACGAGGTCCTCGGCGGCGCAGTAGACCAGGCGGCCGCGCGCGCTGAGGGCGGCACCGACGAGGGCGCCGCCCTCCTGCTCGCGGCGGCCGCTGGAGAAGGAGCGCACGATCTGGCCCTGCATGTTCATGATGACCACGGTGTTGGTGCGGTTGCACACCACGAAGTGGTCCGGGTTCTTGGGCGTGAGCAGCAGCGAGTTGACGGCCGGCTCGCCGCTGCCCAGCGGCTTGAGCGTGGCCGTGCACTCGGCCGAGCGCACCGACCACACCTTCACGGTGCCGTCCGACGAGCCGCTCAGCACGGAGTGCCCGTCCGGCGTGAACACGGCCTCGTTCACGAACGACGTGTGCCCGCGGAACTCCTTCAGGATCTTGCCCGACTTGAGCCCGTGGATCCTGCGCGGTACAAAGGCACGTGGCCGGTGAGGCGGGGGGTTGTTAGGGGCAAGGGGGGGGGGATGAGGTGGGGGGTGGGGCGCGTGTCACCTGATGGTGCGGTCGAAGGAGGCGGAGAGCAGCTGCGAGTTGTCCCTTGTGAACTGCAGGCAGGTGACGCCCTTGGCGTGCGCGCGCTCCAGCTTCCGCTGCACCTGCCCCGTGGACACCTTCCACACCTTGATCTTGCCGTCGTTGGAGCCGGCGGCCAGCGTGTCGCTGTCGCGCGCGAAGGCCAGGCTGAGCACCGCCTCCTCCATGGACATGTACTCCTCGTGCGCCTGGTAGCGCAGGTCCTTGCGGATCTTGCCCGTGGTGAAGTTCCACACCTCCACGAGCCCGTCCACCGAGCCCGTGACCAGGTACTGCCCGTCCGGCGAGAACCTGCGCACGACACTTCTGCGTCTGCGGCCACTGCGCCTCTCGCCGACGGTGGCGGAGGCGCCGGGCGGACCGTTAGCCTACCTGGCGCACTCGACGTGCGACTTCTGGCCGAACTTGATGATCTTGGAGAGCTGCGCCGGGCACTGGTCCTCCTCCTCGTCGCGGATGGCCGCCTTGCCGCGGAACAGGTCGATGGTGGTCCCCGGCGGCAGCAGGCCCTGATGCTGCTGCCACTTGAGCGCCTGCCCCAGCAGCGCCAGCAGGCGCGAGGACGGCACCACGGAGACCTCGCCCGCCAGCGCCGCCGCCACGTGCGCGCGCCGCCGCTCCTTGCCGCCGCCGCCGCCGTACGCCTCGCGCGGGTCGAAGTACGAGCGCGCCAGCAGGTTCTCTGCAAGGGCGGGCGGGCGTGAGCGCGGGCGGGCGGGGCCGGGGCGGGGTCAGGGCGGGCGGGGCGCCTCACCCAGGTGGATGTAGCGGTCGGTGTCGTGCTGCTTCATGAGCAGGCAGGGGTGCGTCTGCCGCAGCAGCGAGCGCGCGGCGCCCAGCTCGCGCAGCTCGATGAGCTCCAGCACCACCTGCTCGTACAGCTCCATGAGCTTCTTGTCGGGCAGCTTCAGCGAGGCCGTGGCCTTCAGCACCGTGTCCCAGTGGCCGTTGTTGATGTCTGCGCAGAACCCGTCCACGCTGTCCACCGTGTTCAGGGACACGCCGGTCTCCTCCTGCAACACCGAACCTGCCGAGTCCTCATCTCCAACAATTTTGAACTAAACTATGTTATTGGTATTATGTAAGGGTCGATGAAATATAAAACTGTATGTCCAAGCTACAATAGAGCACTACAGCGGGCGACGCGACAGAGAAATAGATAGGCTCCAATTACCTACATTTTGACCCCCATTGTCCACATTAGATAACTTTAATGAAACAATGTATTTTTTCATTGTCCATTCATAGATGCCGAAAGATACAAGTAAAAGCGAAATAAAATATTGAGTACATCGCCGTTACTCAAGCACGACTATACATACGCCTTTGAATTTCTTTTCAGACGTATGCCGATGGCACAGAGGGTGCTTAGGCCGAAGCTAGCCATGGGACATGCTCACACAAAATGCACGAAGAATCTGGTGACTTCCATGGAAGAACTCGGAAACCTCCTTTATACACAGAGGTCGCTCATAGAAGAAGAAGGGAATAGGAGGGAGTAGAAGCCTTCTAAAATTATAATGTAATTGTTTGTAAGACCGTTGATTGAATCACTCTTGAACGCACATTTATATTATACGGAATTATATTATATTTTATTATAATATAATATCCTGTGATTGAGAGAGTGGCACAAATGAAGTACCTAGGAGTGATGATTGATAACAGAATGTCTTGGTATCCGCATCTGGAACTAGTGTGTAGCAGAATTAGGAAATTGATATTCAGCGCCTTCAGACATGTTGTGCCAAGAAATAATTCTAAATGTACTAGAAATCTTCTAAATGAAGTTTACTTCGCGTTGGCTCAATCCATATTAACTTACTGTATTCCTGTTTGGGGTGGAGCGGCTAAGTCCAAATTTATTAAGGTAGAGCAAGCTCAATGTTCGCTTATAAAAGTTATGTATTTCAAAAATAGAAGATATTTATATTTAAATAATAGCATACTTAAATGGATCCCAAACCTTAGCTTTGATAATACTGAAAACCTTTTGCAATAATAACAACATAATGCTTATGTTTAACTCAACCTTACTATTAGTTTGCCACACTCTCACACGTACACACTCACACCCACACACACACACACACACACACACACACACACACACACACGCACGCACGCACGCACGCACGCACACACACACACACACACACACACACATCAGGCATCCTTGCTTAAAAGGAGACTGGTCACTAGATTAAGTATAAGAAATGCCTTGTGAGTGTGAGTGTAACCTCATGGCCCAACAATAAGTTTGGCTTGGAGCTCTCAACCATTATTGTATAAATAGATGGCAAGATATATTTTTATAACATGTACAGTAAAAACTCTTATTCGCGTGGTATATGTTCCGTAAATATGCCGCGAATACAGAAACTGTGAATATGGAATGGTATTTTATATGGTTATAGGGGATATATATGGTTATAAGGTTTCCAGAAATGAGCTCCTTGGGGAGGGGGGAGGATTGTTACATTGTGTTGGAAGCAGAGGGATTAAACCCATTATGCTGCCAAGTATAAATAACCGTTTCCCATCAGGTGGGCGGTATGCTTCTTTGCCACTCTTGTTGTATAAAAAAAATATATATATATATGGTTATAGGGGATACGTTCCAAGGTAATAGAATAATAAAAAAAAAAATAAGAAATCACAAAGCTTATTAAGCATTTCCTCCAAGTCGGTTTCAGTAAAATCCTCATCTTGCGATTCAAGCTACTCTTGAATGTCACTTTTTTTTTTTTTTATGGGTCTTGGGTGGCAAACAAGCATGCGGTCCGCCTGATGGTAAGCGGTTACCGCCGCCTGTGGACGCTTGCAACTTGTATATTTGCAGTCATAGTTTGAATTTGCACAGATTATTCATCATTTTCCGCAGTCAGAGCAGGCCAGTTTTATTAGTATTAGTCCATCCATATTTATAGTAGTATTAGTCCATTAATCAGCTTTACGAAGGATATTTGGTGGAATACATATTGGAATTAATATGCATGTACTATGTACCGGTCAGATCCGTGAATAAAGAAATCTTTAGCTGCGAATATAGGAATTGGGTCACATTTTTTTTAAATTAGTGAATAGTGAAAATGTGTGAATAAGGAGCTTTTACTGTGCTAATAAACAAACATAAGAAAGATGGATACCCATAGGTTTCTTCACATACATTCAGTTGTAACTATATGCCACAATGCCAAAGTATTAGCACAATAAGATAGTAGTCATTGTTCAAGTGCACTTGTGCAAGTAAGCAGGCAGTGACTTAGATGGAGCCCATACAAATACAAGATGCCTGTAAGGTGAAGGCTGCGTGAAGGGAAGGCTATTTACAAGATCGGCAGCACGGTAACATCCCCTCAGGTGGACTGCAATCTTGATGGCCATCTTTGAGTTATAAAGAAAGAAAGAATAAACTGCAACACTTACCATGTGTGGTGCAAATAAATTGTCCCTTATATGAAAGAAAGTTATTTCACAGCTTCACGGTAGATTACATATCAAGCTCAAACCATGCGCATCTACTAATCGGGATGCTGACATCGTATTACCCGAAGGGTTCATTCGAGAAGGCTGCACTCACCTGCAGCGTTTGGAGTGTTTTAGTGAGGTTGGACTCCTTGAGGTACTGTTGGATGAGCCGGATCACACTATAACACACAGACGGTGAGCGCCGACCAATAACATATAAACAATAACATAACCACAACATTTAGCATAGAAGATACTCACTCTGCAGATTCTATTTCGATTGACATTTTTTATTTATTTTTAAATACAAATTAAAATGCTATTTGTATTTAAAAATGCCAAAAAGCCTGATCGTCACAATTCGCAGAAAATGGCACAATTCACACTAATTGAGATGTAGGTAGGTAAGTTGATACTAAAGAACATTTAAATTGGTGATAATATTCCTAACGTCAGTCAGATGTCAGACTAAGACAATACCTATTGCATGTATTTTCTGTAATGTTACCATAACATAGATACTTGTCTTTCAGTTCATATTTCTGGTGAATATGTGTAGCACATTCCTGTAGATTGTACAATACTTTTAATTTTATAACAAACGAGCTGTTTCGCCCAACTTCGCCTTTTAATTTTATTATGGGCAGTTATTTTTGATATTCCGCATATTGTTAATGCGCGCGGGATAATTGATATTATTAATTATTTTGCTTGACAGTTATTTCAAACAGTTTTATCTCTTAGAATATTAATTGATAATAAATAATTTTAGGGCAGGTGTTAAAAAAATAATTAAATATACCTACCTACATCCAAAAAAACTCGAAAGTAATCTTCTTTTGACGAATGATATTTATTATTACAATGTTAGATTTCTCTAATAAAAGTATAACAAAAACACCATGCTTCCCAAACGGGGAAGGCAGAGGGAGTAGAACGCCAATTTTCTCTAGACACATACTCTTTCACTTCGTAAACATTCATCAATCTCCTCATACTCTTCATACCTGCTCACCGGTTTCGAGTATTCTTGACGATCCCATCTCTTGAGTTTGATCGATTTAGGTATAACTACATAGTATGAACCTTACCTTGTCGTCCTCTGCCTTTTCTACCACAATTTCGCACACATATACAATATATGTGTACTATATCATTTCGATAACTTTTCTTCACTTACTTACGCTCTCTCTATATGTCCCAACCACGCAACATGCCTTTCTACATGTTTACAATCACACCATCGTTCACGCCATTTGTTTTACGAATATCTTCATTGCGGATTCCATCTAAAATCTGGAGGAAGGATCTGAGGAGGAAGAATCAGTATGCCAACAAATAGTTATATATTATCGTGATAAAGTATTTATATTACAAATACATACAATAAACTTTTACATAACCTACACATTAAATCAGTAATTGTTAACAGTCACACTTGATGCCATGCAATCGCAGAGGGCCAATGTCACAGGGGGGGCGGGGGCGGCAGGGGGGCTCGGTCGCAGGGGGGGGCGGGGGCGGCAGGGGGGGCTCGGTCACAGGGGGGCTCGGTCACTGGGGGGGGCGGGGGCGGCAGGGGGGGCTCGGTCACAGGGGGGCTCGGTCACTGGGGGGGGCGGGGGCGGCAGGGGGGGCTCGGTCACAGGGGGGGCGGGGGCGGCAGGGGGGGCTTGGTGCGGCGCGCGTCGGCCAGGTAGGGGTGCGCCAGCGCGGCGCGCGCGGCCAGGCGCTCGGCGGGCTCGTAGCGCAGCATGGCCTCGAAGAGCGCGGCGGCGCCGGGCTGGGCGCGCGCGGCGGCGGGCAGCAGCAGGCGCGCGGCGCGCGGCGGCCAGCGCGGGAAGGCGGCGCGGTAGTCGGGCAGGCGGCGCGCGGCGGGCCAGAGCGCGTCGCCCGGCGTGCCCAGCGCGCGGAACACGCGGAACAGCTGGTCGATCTCCGAGTCGCCGGGGAACAGCGTGCGCCCGCCCGCCATCTCGGCGTAGATGCAGGCCAGGCTCCACACGTCCACGGCGGTGGAGTAGAACTTGGCGCCGAGCAGGATCTCGGGCGCGCGGTACCACAGCGTGACGACCTCGTGCGTGTAGGCGCGCACGGGGATGCCGAAGGCGCGCGCCAGCCCGAAGTCGGCCAGCTTGATGCGGCCCTCGGCGTCCACCAGCAGGTTCTGCGGCTTGAGGTCGCGGTGCAGCACGCGCTGCGAGTGGCAGTAGGCCACGCCCTCCAGCAGCTGCTGCAGGTAGCTCTGCCCGGACACGGCGCCACAGTTACACCACACGCCTGGTGCACACCCTACCCACGCGCACCCACGCGCACCCACGCCCACCCACGGGGACACCCCTTAACAGACTTGTGGAATTCCATGTTGGGAAAAGCTAGGGCTTACTAAAGAAAGAGATACTTGAAAAAGAAATTCCACTGAGGCGAGTTAAGTCTGAACTACTAATTGATAAGTGTCAGGTACTTGTTTTAATTTCGTGTAGGTGGCCTACGCCTTATGCTTGCTGATGAGCCTCGTTAATATCCATAATCTGTTTTATACTCCCAGCCTTTTTTTCTTTCTACCACATTTCTACCACTACGTGTTGATGTATTAACTTTTCTAAAATGTAGCTAGTATACATCTGAGCAACCTTAAATGGCCACTACACACCTCTGTTGGCCCTGGTGATAGCTGTATCTGTGTCCCCCTATTGAGCAGATTGCCGTGGTGGCCGAGTGGTTCGAGTAGTTGCCTGCGACGCAATGATCGCAAGATCGAATCCCAACTGTACCAATGAGTTTTTCTGAACTTAAGTACAGTGATTAGTCACACCATGAGCTTTACGGTGAAGGAAAACATCGAGAGAAAACCTGCATATGTCTGAGAAGCAATTCAAAGGCGTATGTATAGTCGTGCTGGAGTAATGGCGACTCGCCATCTGTCACGTTGGCACCTAATATACCTCTGGCGGAAAGTAGGTGTGTGGGTACTACCTATACACCTCTACCTACCCCTTCAGGGACCCTTGAGGGAAGGCGTGAGGCAATGTCACACTATGGCCATTTGCCAGCTGCAGCAATACTCACATACTATAAGTAATTAATAACATAGGTGTAAGCACATCATTAATAGTTTTTATACATACAATATTATTGCCAGTTTTGAGGAGCCCCATTGAAATATTATTTCATTTTATTGTATGTGTGCAATCTATCCCTGTGCAGCTGCTTATTTACAGTTGTGTTTTGTGTAATTGTGTGTTGAAGCATTGGGGAAAAAGCCCCAAGACCCAACACATATCAATAGCTCATATCTACACTTTGGTACATTCAAGTAAGCCAATGTGGGATACGGTACAGTAAGGTAACACAGTAGGGTAAGCCACCTTCACTAAATCCATATGCAGAGGACCCTTGGTCAAGTCCATGAGTCGCTTAAGGTCCATATGCAGGTACTCGAACACCAGGAACAACTTATTGTCAGCCAGCAGCACATCCAGTAGCCGCACCACCGCTGGGTGCTGCAGCTCCCGTAGCACGGAGATCTCCCGCAGTGCCGTGGATGGCACACCCTCTGGCTCACTGTACACACCACCCCATCTCTATTACTATACTGCTACCTTTGGCCTCTTACCATTGGTATTGTGATATTAGGTAAGCCTGTTATTGGCACTAATGTTTAATTTGTTTTTACAGGCTGAGCTGCATTATAGTAGAATTCTCTTCAAGCAATTCTCTTCTTTCGGAAATATCACAGGAATCATGTATATTATATTGTCCAATAGCAATTAGAGAAAACCGATTTTAATTAATTATATCAGTAATACTACCTATAACAAGGAGTAAGGCATAAGGCAGACAGGAGGTGGTGGCACGTAGGTAGGCAGGTAAATAAATCTACCCATCTTTACCGAGATAGAAGTATTCCAGAAGTACTGGAACGAAGACATTAGCAAAGGATTCAGTATTTCAAACTAGACAACTACAAAACCAGAGCGCTTTAAAATAACGAACCAAATCAGAGTTCAGAGATCCAACATACAAAAACATAATCTGAGTTGTATCTTTTCACTTGACTTGACTGACATTAGTAGTTAAGCTGCTAAGTTTTCGCGCCAAAACTTACTTTTCAAGTTTAATTTTCTTCAGTGCTATTTCTTTTCCAGTTATGCGATCCTTTGCTTTATACACCACACCGTATGTGCCTTCTCCTATTTTCTCAACTCTAGAGAAATTCTCCATGGTACTCAAATAACTACCAATCAATCATCAGGATCATTACAAAATCAAAATGCGAACTGTAGGTGAGTGAAGTGTGAATTCAGTCAGCACTCAGCTCAGCAGTGTCAGCGCCTGTCCGCTGACCTGACTGACTATAGATTAACCAAAATATTACTGACACAGAGAAAACATAAGGTAATGTTAACCACAGATGTGTAGTCAGATTTTTTTTTTATAATTTTGTAGCTCCAACCGGCAATATTAAATTTTTATTATACGATTGTAACATTGGTACATACATACATATCACATGCCAAATCTCTAATGGGGTAGGCAGTGAGAGTAGAGCGTCAGTTCCAATAAGAAAAAAATATTATATTATAGCTTTATTATATTGTAAACTGTGTACGGACATCAACAGTACAACAGGACAGGACAACAAGTTCAACAGATACATATATTGTCTTAACAGTTCGTTTCGATGAAATTCAGACAAAATTTACATTCAGATCCTGCAATAAGAAATATACCATAGTTTAGTGTTATATATGGCTAAAATAGACCGTCCTATGGTTCTAACTCATATCCAGTATACAATAGTAGTCTTTGGTTTGCTCATATCTGTGGTAGTCTGACCGGCAGGGCGGCATTTTGCTGGTGTTTTAAATATAGTAAAAAAATAAAACATTTTTAGTTTTATGTGAATAGGTGTCTATTCTATATTTTATTTCGCTTCTTGGCTATTAAGTCACAAATATTATGGATATCTCAGCGTTACATAGACGTAAAAAACGAAGAACACGTAAATATTTGGATGAGATAAGGAAACGAGCACAAATTTCTAAGACTTCAAACCATTTACTAGTTCAAGATTCAAAAGTAGTAGTAAGGGAAGTTACAAAAGGTAATACTACGAACCATACATGTATTACAATGGATCGTTTAACATTGAAAGCTTTGCCTAAAACGATAAGATCAGAAACTATAATTAGACCTACCCTTGCAGACACCACGCTGAAACAAAATTCCGATCGTAGTATACTTAAAAATACGAACACAGGTGAAGGTCTGAGCATAATAGAGAAGCCCACGCAATTATTCGAGGAGCATGATGCCGCCATTACGAATATGGTAAACTACAGTGATCTGAAAGGCATCGATAACGATAATGGTGATATAACTAAAGGCTCTTATGACGGCCATATCTTGTCTATTCTTTCGGACACAAAAGGATCTGGCACAATATGCGAGAACGCACCAGTATCTCTATCACCTGAAATTGCAAAATCTAAACACCGCTATAAATTATACAAAGAATTCATGAACGAGATTTCAACTTATTTAATGCAAAATTCTTCTGGTTTCTTTAACGATCATTTTAAAGACCCAAAGACACGGCACCAATGTGTATATCTAGACAAATGTATAAAAGGATGCAAAAATAACATAAGTCACAGCTTTACGGTAGAGGACTTGGATATTAACCCAGTAGTCCATGCCTCAAACGTCATTGTGCAAAACCCTGTAGAGTATATCAGAGAAGCACATGCTGCACAGCATTTTGGCACAGAGAGCGGAGCTAGTTGTAGTACGGGAAGCAGTGAGCTAAGTTTAACCAGTGCAAACGTGTCCCCCGAGCCAGTCAGCCTTCGCTCCGCTCTGCCCACAGCAGCATTGTACAACACGCCTGATTATGTATATTATCCTCACAAGCTAGCCCACTAGCAATCGATGCCTACATGTGTATGGTGATACATATATTAATTAATACAACTCTGATATCCTCTAGTCTATTTATTCAATGTTATTACATTTTCCATTGTGTGCACGTACACCTTTTTCCTGTACACCTAGATAGCACCCATGTAATGTGATGATACTTAGGCGATTTCAATATTTTCAAGTTGCTCAATAAGGTCCATATGCTTAAATGTGTCAGGATATTTGGTAAAAGATTCCAGGAGTTGTAGCTTTTTTGCATCTTTGCCACTGTAATACAGTTGAAACTGGTTGGCTAAGCACTGGGCTTCTTTACCACTGAGAACATTCTGCAACAACACAAAACCATTAAATAAACAACTTGGTGTGTACTTTACATGTTCAGGAAATGATAGGCCTCGCTTTCGTTAGGGAATATTTTAAATTCATATTGATTTAACATGTGTATTATGTCAACTCCTTGTATCAACAAGCTCATTGCACATTAACTGACATTTAATTATTTATAAATATAAATACAGCTGGACATTTTATTCCTTATTTAAGTCCAACTAAAAGGATATTTTATCTTCTCCTAGGAATCATATAAAACAATAGCTCCTTATTAGGCTCTGGCCGTGAGATAAGTGGTTCCTGCAACTCACCTTATCATACTCCCCTCTCATGAGCACCAGTCCCTTATCGCGGAACTCGTCGTAGTGCACCATGGTGAGGCATTCGGGCGCATTCTCCTTGTGTACCTGCTCATAACATTGGTATAGCTATAATTATTGGGCTTGTAATGAGTGCGCTGTACATACATATAAATAAATACATACATACATACATACCTACCAATCATCCATTAGACACCAAGTGATGAATTCTGCTATGCTCGGCCTTCGTCGCAAGTACCATGGTGTGGCCGAGTGGTTCGAACGTTGTCAAGGTCATACATATCATCATATCAGTTAACACATCATGGGGTGTAGAGTAGAATGCTAGTTCTCTAGGCTTACATACCTCTTTTACATCATCCAATTCAATCCATCCAATCTCTTCATACATACTCGCTGGTCAGGAGTAAAATGGAATATTGAAAAACAATTACCATTGACTATTCTGATCGTAAGCGGACATAGATATTAAAAAACTTGCATTTAAAAAAAAACAAAAATGTGTTAAGTTAACTATTGTA
This sequence comes from Drepana falcataria, assembly GCA_945859725.1. Taxonomy (NCBI): domain Eukaryota; kingdom Metazoa; phylum Arthropoda; class Insecta; order Lepidoptera; family Drepanidae; genus Drepana; species Drepana falcataria. The sequence continues at coordinate 12,251,047 of OX243931.1, read as the reverse complement.
GTGCTCTATTACTCTCGGCAATCTGATGACTTCGCCAATGATATGATTTGATATGTATGATAATGTATGTATGTATTTTATCCATAACAATATCTACCAAAACCAGTGATATAACTAAGGACTACTTTTAAATAAAAGAACTTATTTTAATAACCAGATGATAAGAGCCAACTTACAATGCTTACACATTAATCAATAAAACAAAGTCCACCTAAACTCACTCCAACATTATTTCCGCCTAAGGGCAATATTAAAAAAATATATTTGTTCAATAGTTAAAATGTTTTATGTAAAATGAATGTTTTAAGATGACACTGTTGTCCTAAGTGGGTGGTACACAGTTGCACAATTTAGTCACAATATTGTAGACTGTACAATGTTGTGTGAGTGATCCCTCTAGTTATAGACCTATATCTGTGCTTCCAGCATTGAGTAAAATCTATGAAAAAATCATGTTGGACCAGATGTTATATCATTTCAACTCAAACGGCATTCTGCATAGTCAACAGTTTGGTTTCACGAAGCGTAGGTCGACAACGGATGCGGGAGTAAAACTCGTCACTCACATTTTGGAATCCTGGGAGAAGTCCCAGGATGCCATTGGCATTTTCTGTGATCTCTCGAAAGCGTTCGACTGCGTCGACCACAACACACTGATCTGTAAATTACACCACTACGGAATTCGTGGACTCGCTGCTGATCTTGTTCTTTCTTATTTATCAAACAGACAGCAAAAAGTTAATGTAAATGGGGCGACGTCCTCCGGGTCTTTAGTCAAGATGGGCGTACCCCAAGGTTCAATTCTCGGTCCTTTTCTATTTCTTGTTTACATCAATGATCTCCCTTATATGATGGCCAAGTTATCGGATATTATTCTCTTTGCTGATGACACCTCGCTAATTTTTAAAATAGATAGGAAAAATACGAATGTCTTGCATGTTAACGAAAGTTTAACTGTTCTCTCGAAATGGTTCGCAGCTAATAATCTTTTACTGAATCCAAACAAAACGAAATGTCTTAAGTTCTCTTTACCAAATGTAACACAACGGGATCTGAATTTAAATCTTGACGGCAACAAACTTGATGCTATAGCGGAAACTGTATTCCTAGGAATTACCATCGACTCAAAATTGCAGTGGGGCCCGCACATTAGAACACTTTCCGGTCGGTTAAGCTCAGCTGCATATGCAGTACGGAAAATAAAGCATTTAACTGATGTAGCTACAGCTAGGCTAGTATACTATGCTTATTTCCACAGTATTATGTCCTATGGCATTCTGCTGTGGGGATCAGCGGCGGACGTTGACTCAATTTTCATTCTTCAAAAGAGGGCGGTCCGCGCGATCTATGACATGGGTCCTCGCGAGTCTCTCAGAGAGAAATTTAAAGAGATCAACATACTAACTTTGCCTTCACTCTATATCTTTGAATGTATTTTATATGTCCGCAAAAATAGAGGGATTTACAAAATTAAAAGCGACTGCCACCATAAAAATACCCGCAGTAAACATGAAATTGTAATCCCGAAATACAGATTAACAAAAACGAGCAAGTCATTTATTATAAATAGTATACGCTTTTACAACAAGCTGCCAAAGTCTGTTATAGAACTGACCCATGTAAAGTTCAAAAAAATTATCAAACGTGTTCTGATTAAAAAAGCATATTATAAAATCAAGGACTACGTTGAAGATAAAGAAGTTTGGCTCTAGTTCCTTCTGCGCATGCGGCTTCCTTGGTAGCTCATAAACGGCACAAATTTGTGGATGTCTCTAACTATTCTGAATCTTTTTCTATTCTCAATTCGGGTTTTTTTTTTATACAATAATAATTTTCCTTTTTTTTTATTTTTATTTATTCCATATCTTGACCAGAATTAGTTACAGTACTGATGACAATATTTGTGTCACTTGTTTAATTTGTCTAATTTGTGAATGTGAGAACATTGTAGGCTTTGTAGATTCTTAGATCTTGCTAACATTGTTATAATTATCTTGTTTTATGTATGCTTTGTATAGTAAGCAACGACCTATTGTCGGACCTACGTTGTTCCCCCATACTTGGGTACTATTGCTGTAACGAAAAAAATATTGTATATGCCTAATGATTTGAAAAGAGTAACCATGGAGTTTCTTGCCGGTTCTTCTCCATGGAAGCGACCAACCCGAACCGTGCTTCTTTTTCGACGTTTTATAAGTGCCCATCTGGGCCTATGTGAAATAAAAAGATTTTGATTTGATTTGATTTGATTTGTTAGTTCCCTGGAAATGGGTCAGAGATTGAATGTAAGTACTCACTTGGTATGCCAGTAGAGGGGTAAAGTGCACAGTATTTATATGATTCTGACACATTATGAATTCATAGCCCTGTGATCTGGGCAGCGGGAACAAGAATGTTGGGAATTGTTTCATCTGTTGCTGAATAGTAGTGTATAAGTCAGCAGTTATGGTGGCCGATATGACTTCTTTATTAATGTGGTACTCCTGCCAGATGGCTGCAATCTCTGACACATTCTTGTCCACCACAAGGTCAGTTTTAAATATTTCATCTAGTTTCTTCTCTTGTGCCACAACACCATCTTGCACAGGTGCTTTTGGATTCAGTACCGAAGAAAACTTACTGAAAATTGTATAAACAGATTGTGTAGTGTACTACACATAACCTTAGACTAATGAATTATGTCTCATCACTGCAGCTTTTAGTGGCATATATTGTTGTAATATGTATATCAATGTTTGTATGTTCTCTGTGCTGCGGCTATGACCTGACCACCCTGATGTGGCCATTACCATGTATGGGTATACAAGCATATAACTTTACTTTAGTTAGAGGGAGCCACCTGGATACAATGGTGCTGATTTTGTTACAGTGGCATACCACAAATGTGGCAAAACTTATTGATTTCAAGAACTATGGATACTTGCAGCATCAGAACCTCACGGTGGCAACCATGCAATAATATTTTTTTTTTTAAATAGGGAACTACTAAATATAATGTAATATATTAACAAAGCCAGCGTGTTAAGTAATTTCAGTACTACTGTTTGGATAGCAATGCATGGCATGAGTAGACAACAAAACATTACAAGCAAACAAGTACCATCCACACATTGTTTAGACAGTCAGTAAAAGTAATTTATAATGAGTAAAAGTTGTATTAGTATACTACAAGAGAACATCCTACAAAAAGTCAGTAAAAATATGCCTTTTTACTTACATTGGCACTATGGTTAGCAAATTATGTTTCTATAGCCGTGGTTTTATAGACAGTGGAGGTCTTTTTCATCAAGGTATTAATGTCAGTTGTGTCTGTTGCTCTCCACATAATTATTGCAATAAATGATAGCTCACCTTGTATCTATAGGTGCAAATTTCTTTTTTTTGTCCTGTTCTTTGGACAACTGTGCCTGTTTAATTCTTTCCATAAACTCCTCGGGTGAAGTTTGCTGCAGTTGTGCAATTCTATTTGCATACTTGTCGTAATAAGGATTGTTTTGTAGATTCTCCATGGCTTTTTCAAGATTCGTCGATGTCATCGTTATCTGGCGTGTAGCAACTTTATATGTGAACGATCTAATTAGATACCTTATGTTAGTTTTGATCCCTAATGCCATAGTCTTAGCTCAAACCAGTAATCCACCACTATGATAGGTGTCACAATTTTTTGTGAAACACATCAACGTATTCAACCGTCATCAGGTAGAATCAGTAACTACCAACTTATAGATAGAGCCCGGCCCTGTTACGTTATAGTCCCAACCTCTTAGAGTATTATGGTAATCAAAATAGGTAAATCTTCAGTTTATGGTAGCCAAACCTAAGGCCTAACCTAACTGCAACCCAAAAAACCAGCTGCAATCCAGGAACCAGTAATCCGGGACAGCAAGATATTTTCAGCACTTTCAGCAGTTCAATTCTCAAAAGTTCGACCCATAGACTGTTCGACGTTCGTTCCGTAAAATATTTGACGTATGAAGAAAGAATACGCAAGTTCGTGACATTGGCATTTCCATATGATATTATTTATCTATACCTGTGCTGTGAGCTCCTCGCCCTCTCCCGTACCTCTAATCAAACATGTTGCTCCTCATAATCACAACAAACTAATCGAAAATAAAATTTGTGACGGAGATCTCAAAGGTGCCGCTCGCCTTTTGTTCTCCAACGACGTGCTATCACCCCTGACACCCTTCAGGCCTTACGGACAAAACATCCTCCAGCTCGAGTAAACCCATATTTTCTCGACCCACCAACAGCAGGGCAAGCATGCCTACAAATTCAAAACAAAGATGTTATGAATGCCATTTTATTTATTTATTCATCATAACGGATTGTGATGCCAAAAAAGTGCAGGCCGTTTCTCGAGACATGCCGCACTCAACGATATCATACGCCGGTCCCTTGCCACCGTCAACGTGCCAAGTCTACTTGAGCCGACTGGTATTGCCAGAGACGATGGCAAGAGACCGGACGGTATGAGTTTGATTCCATGGAAGATGGGCCGGATGCTGGTATGGGATGCAACCTGTTCAGACACGCTGGCCCCTTCCCATCTACATGGAACCAACAACAGAGCTGGTGCGGCCTGTGAAGCGGCTGAAAAAGTTAAAGTATGCAAATACAAGGGTCTAGGCACCAAATATCATTTTGTCCCATTCGGTGTCGAGACCCTTGGTCCGTGGGGTCCTAGTGCCACAAAGCTATTTAAAGAAATAGCAAAAAGGTTGGTCGACATCACAGGAGACCGAAGAGCTGGCAGCTACCTCGGACAAAGAATTAGCCTAGCTATTCAAAGGGGAAACGCTGCCAGTATCTTCGGAACCCTGCCTAAAGGGACTCCTTTTAAGAATATTTTTTAGTTATTATATTATTATTATTCTTATTATGTATTATTATTATTATTATATTCAATAAATCTATTTCTTTAGTTCTGTGAATGCATTGAAATAATGTACGTAAAATACGACCTATGTTCCTACTGATAAATTTATCTATACCTATATAATATATATTTTTTTCTTTTGTGTTTTTTTATCGATATCTTCCTTTATACTGCATCAAACGTAATATTTAATACGCCATTTTAAAGATATTTTTCCCATAATGAAGAATATTTTTAGTGCCAAGTGCAATTGGAAAAATCCTCAGTAAGAAGTGTTTTATTACTAACTAGCTGACCTGACAAACTTCGTGCCGCCAAAATCAATGAGACAATGAATGAAGTGATAATTTATTTGCGTTATTCATTCATAAACAAAGCACAAAATCATCAGAATCGGTCCATCCGTTCTTGAGTTATAAATGGTGTTATAGATATTGCTTAATTTATATAAATACCGCTTATAATAAAAAATATTAACAATTTAATCAAACAAATTAAATATAACCTGGATCCTATATATGTCTCCTATTTAGTTAATGTTAAAATAAATAAATAAATTTTAACCTGTTTGTGGCATTAGGAACTCTATGGGTTGCACCAAAAAGCAGTATCATCTATTTATGTACAAGAAGTGACAACTGTCAAGAACCATCGACTGGTTGGTTAGTTATTAGTTAGTAGGTACTCTACCCAATAACTAATGAAATAAGTGAGTAATTTGTAATGATATTTATGTAGCTTCGTAGGAATGCTCAGCAGAACATTAACATAATATGGACGTGCATCCGTATTTATTAACTCCAAGTTGATATACACTTAAAATTAAATGAAGCGTACTTACTATTTAAGTATTTTATGTACAGTACTTTATACTATTAATTTAATGTACAGTACGTGAATGATAGAGATTGTGTTCAACTGCCCTTTGGTTGTGGATAGATGTACTTCCGAACTAAAATGTCCTGACTGTAGTATCCAAGGGCTGAGTGAGATATAGACACACCAACTGGCGAATATTTTCTGTAATCGTTCCTCGTAATCTGCACCCACGGGGCTCTATGATCCCACGGGAACAGTGACAGTTGTTCAAAGTAAAAGGTAATAGTAATATAAGTAGTATAAAGTATATAGCCAATTTCAGCCAAATTCATCCCCACACACACTCATACACTTTCATGTATCCTCACGCTTTTGCATAAGGGTCCCCGAAGGCTGCCAACCAGCAGAGATGTATGTGGAGACTGTAGAGTACCCACACACCCACATTATGCCAGATACATATATATTTTAGGCGCCAATGTGACAGATAGGGATTCTATGGCCATTACTCAAATACAACATAGACTTTACTTGTAATAATATGGGCCTACCCATGCCAGTCCTAACCGGCCTGCGGAGTGTGACTGCTTGTCTTGTTGGCCTTTGTCGCTACATACATTAAAATGAAGCCAAGCAGTGTGAGTCGAGTGGTTCACTTGTAGCTTTCAGGAGGGGTGTGTAGAGACTATATCTACCCCGTTACATCTTCAAATTAAGCCACCAGGATTGCCAAAGTGGATGGGTTTGCTGGTCCATGATCGAGGGCTCTGTTACAATTGTTCATAAAGTATAGAAGGCATTAAACTTTGTGGAATGTTCATTGTAAAGAATGTAAAGGATAATTAAGTAATTTTTTTATACAAGAATTGCATATGCATAGAATCTGGACACTTCACTGGAGGAATGCAATATTTCACTAGTGACCTCAATTTTCTGTAAGGTGGAGTTACAAAAATTTTTAATGGGCAACTACAATTTTGAATAGATGATTCAGCCATGGATATTGATTGTATTCTTCTGCAAGATAGATTGCAGAAGAATACAATCAATCATGTGTGTTGATGTGAGTGGAGTAGTTGTAGTGCGTGCGGCAGGCATGGCGCGGCGGCGGGCGCGGTGACGGCATGGACCAGGACGAGGCCGAGGCTGGGCGGGCCGAGGCTGGGCGGGCCGAGGCAGGGCGGGCCGAGGCTGGGCGGGCCGAGGCTGGGCGGGCCGAGGCTGGGCGGGCCGAGGCAGGGCGGGCCGAGGCTGGGCGGGCCGAGGCTGGGCGGGCCGAGGCTGGGCGGGCCGAGGCTGGGCGGGCTGAGGCTGGGCGGGCCGAGGCGGGGCTGGCCGACGCCGCGCTGCTGGCGCCGCTCACCGAGGACTCATTCCTGCACAACCTGCACGTGCGCTACAAGCGGGACATCATCTACGTGAGTGGCCCCCGACCCCGCCCCCCGCCGCCCCCGCCCTTCGCCCCCAGCGCTCACGGGCGGGCGTCGCTTGCAGACGTACGTGGGCAACGCGCTGGTGTCGGTCAACCCGTGCCGGGAGCTGCCGCTGTACTCCGCGGAGCTGGTGCGCGCCTACGTGGTGCGGCCGCCGCACCAGCTGCCGCCGCACCTGTGAGTGGCGCTCCGCCCCGGCTCCCAGAGGGCAGGCCCCCGGGCCATTACACTTAAGATAAATTTTTTTTTTTAATGATTAGGTTGTAACAATAGTTAAAAATTTAATTAAATAAATTGATCGATGAACGGAATCATTGCTTAAATGCGAATGTTTTGTCATTACCTGTCGTTCAAAACGAGTCACGAGCGCCAAAGCGACGCGTGGTGCGATGTGGCGATGTGGCGATGTGGCGATGTGGCGATGTGGCGATGTGGCGATGTGGCGACGTGGCGATGTGGCGATATGGTGTGGCGCGCAGGTACGCCGTGACGGCGGCGGCGCGGCGCTGCGTGTGCGCGCGCGGCGCGGCGCAGTGCATCGTGGTGACGGGCGAGAGCGGCGCCGGCAAGACGGAGGCGGCGCGCGTGTGCCTGCAGGCGGCGCTGGCTGCCGGCGCCGCGCCGTCGCGCGCGCGCCGTCTGCCCGCCGCCGGCACGCTGCTCGAGGCCTTCGGCAACGCCGCCACCGCGCGCAACCACAACGCCAGCAGATTCGTCAGTACCGCCCGCACACTCCCGCACTCTCCCGCACACTCCCGCACACTCCCGCCACTCCCGCCACTCCCGCCACTCCAGTACCCACCAGTACACCCTAATGATATAACTTGTATCTAATGATGTATATCATTCTAATGTAACTGCCCGTATCTGTCACCTGATTCCTCCAAAACAGCTGCCCGATTGGGATGAAATTTTATGTGCATATGTTGCATGTGTTCCCGAAAGTTTTGAAAATACAATTGGTCGCAATAGGTGGCGCTGCTGTCCTATTCCAGGAGCTTGAATTTTTTCGTAACCCAAGCGAAGCCGCGCGCTCGGCTAGTATTTAATTTAGTTTTGAAACTAGCAAAGTGAGCGCATTATGTCTGGCCGGTTTCTTGGAGTTCTGCTAGCTTAAACACACCCGAGTGCTCGTCGAGCACAACGAGCACGTCGTGATGGGCGCAGTGACGTCACCGCTGGTGGCGCCAGCGCCGGTGCGGGCGGGCGGGTCTTCGCTGCACGCCGCTATGTTGTGTGTGCAGGGCAAGCTGCTGGAAATAGAACTGGACTTCAAAGGCGAGCCGGTGGGCGGCCACATCACGCACTGTGAGTACCCCCCGCAGGGCGGACGCGCGCCCCGCCCCCGCCCCCGCCCCCGCCCCCGCCCCCGCCCCGACTGATGCCTTTGTTTGTTTGTTTGTGCTCTCAGACCTGCTCGAGAAGGTAAGCTATCGCGTGTGTCGCGCGTGTGTCGCGCGTGTGTAGCGTGTGTAGCGTGTGTAGCGTGTAGCGTGTGGCGGCGTGTGTTGCAGGAGCGGGCGGGCGGCGCGGCGCGCGGCGAGCGCAACTTCCACGTGCTGTACCAGCTGCTGGCCGGCGCGGACGCGCAGCTGCTCAGTGAGCCACGCCTCATACCTGCGAGAGCGGGACTCGCTCGTCTCGCCCGACGCGCATGTGAAGGAGAGTGTTGTGCAGAGCGGCTGAAGCTGCAGCGGTCGTGGGAGCACTACCGCATCCTGCGCGGCGCCGACGGCGCGCCGGCCTGCTCGCCGCGCCGCGCCGCGCCGGCGCCGCCGCCGCCGCCGCACCTAGACCGCGACCACTTCGCCTTCACCAAGGTACGCGGCCGGGGGCCGGGGCGAGGCGGGGCGGGGCGGGGCGGGGCGGGATGGGGGCGGGGGCTGTAGCGGGGTGCGTGCAGGCGGCGATGGCGACGCTGGGCTTCGGCGGCGGCGAGTGCGGCGCGGTGCTGCGGCTGCTGGCCTTCATGCTCAAGCTGGGCAACGTGCACTTCGAGCCCGAGCCCAACATCGACGGCTCGCTCGGCGCGCGCCTCGACCACCGCTACGGTACGCCACCTCCGCCGCCTCCGCCGCCTCCGCCGCCTCCGCCGCCTCCCGGGGAGGTCGGCTCGCAGCTGTCGCTTGCAGAGCTGGCCGAGGCGTGCGCGCTGGTGGGCGTGGAGGCGGGCGCGCTGGCCGAGGCGCTGGGCGCGGGCGGCGAGGCGGAGGGCGAGGCGGAGGGCGGGGCGGGCGGCGAGGCGGGGGCGGGCGGCTGGCCCGAGCCCGAGCCCGGCGCCTGGGCCGCCGCCCTGCGCGATCGCCTGCTCGCCGCGCTCTACTCCCGCCTGTTCACGTGGCTCATCGCCGCCGTCAACGACGCCATCAAGGTGGGCAGGCCGCCGGCCGAGGGTCACCACCCTCGGGGCGGCCGGTGAGAGATCGGGCGCGCGCAGCCGGCGGAGCCGGGGCAACGGTGGTCGCTGGGCATCCTGGACGTGTATGGGTTCGAATCTTTGGCGCACAACGGGCTCGAGCGACTACTGATCAACTACGCGGCCGAGCGCGTGCAGGCCGCGGTCACCGGCGCCACGCTGCGCCGCGAGCAGGAGGAGTACGTGCGCGAGGGGCTGCCCTGGCTGCCGCTGCCCTTCGCCGACCACGAGCTGCATGCCGACCTGATGGACGCGGTGAGCGCCGACTCCCCCCTCCCCCGCCTCCCCCCGCCCCCCCCCGCCCCTACTGAGCGCGCCCCGCAGGGCCCGGCCAGCGTGCTGGGCGCGCTGCGCGAGTGCACGGCGCGCGGGCTCGGCGACGCGGCCTTCCTGCAGCGGCTGCAGCGGCGCCACCACCCGCGCCTGCTGCTCGTGCCGTCGGACCGCTTCCAGTAACTATACCCCCCCCCCCCGGCCCCTCGGCCCGCCGCCCGACTCCCTACATGCGCCGGCGCCCGCAGGGTGACGCACTTCGGCGGCGCCGTCGTGTACGACGCGCGCGGTATCGTGCAGAAAAATCGCGACGCCCTCTGTCGCCGCTGCGCCGCCGTGCTGGCGGAAGCGCGCGAGCCGCTGCTGGCCACGCTGTTCGCGGGCTCGGGCGCGGGGGCGGGGGCGGGGGCGGGGGCGGGGGCGGGGGCGGGCTCCCCGCGGCGGCCGGCGGCGCTGGCATGCCGGCAGCGCGCGCTGCTGGGCGCGCTGGTGCGGCGTCTGCCGGCGGCGCCGCGCCTGGTGCGCTGCCTGCGCCCCGACGCCAGCCTGCGCCCGCGCCGCTTCGACGCCGCGCTGCTGCGCCACCAGATCGTGTCGCAAGGGTGAGGGCGCTCCGAGCGATCCCGGGGCGGGCCGCGGGCCGGCTGGAGGCTGGCGGGCCGCGGGCAGGCTGGAGGCTGGCGGGCCGAAGCGAGCGCGGAGACGGTCGGCCCGCAGGCTGCTGGACATGGCGCTGCTGCGGCGCGCGGGCTGGAGCGAGGCGCTGTGCGCGCGCGCCCTGCTAGCTCGCTACGCGCCGCTGGCCGCGCGGCCGCCCGCCCTCGCCGGGCCGCCCGCCCTCGCCGCGCCGCCCGCCCTAGCGGCCGACGCGGCCGTGCGGGCGGCGCGCGCCCTGCTGCGCTCGCTGCCCATCCCCAGCGCCGAATTCGCGTTCGGGCGCACCAAGGTGTTCATCCGCAGCCCTCGCACGGTGAGCGCGCCCGCCCGCGAGCACTAGCACTAGCACTAACACTAGCACTAGCACTAGCACCAGCACTAGCACTAACACTAGCACTAGCACCGCTAGTACATCTAAATCAAAATCAAAATATTTTATTCAACGTAAGGGACACAGGAAGCACTTATTGAACGTCACATATTTAATATAAACTTAAGTTACTAAAGTTACCACCTTTTCCAAGAAAATAATACCTGCCAGGAGAAGAAACGGCGAAACAAACTCCCCGGTTTTCTTTTTTAACATTACATTACATCCCTTTTACGTAGCGGTAGAAAAGATTAAACTGACATATCGCTCATTTAACAATGCGAAATCTCCAAAACTTAGATTTTTCAGAAATCGAATAATAAAGTTACTAAGTTGTATGGCGTCCTTCCTATTAGTTATTTTGCTCAAGGACGGGAACGTTAAGAGTACTCGAAACCGACGAACATGTATGAAGAGACTGATGAATGTGGACGAAGCGAAAGAGGTATGTAAGTCTAGGGAGAACTGGCGCTCTATACTCTCTGCCTACCCCGTTAGGGACTTGGCGTGATGATATGTATGTAACTGTTCAAGGGAAATAAAATGTAAACTTCTCATGCGCTTACCTTCAGCAAGAACAAAATATAATGTAAACACCTGATGCACTTACCTTCAGCAAGAACAAAATATAATGTAAACACCTGATGCACTTACCTTCAGCAAGAACAAAATATAATGTAAACACCTGATGCACTTACCTTCAGCAAGAACAAAATATAATGTAAACACCTGATGCACTTACCTTCAGCAAGAACAAAATATAATGTAAACACCTGATGCACTTACCTTCAGCAAGAACAAAATATAATGTAAACACCTGATGCACTTACCTTCAGCAAGAACAAAATAAAATCGTGTTATCACGTCTGCAGCACAAAAATAGATCCAATGTCTGGAGCATTACCCCATAAAATAATGCTTTAAGACATGACACTATGAAAATAGCGTAAATAAACTAAACGGGCTGTGTTGATATCAGTCAAGTGTCTGATTTTTCTTACCGCGGATGCTGCAGAGCTGAGTCTATTCGCCAATCCATTAATGTTGGGGCCCCATTGCAATTTGTGATCCAATGTGACTCCAAGGAAGACGGTTGAATCCACAAGGCCTAACTCGTAAAATCCTAGTTATTTATAACCATACGGGTAGTTAAAACCTTTTTCACATTAGGCATTGTAAATTTAATACATTTCGTTTTCCTAGCATTAAGTACCAAATTATTGGCACTAAACCAATGAACCACGTCAGAGAGCATTATTTACATCGTCAATGTATATCATGTTTATCATTTACCAGGTGAGGTAGGTCATTGATATAGATAAGGAAAAGAAATGGACCGAGAATCGAACCCTGTGGAACGCCCATAGCTACTGGGCACCCCGGAGTATATACACTTTTTGTACTAGTTTACTTAATTAGGATGATATAAGGTTAAGAGCTAAATTCTTTATACCATAGTAATCTAACTTCCTAATTAAAGTTGCGTGATGCACACAATGGAAGGCTTTGGATAGGTCACAAAACACACCTAGAGCATCCTGTGTATCCTCCCAAGCCTCAAGAACTTTCCTAATAAGCTCGAAACCTGCATCAGTAGTCGGACGACCCTGTGTGAAACCCTATTGTTTAGTATGCATCAACTCATGTTTGTTAAAAAAGGCTAGCATCTGGTCGAGTATGACTTTTTCAAAATTTTTTTTTATAACTGGCAATATTGAGATTGGTGTGAAATGGTTTGGTTCGGTAATAGTTCCAGTTTGAAATAAAGGGATGATTTTACTATATTTCATTCGATCAGGATATTCACCACTAGCAATACACGCATTAAAAACTAATGCTAAGTCTACTGCAACAATGTCAATAATACTATTAAGAACTTGTACAGAGCGTCCCCATAAATCGGTAGACTTTTTCATATCTAGGGATTTAGAGTTTTTATTCGCGCCATTGTTCATGTTCATCGATGATATAACGTTCTCCGACCGACCGTTCGGTTCGATGCCCACGTATCGAACGCCCCCAAGTGGGCTGGGCGGGCGGGGCGGCCGGGCGGGCGGGGCGGCTGGGCGGGGGCGGGCTCATAGGCGGGCGGTCGGCAGGTGTGGGAGCTGGAGGCGCTGCGCTCGGCGCGCGTGGAGGGGCTGGTGGCGGGCGTGCAGCGCGCCTGGCGCCGCGTGCTCGCGCGCCGTCAGCTCGCGCGCCGCCACCGCGCGCAGGCCGTGCTGGCGCGAGCGTGGCGCCGTCGGCGCGCGCGCCGGCAGCGGGCGGCGGGCGGCTCGCTGGAGCGGCGCGCGGCGCGCGTGCTGTGGCGCGCGTGGTGCTGCAGCGCGCGGCGCCGCTACCTGCGCGCGCTGTGGCGGCGGCTGCCGGCGCGCCACCGCTCGCCCGCGTGCCGCGCCTGGCCGGCGTGCCCGCAGCCGCGGCTGCTGGCGCGCGCCGACGCGCTGCTGCGGCGCCTGCACCACGAGTGGCGCTGCCGGCTGTACCGCGCCGCTTTCGACCAGACGGCGCGCAACCGGATGCGCGAGAAGGTGACGGCGAGCGTGCTGTTCGAGGAGCGCAAGGCCAACTACGCGCGCAGCGTGCCGCACCCGTTCGTGGGGGACTACGTGCGCCTGCGCGCGTCGGCGGCGTGGCGGCGCGGCCTGGGCGCCGGCGCCGGCGACCGCTACGTGGTGTTCGCGGACGTGGTGGGCAAGGTGGCGCGCGCCAGCGGCCGCGTGTCGCGCGAGCTGGCCGTGCTGTCCACGGGCGCGCTGCTGCTGCTCGAGGCGCGCTCGCTGCGGCTCAAGCGGCGCGTGCCGGCGCACGCCGTCTACCGCCTGTCGCTGTCGCCGCACGACGACGACCTGCTGGCGGTGCACGTGCGCGCGGTGAGCCCCCCCCCCCCCACGGCCCCCCCCCACGCCCCCCCCCACGGGCCCCCTCCCCCCGGCCCCGCCTGCCGAGCGCCGCCTCACGTCCTCGCCGGTTGCAGTGCGCCGGCGCCGAGAGCTCCACGGAAGAACTGTCGCAGTGCTCGTCGCGCGACGCCGCCGACACTGCGGGATGCCTGTTCGGGGTGAGTGCAGGGTGCGGCTGCGGCGTGGGCGGGCGGGCATCTCGCGGCGGGCGGCTGACTCGGCGTGTGCAGGGCGAGGGCGCGTGGCGGCGGCGCGGGGACCTGCTGCTGCGCACGCGCCACGTGCTGGAGCTGGCCACCAAGCTGTTCCTGGTGGTGCAGAACGCGGTGGGCACGCCGCCGCACGTCTGCATCGCGCCCGAGTGAGTGCCGGCGGGCGGCCCGCGGCGGCCGACCGCGGCGGCTGACCGCTGCGTGTGCGCAGGTTCGAGGCCAACTTCGGCCAGCAAGCGGTCACCGTGTGCTTCCACGCGGGCGGCGGCGGCGGGGCGCGCCTGCTGCGGCGCGGCAGCCGCATGGACGTGCTGCTGTGAGGCTGCTGGGCTGCACACACACACACACACACACACACACACACACACACACACACACTCACACACACACACACTCACTCACACACACACACACACACACACGCGCGCGCGCATGCTCGGGCTGCGCTAGGCTCTGGGCCGGCATGCCCTCTGCCCCGTTGGCGAGGGCGGGAGATACTAACCCTACAATGTATAACCATTACGTCCCATGACTGCGTGTCTGATACCAGCCAAAGCGAGCTAGGTAGGCCTCGTATGCTCTCGTAGGGTCCCGCATCTAACTGAAGGCCTGCCCGCCCCCTGCGCCATACAACCGTACAGCCGGCTTCCTTTGGCCGAGGGCCCCAGCCCGCAGCATGAGTATGGCCGAGTGAGCACTAGGCCCATGCGCGGGCACAACTGTTACTCGAACTATATGTTACGTTTGGAACGAATGGAATAAATATAATGCGTTATTGTTTTAAATAAAAAAGATTAAAAAGTTCAGATGTGTTTTAACTTTTAATCCATTGAAACCTTTTATATATAAGCCCGCCTTCTCGGCGTGGGTGTCGCCAATCGGACAATCATGGCGCATGTGTGAGGTCTCCCTCGCTCCCTCGCCCCCTCGCTCCCACGCTCCCTCGCCCCCTCGCTCCCTCGCTCCCACGCTCCCTCGCTCCCTCGCTCCCTCGCTGCCTCGCTCCCTCGCTCCCACGCTCCCTCGCTCCCTCGCTCGCACGCTCCCTCGCCCCCTCGCTCCCTCGCTCCCTCGCTCCCTCGCTGCCTCGCTCCCTCGCTCCCACGCTCCCTCGCTCCCTCGCTCGCACGCTCCCTCGCCCCCTCGCTCCCTCGCTCCCTCGCCCCCTCGCTCCCTCGCTGCCTCGCTCCCTCGCTCCCTCGCTCCCACGCTCCCTCGCCCCCTCGCTCCCTCGCTCCCTCGCTCCCACGCTCCCTCGCCCCCTCGCTGCCTCGCTCCCTCGCTCCCTCGCTCCCACGCTCCCTCGCTGCCTCGCTCCCTCGCTCCCACGCTCCCTCGCCCCCTCGCTCCCTCGCTGCCTCGCTCCCTCGCTCCCTCGCTCCCACGCTCCCTCGCCCCCTCGCTCCCTCGCTGCCTCGCTCCCACGCTCCCTCGCCCCCTCGCTCCCTCGCTCCCTCGCTCCCTCGCTCCCTCGCTCCCTCGCTCCCTCGCTCCCACGCTCCCTCGCCCCCTCGCTCCCTCGCTCCCTCGCTCCCTCGCTCCCACGCTCCCTCGCCCCCTCGCTCCCACGCTCCCTCGCTCCCTCGCTCCCTCGCTCCCACGCTCCCTCGCCCCCTCGCTGCCTCGCCCCCTCGCTCCCTCGCTGCCTAAGCCCTGCCCTAAATAAACTAAGGCTTAGCGCTTTACTTTTTCAATAATGCGCGAAAACAGCTGGAAGCTGTCATGGCGTCCGCTCTGACGTCATGCATACACACGTGTAGAACGTCAATGTGTATGGTTAAATGATAAATACCTGAGGAGCTGCCAACTCAAATTGACATAGATATATGATGGAGAAATTTGTGTAAAGTTGATTTTGTTATTGTTGATTTTGTGATTGCAATTCTAGTCTATATATATAAAAATGAATCACCAAAATGTTTGTACGCGCATAACTTGCAAACGACTGAACCAAATTGGATAAATCTTTCTTTTATGTATTCTTTATTGTGAGGAGAAGGTTTGTGTGAAAAAAAATAATATTAAATATTTAAAAATCTCGGAAAAGTGAGTGTGCGAAAGAGACAGAAGATTGTGAGACGTTTTCAATATATTGACAAAACTCTGTCAGAGTGACGTTCAGTTGTTAAGCCAGTGTATCTTCAAAAATATTGACAGTAAAGGTGCGTTCCACTAAACGCGCACAGCGATCAAAATGCTCTCCTATAACCGTTCCACATAAGGACCGCGGTCGTTGTGATCGCGGCGAAAACGTCAATTATAATGTCATAACTTACGCTCACGCGACGCTCACGACGACCCATCTAAAAAGGTGGGTCGAAATGATCGTTGAGAAAATTAGCGGCATTTTCAAAACTCATTTTTCAAAAAAGATATAAAATGGCGACCGTACATCTTACCAAATATCCAAGTGCCGCCGCAAGACATTTTAATTCCATTTGAACGTAAATTAATTTAATACACCAATAATATTAAATATAAAAAAAGTATTATAATTTTTTTCAATATGAATCGATTAACACATTAATTTATAAATTTTTTTTCAAAGCTTACCGATTTACTAACTACGTTTTAACTAACTAAGTTTGTTTTATTTACCTGCACGCTTAAAACGCTCTGTAATCCATTCCATTTGAGGTTTCGACAGTAACACTTACAAGCAAGTGAAACGGGAAAAACTGCGGTCGTGAGCGTGATCGTTGTGAACGCTTAGTGGAACGCACCCTATGGATAGATACAGTTTCTTTCATAACAACAACAGCAAAAACATGATTGTTGTGTTTTAGTGTGAGTTTCATGATTAATCGTCATTTTATTTTTTTAAAAATACCACCCGTAAGGCGTCAAAATATCGGTTGGCGCACAACAGTTCGATCACAGTGTAACGCAAGCCCAGTTCAATCTTCGAGCCAATGAGACTGAAGAACAGCGTAGGCGTAAATACAAATTTCTTCAGATTTATTTCCTGGGGAGTTCTGAAGATGAAGTAAATAGACGCTGTTCGCACAGATCATTTAGCAGCTACAACAACTTTTGCATGAACATAATCAGTGGATCCAATTGTTCAAAACTGCCTTAGAAGTGATGTGATGCCATCGGACAATCAGAAAATAGTGATCAGAGCAGACAAGCGACCTGCAGGAGACGACATGACATGAGAGAGGCATCAATGCACTAATGTTAAATGATGTTGCCATAGTCGTGTTTGGGGAGAATGTGGATTCTCGCGATATTGTAACGTAACTAAGAAATTATGCCATCATCCTTCAGCGTATTAGTGAAATATATCGTTCTTAAGATGCTTTACAATACCCATTACTATTTTTCCGAAGAGGACAGGATGGATATATTTTTTCAAATAAGATGATTTATCCAGCAAATGGTATTGTATCAATGCATAAATTAACAAAATTGTTTAGATTGTGGCCACAGCTATTTGTAGAATAAAAAATATCATAAGTTGTGTCAAGTATTATCTAATTCCGTCCGTGTGTTAGTCATTCAACTTCTCCTTAATACTGGACCGATTTTTTTGTTTTTTTTGTTTGTGTTCAAGTGGATTCGAGAATGGTTTAGACTCACAATTAGACCCAATAGGCGGCGCTCACCAAGGTAGCTCCCCGAGCCCAGCCCGTAAAGTAAGGGCGGGACACACTCGACGTACTGTCGGCGCTCACCAAGGTAGCTCGCTAAAGAGTGCAACAAGTGAAACCCACTGCAGCAAACTTCTGTAGTGAGTATATCATTGTCGACCATATCGAAAGCTTTCTTAAAATCGAAGTAGTGCGGTATTGACCAGTGCCCCCGCCTCTAAGGCCTGCGTAAGAAAAGTCATAAATGACAGTAAGTTTCTCCCCATACCTCAGGGGTTGGCAGAAAGAATAGAGCTTCAGTTCTCTCAAGACGCACGAATAGAAAACTACTTATTTTACCTTAGTTGTATCTAGTGCTAAAATAAGGACGTTTTCACGTTCCTAAATTCATACGGGAATAATTCTTTATTAGATGCGAGGAAATCTCCCAACATCAACAAGTAAACCCTGGGCAACTGAGAGCAGTTTGCCTTACTGACTGACACAGTGAAGCTTACACAGGCGTGACGTCATGCGCTGTGTTGGTGTATCAGGTTGAAATGGCAGACTGTAGTATAGTATTATTTAATGTTATATTATTGAAAATGTTCTTAATCTCAAAATTTAAATTAAAATGAAATCTTTTGGAAAATCCTTTAAATATGTAGGTAGGTACATATTTTCCGCTAGCATAATTAAATCTTTGACTAATTAATAATATCGTTACGCCTCATTCTTGACATTGTATAACATTTCTTAAAATGTAGAAATCATCTTGAAGTCAGTAGTTCCTTTGCTTGAGGAACATGATTGCTGCTTTACAGTTGTCACCGAGTACCAGGGTCTCATAAAATAAAAGCTTTATACTTGCACACCAGTTTATTAACACAAAATGTACACTGCAGAACATTATAAAAAAATATTGATGTAGGCATCTGCAACGCCGTTGACATTTCATACGTCCCTTCAGTAGTTGGTAGGCACCTACCGCATCTCAGAACATATGCTATAGACATACATTTGTATCTCTTTGTAAGATCTGCTCCGTAATTGTGCGGCGGGTAGGCACGAGGCCTGCCTGCGACTGGATGCAGTCTCGTACTCATGGGGGTAATGTAAGCTTGTGCTCCACTGCGGGCCGTGTTAATGTAGGTTCTCCACTCCCCGCCTCTACGGCCCTCCAACGATTCAAAGTTTGAGCGCTGCAGTTTTTTAAATCCATAAAAGATATATTCTCCTAAATAATCTGTACATAAACGATGCCAGCGCTCGCGGGTAGAGACAGTGGGGTAAGAAATAAGAAATCCTAAAGTCCGTTTAGGCACCAGCTCCCAATAGAAACAAAACCCTGGATGTTGGACGCTCACGTTAACCGAATGGCATTGAAAAAAAAGTTCCGAAAAAGTCCTTCCGCAGATAATTTTATTGCCATACATTGGATAGCGCGAGCGTCAATACAAGGGACTGTCTCTGGGAGTGGGCAATTATCAGTCATGCAAATGTTTTATCCCAAATGAAACAGAACATCGCCCTGACTAGCAGGTATTGTTGATCGCAAGGAATGCAACAGACATCATACGACTTTTGACAGCTTTGTAATATCTGATTAGGCCATTAAAGTTTTTGTTTCGTCTAAGAAAATAGGTCAAAGCTATGTAGACCAAGAGTCCGCGACGATCAGACTATCGTTGACAATCAGACAACGTGATTTCTAATATTATTCCAAAAAAACTGAAAACTATGTATATTCGCCACCGCAGATAATTATTCTGCCGATGGCTATAAGAATGATTATAGATTTGTAACTAATCAATATAACAGTTGCTTTCTAAATGCATATCAAATTATATAAGGTAGGTAACACATTTAAATATTACTCTTCCCCCTCTCTTGTTCTCTTGTTTGTTGTTGTCGGCTAATCTAGGACCACTATCCGGGACTTTCACGAATCCGTTCGCAAGTGGCCAATGTCACCCCTCATCAAATTTATTTATAAACAAATTTAATTTGATGATCTTACCATGATCCCTACATACCCGGAAATAGTTTACTATACGTGCAATTATATACATAATATATCCAAATATGTGTGTGCACGCCATCGGGACCCCGGTGCAGTACCAGCGGGTGCTCCGAGCCTTAGTAGGCGGCGACGACCTTGGACCGTCACGCGGGCCCGCATGCTGTGAGCAACCTTAGTGTAATCGAAAAAGTCTACTCCCATTAATATTTTCAATGTAACAGGCAAGTAAAGTGGTGCCATATCAGCGCCTGCCCCTGCCAAAAGCTCTTGCTGTTCACGCCACGCTATCCGCCCGCTAGCACTGGCTACTTCCACTGCCAAGGTATAGGGAGCGGCCAACAATATTGTACCAATACACAGTTCAGGAACGATCCCTAAGCGGAGAGAGTGTGCACTCAGACACCCGTGAATCCGTCAGTTGGTCCAGCTATGTGTTCGATTATGTTGTTACTATTTGGTTAGTGGGCGAGCTCGTGCCCTCGCCCCAGGCCACGCTGCAGCCACCTGCCAGCCTGCGGCCGGGCGGCGAGGCCCACCAGAGGCCGACGTAGCCGTCGCGGCCGAGCTTACGTTTATGATAGAGACAATAAAACAGGCTAGGTGGACAGGGACTCGTGTAATACAGCCACGGACGCGGGCTCACTTGATGGAGCACGCGAACTGCTCCCGCAGCCGGCGCAGCGACGCCGCCGACTCAGTCTGCGGGCAGAGCACACCACATCAGGCACCAGTACCTCACGCTAGGTACCGCTGCTGCCATTAGGTACATTACTGCAATCGTCGAAGACGGGCGCGACTCGCGTCGGCGATCCGTGCCTACCTTCAGGTCGCGCGCCGACAGGGACTCGCCACGGGACGGCGCGTTGTCGTTCTCGACGTCACCTGCCGAAGATACCGATCGGACGTAAGTTCGGTGCCGATGCGCCTGCGAAGTAGCGCTGGCGGCCGAGCCTACCGGGGCGCAGCGCGAGCGGCGGCGGCGCGTTGCCGTTGTCGTCGGCCGCCGAGCTGGCCGAGCTCTCCCAGCGCGGGCCCGACGACTCCGAAGCGCCCGAAGCGCCCGACGGCCCCGAAGCGCCCGACGTGCCCGACGCTCCCGACGCTCCCGACGCTCCCGATGCGCCTGCATGCAATGCCCCGCCGGTATCTCTATAGTTCCATATCTAAATTCTTCGAAGTATCAACACTATCTCTAAATGTTAGTTATATTAAAGCTTGGTTAGAGTGGCGGCCGGCGCGGTACGCACTGTCGCTGGCCGGCGTGGGCCACGGGCTGGGGCTGGGGCTGGGGCTGGGGCTGGGGCCGGGGCTGGGGCCGGGGCTGGGCTCGCGCGACGAATGCGGTGAGTCCAGCTCCAGCGACGACTGCGAGCCCTCGGAGCCCTGCGAGCCGCCCGCCCACTGCGGGGAGCCCGAGCCCTGCAGTGAGGGATGCGATTAGTACTACTGCATCGATCGTCTAGCGGTCACTAGCTAGGTTCGTATGGGAAGGTCAGTAGCGACGTACGTTTAAGGCGCTGCGGACGAGCGCGGGATGCCGCTGGCCGGCGGCGGGCGAGGCGGGCCGTCGCGTCACCTTGTGCTGCAGGAGTGGGTAGAAGCCGCGCGCCGTGGCATTGTGCGGCTCATACTGCAGGATCAGGCGGCAGTACTTCAGCGCCTCCGCGTACTGCCGCCGCATGATCGCCGACAGGAACTGCGGGCAAGGAGTCGTGAGCCCGGCCCGCCGCCTGACGGGCGCCCGCGGCCGCGACCCACCTCCGCGAGGAACTCGCTCGGCGCCGAGAGCGGCTCGTTCCCGTCCGAGCTCTCCTCGGGGCTGGCCGGGGGCCGCGCGCCCTCCATGGCGGGCCGCGCGCCCTCCGCGGCGGGCCTCGCGCCCGCCGGCGTCGACGCGCCCGAGTCCGTGTCCAACGAGAGCTGCCGGAAATGCTCGCTGGCGGGCCGATACCGGGGCGGCGCCGCGGCCGACGCCGAGGCTGGGAGCGTCACCACGAGACGGCCCGGGCCCGCCCAGGGCGGGGGCGCAGACGGCGCGGCGGGCGGCGCGGCGGGAGGGCGCGCCGGCGAGGCGGGCGGGCGGCGCCGCTCGCTGAGGCGCAGCGCGGCGCGCGACGCCGTGTCCAGGGCTCGCGCGGGCGGCGCGGGCGGCGGCCAGGGCGCGCGCGGCGCGGCGGGGGGCGGCGGCGGGCGCGGGGCGGGCGGGCGGTAGAGGCGCGCGTTGGGCGCGGCGGGCGGGCGGCGCGGGGCGCGCGGGCGGCGCCGGGCGCGGGCCTGCGGGCCTCGGCGGGGCTCGCCTTGCCTCACCTCCTTCGACTTGGCCTTAGATCGTCGCGGTCGCACTCCCGGGTACCTGTTCGTTCTCATTAATGAAGGTTTTTTGTAATCGTCGCCAGACAAGGCAATTTTTTTTGACTTTGCTCATCCGTCACGGTCGACTTCTGAGTATACGTTTTTAGGAATAGTAAATACGCACGAAGGCGGTAAAAAGTAGCGTTGCGTTGGCCGCCGACGACGTACCGAGACCTATCTCTCGAGTAAGGAAAACGTCACACGGTCCATCATTGTGGAGCCCGCGAGTCGGCTGGGGACCGAAAGGGACTCGAACGAAAGAGAGGACACTGACAGGCGAGGGTTGGGCGTGTAGAGGCGGGCGGGCGGCTGCTTGGGGCGGCGCGGCGCGCGCGGGCGGCCGAGGTCGATCACGTCCTCGGCCTCGGAGCCTGCCTCGGGCTCGCACCTCGCCCTGTAACAGCGCGCAAGGTCCCGTCGTACAAGGTCAGGCCGCTCGCCCTGTTCGCCGAGTCGTGTTGCCCGTCCAATAAATATTTATATAATGAAGGGACAGTGAGTTACAAATTCTCCCACAAAATGTAAGCTGTTCGTCTAAGGTAGGCAACCTTAGACGAACAGCTAACATTGCAGATTAGACTTAATAAATCAAGACGTTAGTTTAAGTCGTAATTACGAAATTGTTCGCTTAATAATCCTCGAGTAAAATATTTATGAGATGACCCTTGATGATAATTACCGGGGACCCTTACAGGAACCCAGGTGGGCTTGAGGATGTATGAGATCCTAAAGAAAAAACATTCATGTCCGTCCCGTGGTGCCGTCCAGGCGCCTAATGCACTCGTACGAGTGCCAGTGCACCATGCCTGCCACCGAATGTCTACATTGCTGGCAATAATGCCCGCCAGCGACACGCGGCCAGCTACAGCTTACTCTGCTCATTTGCAGGTAGGTCCAAACCACCTCCAGCGCACGTATACTTACGTAGAGAGAGATGACAATCAAATTATTACACTACGAGTTGTTCTCGAACCCGCCGCACACACACGGAAGGAACGTGTTTCCTTACGAATACTGAAACTAAGCTATAGTTATCTTTTTCATCGTGCACTTCTCAATGCAGTACTAATAGTGGCACGTAAACGGCTGTTCCAAAAGGACCAATGACCAAAACAAAAGCTTAAAGCACGCACGGGCTGTATCGATTGTGGAAGCAACAGTTGTGCCTCGGGGCTCGGGCGGGCGGCGGGCGGCGGCCACGCGCTGCCGGCGACGCTCGGCTCAGCCTACACCGCGACCAGTCGACCACTGCCCGCCCGAGCTACTCGGCACATTGCAGTGCGCATGTCCCCTAATAATACTTTTTACATACGCATAGTAACTTTCAATCACACTGCTAAATAATAACTCATTAATCTAAGGTAGGACTTGAAAACTAAGTATGAACTTACGTTTTTACAGTTGGACTAGGTTTTATTTTAATTACCATTTTCTCTAAATTTTAATTAAGGAGTTGTTTTTACATGTTTTATTTTTTAAACCAATATTACTTCTTTTTAACTTGACTGAATAAAAATAGGATTTTGACATGAATTTTTTCGAAACAAAAGAATTTCTTTTATTCGTTTTTTTAGAATATATTATAGTTTATCTATAGCAAATAGATTACAATGACAACTAGGTATTGGTTGTCTTTGACTGATTGATAGGACTTCTGAACAGTCGTAACTTCTGATTTCTGTTTGGTTTATGACACTGACATATAGACTAAGAGGGATTTGCTTGACAGACAGTCATCAGTTTGGCGTAAGGCGTCAGTTAGTTGGCTACAAATAGAAATGGCCGAGTTGCTGTTTGTGCCGTTTAAAAAATCTTCAGACGTTGATATCGTGAAGCCGCTGAAGAACGTAATCCAGTCGGCATACAGCGGAAATGAGGGTGGCGAAGACTACACTGATGCGCTCAACGAACTCAGTCGGCTAAGGTCTAATGCCATTTGGAAAGTTTTTGAGAAATCTTCGCTAGAAGTCATTTACAGGTAGGTACCTAAGTACTCGTCATATACGCTATGAGTCATTAATTGTGTCGAGAGGTCATCGATATTCCTCACTAAGTCCGACGCGACAGAAGCGAGTAAATGTGGTGTTTCACGGATGCAATTGTTTGGGCGCAGCTACTATGATCAGCTGGTGGCTCTGGAGAGCAAGGTGCCGCCGCAAGAGGTGCAGATCCCCTTCAAGTGGAAGGATGCCTTCGACAAAGGTTCCCTGTTTGGAGGCCGGATGAGTCTTAGTAAGATCTCACAATCTCAGTTCCATTTATGCTTATTTTAAATATGAAAACTCACAAATGTAATTGATCATTAGCAGTACAAGGCAATAGTAACAGCAGATTGATGTGTGAGCCACAGTAACAGCACTCAGACTGAGGTGTATCATATGTTCTGCAATTACTTGATTTTGTAATGGCTTATATCAACAAGAGATCAAGAGAGCTTCTTTTGGGTGAAGGTTGGGTCAGCCAGTACTATTTTTACAAAGATTCCATTATCAATTACTGTAAATTTTTGATATCTGATTTGTATATCTTGGAAGCATGTTCACACGAGATGGAAAGTATGAAAAAGATATTGAAAGAAGGATAACTGCCGGAAATAAGGTGAATGGAGCCATGTCGGCGTTGATGGGCAGTGAAAGTCTGAGCAAGAATGCTCGAGTTGCTGTCCACAACGCGATATTGGTACCTACCTTATTGTATGGCAGCGAATCCTGGGTATGTCAGAGGAAGTATGAAAATAGCTTGAATGCAGTCGAGATGCGATCTCTTCGAAAAATGTGCGGCGTAACGATATTAGATCGAATCCGCAATGAAGAGATTCGCAAATCAACTGGCGTGAATGAGGGCGTGATTGTAAAGATGAAGAAAGGCATGTTACGTAGGTTTGGACACATAGAAAGGATGAGTGAAGAAAGATTGACGAAACAGATATACAAAGCAAAAGTGTGTGCAAGAAGAGGCAGAGGAAGGCCACGTTCCAACTACCTGGACCAAATAGATCGGACTCTCAAGGACGGGAACGTTAAGAGTACTCGAAACCGACGAGCATGTATGAAGAGACTGATGAATGTGGACGAAGCGAAAGAGGTATGTAAGTCTAGAGAGAACTGGCGCTCTATACTCTCTGCCTACCCCGTTAGGGACTCGGCGTGATGATATGTATGTAATTACTGTAAAAGGTTTAAGATTTCCGTGTGATGTTCTCTACGGACCACAACATGTATTTGAGCCATTACTCACCATTAGTGGTGGTGACATTGCCCTGTTGTTTGTTATAGCCCTAACTAGACATTGGAGCCAAAAACATCTAAAATAGTCCAATCTATCAAAGCTTCTTCCAATAGATACTCAGGTCTTAATAAACTGACCATTGAAAATTGCCCTCTAGTATGGAATTGTTCATAATAAGAGTGCCAGGCTCATCCCGGGTTAGTGCTGAGTGATATATTGTATGCCTGGCAAAACACATGTGTTGCATTGTGTAGCAATCAGTTCGCTGGCATATGAGCGCGTGTGTGTGCTCTTCAATATTGCGGCGCAGCAGAGTGCGGTGGCGGCTCAGCAACCGCAAGACACAGATGAGGCGCTGAAGCTGGCTGCCAAGCTGCTGCAGGTATGCCTGCTTCGCCCATACCCCACGTGCCCCGCCCGCTCTTCTGCAGAAATCAGACCCCCTTGCCTTTATGTGCAGCAAGCTGCCGGCATCTTCTCATACCTTAAAGCCAATGTGATGCTGGCTGTGCACCAAGAGACTACACCAGATCTGAACCCCGAAACGCTGGATGCCCTGGCCAAGCTTATGTTGGCACAAGCTCAGGAGGTTGTGGCCTACAAATGTATCCGAGGTATGCCACCACTTCTGCCACACACATGTGATGAAGCTTATGACTAATTCCTTCCTCATCATTAGGTTTTCCTCATCAATGTACATATTTTACATAATATTCTTGCCTGGTATAATAATTCAGAACTATAAAGTGTACAGAGTAAGTTTTGTGCAGTATACTAACTACTATGAGGTATGGCGACTTACGCGCGCCTCTGCCAGTTGCTCAGAGCAATGTGAGCAATGATAAGATGCTGCAAGTAAAGCCATGCTACGTAGGCACTAAGCCTCGTAAGTATGGCGTAACAAGAACCACTGACAGGCCAGGTTTCACTTGAAATAATTAAAATGTTATGTAAATGTAATTGCCGATGTATAATTAAATCAGGCCGTAACCATGATGATGATATCAAAATCAAAATCTTTTTATTTCACATAGGCCCTTTTACTTTACACAGTTAATAATCTGTCCTTAACTTCTATATAAATATACTTGAAGACAATTATTTGACTTGTATCATTAGTTTGTTTGTTTAGTTGGACATTACTGTTTTATATGAATTT
The DNA here is from genome assembly GCA_945859725.1 of Drepana falcataria. Taxonomy (NCBI): domain Eukaryota; kingdom Metazoa; phylum Arthropoda; class Insecta; order Lepidoptera; family Drepanidae; genus Drepana; species Drepana falcataria. The sequence continues at coordinate 12,224,748 of OX243931.1, read as the reverse complement.
TATATGAATGATGTGGGAGAAGAGCAAATATAAAGACAGTGAGTAGGAGCAAGGGAGGTTGTTCATATTGCAATTGTATGTCATTTTATATGTTATATAAAGGTTTACCAACACTTGCTTACATCCATACTACATTATAACAATCACTTAACTTGAGCTAAATGTAGCAAATAATAGCATGTAAACACCTGTTGCACCATTAATTGGAATGTTCAAGACATGGACTCAGTGTGGATAACAAAAAACAAGATATATTATCAAGAATGATTTTTCGTCATGTACTCATCAGTGCATACCACTTGCAAGCGACTGTCTTCAATTTAGTTCTCTATTCCTCTGGAGCAGTACTCTGGCTCAATAATTTTTATATAATATTATTATAACTTCATCCCCAAAAAAATTAAAATGATTTATGTGAAATGTTTTTGTATGTGAAAATTAATGGTGTCTTACACGCAGACGAGATGAAGGAGAGCTCGGTGGCCAAGGTGTGCTCGCAGTGCGAGGAGCTGTACGCCGACGCGCTGCGCAGCCTGCAGAAGGACGCGCTCAAGCCGCTGTGGGACCGCGACTGGCTGCCGCTGGTGAGCTGAGCGCGAGCACCGCGCCTGCTGGGGGGAGGGGGGAGGGGAGGGGAGAGGGGGGGCTCAGCCGTGCGCGTGCGCAGGTCGCCGCCAAGCTGGCCGCCTTCCGCGGGCTGACGCACTACTACCAGAGCGGCGTGTGCCGCGAGAACAAGGCCGTGGGCGAGGAGATCGCGCGCCTGCGGGCGGCCGGCGAGCAGCTGCGCGCGGCGACGGCGCGGCTGGCGGCCGGCGCGCCGGCGGCGCTGGCGGCGCGGGCGGCGCGGCGCCTGGCCGAGGCCGAGCGCGACAACGACTTCATCTACCACGAGCGCGTGCCCGACGCGCGCCAGCTGGAGCCCGTGCCTCGCGCGCCCATCGCCAAGCCGCTGCCGCCGCCCGCGCGCTGGATGCCGGACTCCAAGGGTACGCCGCCCCTCCCCCGCCCCTCCCCCGCCCCGCCCCGCCCCCGCTGACGCCCGCTGCCCGCAGATCTGTTCGCGGCGCTGATGCCGGTGGCGGTGCACCAGGCGCTGCAGGCCAGCGCGTCGCGCCGCTCCGAGATGGTCAACGCCGAGATTAATAAACTGCGCGACGCTACGCAGCTGCTCAACAGGTATGTACAGCTTTGAGAACCACTGTACGGGTACAGGGACTGGGACGGCTAGGTACGATGGTTTTCAAAACTCCCTCCGAGGAGAGCCCGCCGCGGCCGCGCCCTCGGGATGTGATAGAGCGGGCCCCTTCGCAGTATCCTGGCGTCGCTGAACCTGCCGGCGTGCATCGAGGCGGGCGAGGGCGGAGGCCTGCCCGGCTCCATCCTCAGCAAGGCGGAGGCCGTGCGCGCGGCGGGCGGCCCGGCCGAGCTGCGCCGCCTCATGGCCGAGCTGCCCGAGCTGCTGCAGCGCAACCGGGACATCCTGGACGAGGCCGAGCGGCTTCTGCGCGAGGAGGCCGAGGCCGACGCGGCGCTGCGCCTGCAGTTCGGCCCCCGCTGGACGCGCACCGAGTCGGCAAAGCTCACGGAGGCCTTCCGCGCCAACGCCGCCAAGTACCGCCAGATCATCGACAACGCCATTCGCGCCGACAACATCGTGCAGCAGAAGTTCGAGCAGCACCGCGAGGTGAGCGCGGGGCGGGCGGGGGCGGGGGCGGGGGCGGGCGTCACTAGGGCGGGCGGCGCTGACGGCGCGTGTTGCAGAGCATGGAGCTGCTGGGCGGCAGCGACGGCGCGCTGTCGGCGGGCGTGCCGGCGGGCCCCGGCGGGGAGGCGGGGGACGCGGCGGCGGCGGCGAGGCTGCGCGCGCTCATGGCGGCCGTGGACGCGCTCAAGGCCGAGCGCGACGCCATCGAGGCCGAGCTCAAGGACGCCACGGTGGACCTGCGCGAGCGCTTCCTGCAGGCGCTGGCCGCCGACGGCGCGCTGGACGAGCCCGCGCTGTCCGCCGCCGCACTGGGCGCCGCGCTCGCGCCGCTGCAGCGCCGCGCCGCCGACACGCTGCGCCGCCAGGAGGCGCTGCTGGCCGACATCCAGGTGCGCCGCCGCCGCCGCCGCCGCCGCCACGTGCCCCCGCGGCCGCGGTGTATGACGGTGACGAGCTCTCGACGCCTGCGCAGGAGGCGCACGGCGCCCTGCAGAGCGCCCGCGGCGGCGCCAGCGGCCGGGACGCGGCGCTGGCGCGGCTGTGCGCGGCGCACGACGCCTACCAGGACCTCACCGGCAACCTCACGGAGGGCGTCAAGTTCTACAACGACCTGACGCAGGTGAGGCCGCGCGCGAGCCTCGGCGACCTCCCCTCCGCCCCGCGCTGACCGTGTTCCCCCGGGTCGGTTGCAGTTGCTGGTGGCGTTCCAGAACAAAGTATCCGACTTTTGCTTCGCGCGCAAAACGGAGAAGGACGAGCTGCTGAAGGATCTGACGCAGGAGGCGGCGCGCGTGCCGCGACCCGCGCCCCCGCCCCCGCACGCCGAGCCCGCGCCAGAGGTACCTCCCCCCCCTCCCCCGGCATGCCGCCCCGCCCCCGCCCCCGCCCCCGCACCAGCCGTTGACCCAGCCCGCCTGCCGACAGCCCGCCGCCGTGAAGAAGGAGGCGCCGCCGCGGCCGCCGCCGCCGAGCGCGCAGCCGCAGCCAGGGCTGCCCCCCGCGGCGGGCGCGGGCCCGTCAGGGCTGCCCTACCCGGCGCAGCCGCAGGGCATGCCGCTGCCGTACGCGGCGGGCGGCTACCCTTGCTACGCGCCCATGCCCGCGATGTATAACCCTTACGCCACGCTGCCGTACCCGCACCACCGCGCGCCGCCTCCGCAGTACCAGCCCTACCAGTACCCGCCGGCCCCCGCCGGGTACCCGCAGCCGCCGCCCGCCGGGTACAACCCGTACCCGCCGCAGTAGCGCCCCCGCCCTCCTCCAAATATGTATATGTATATATCGACGTAAATCGACACAATATTTGTTTACGAGCGTGTATCCCCGAGACGGCCACAAATGGCCGGCCACACATATGAGCCCCATATCAAACATTCGGTGGAAGCAAGGAAAGCGTTCAAGTAGTCGACCCGTTTCCTTGCTGAGAACGCGTTTATATAAATGGTTGTCTTTGTGATATCCACATTATTGTAACGAAACAAGTGTGTGCTCGGTCACTTGGTCAGGTGGTCTACTGGCTGGGGGTCACCGGGCTCCTTTAAGGAGCTGCCAGGAGGAGCCAGCTGTGATCAACCTAGAACATACTATGTGGCCGGTAGTGCACAGCTCGTAGGTGTACAGGTGCTGTTGCTATGGAGGCGCGGCCGCGGCAGGCGCGCGGGATTATACAACAATGTGGTTACGTTGATTTGTTTATATATAGATGTATATCATTATAACTATGATAAATTTACTTGTAAAATGTTATTATTGAATCATATTTTTATTAACTTGTAATAAGCTGAAAATAAAATCTCTAATTAAATCTAACAACAATTTAAACTATGCAAATTCGAATTGCCATACCCCATTGTTTGACAGCTCAGAAATACAGCCGTCGATGTGACCCTATGGAAGCCTGTAAGGTCTACAAGTTACCGAGCACATTGGAAAGGCGTGGTGGCCGAGTGATTCGTGTAGAGGCCTGCGACACAAATATCGCAAGTTCGAATTCCGACTGTATTCATTGACTTGTGACCAATGAACAATCCTTTTACAAAAATATGAATATTACACATATTTTTTCTGTCAATCTAAGAGATCTAGTATGCAATATAACAGTTTTTTGAGCTTGTTAACTGTTATTGAGCTTGATATGACAGTAAGGACCAATCTAATACATACATATTTATACAGCTTACATTATTTTGCATGAAAACACAGTTTTGTTACATCATGTTTAATTCTCATTTACTTAATAAAATAATGAAAAAATTATTCCATTCTGTATGAATGAGTAAATTAGCTGTATCTTTCTACATTCCATGGTTCATGACTGCAATTATTATTATTATTTACATATAATGTTATCCAATCCAATGTTATTGGCTCCATATTCACTGTTAGAGAGCATCATCAATGCTCAGGCTTTCAAAGGATACTGAATTAAAACACGCAATTGTATTACATATATGCTATTTATTAAATTTAAACCACCTACTATATGAAGTACACATTATTGGATGTGAACAAGCTATATATATATCATATGATGCGCAATGGTTAGTACTTGGGGGCGGGTGACTCTTCCTTGGAGTAGTCCCTGATGGGGGAGTAGAACTGCAAATACAAGAGAAAAAAACACTGTTTATATATGTATGTAAGAGGGTAGCTATCATGAGCTAAGGGTGGGTACACCATACCAGTACCAGTTGGCAAGAGATGTACTGGTGACCATATATATGATTATAACTACCTTGTATTGCTTAGCCCTGTAGTCTTCCCAGGGCTCTGGGTTGGTTTTCTTGTTCCAGGACACATCAGGGTTGCGTGTAGCCAGTCGCAGCAAGTAGTACATTGCACCGGCACACCCAATCCCCGTGCAAACATACAGAGGAATCAACTGCACATATACATATACAACCAATTAATGCACCTTACTGACATATTCCCCTGGGGAGCTCATCCTCACCACAGCCTATAGATTGATTGCTCTGAGCCTCCATGGAGTATTATAATACCATGATCCATATGAAAACAGCTGACAGCCAGCACAGAAGCATCTTTGAACAAATACCTCGCCAGCAGTTTGCTAATCTGCTGTTGGGTCAGCAGATTGGACAGCTGGATGATATCAAATGGGCAATCTCTCTCTATTCAGGTATACCTTGACCCACCTTCAACCACATTATTTTACTCATTTCATATGAATGAATAACAATATTATATTTACATACATACATATCATCACGCCAAGTCCCTAACGGTGTAGGCAGAGAGTATAGAGCGCCAGTTCTCTCTAGACTTACATACCTCTTTCGCTTCGTCCACATTCATCAGTCTCTTCATACATGCTCGTCGGTTTCGAGTACTCTTAACGTTCCCGTCCTTGAGGGTCCGATCTATTTGATCCAGGTAGTTGGAACGTGGCCTTTCTCTGCCTCTTCTTGCACTATATTTAAACTTCGTTATACCACTCCCTGGTCTAATACCTGGCAACACTTTAATGTTGATACTAATGTCAACATTGAAAGTGCCAGTGCCAGGGTGATGTATGCTGTTGAGGCATATAAGCTTCAATGTACCAGGGTTAAATAGTGCTACAACACATTACAGTAACTATCACAAATTTGTGGTGGTACCTATTTCACTAGTATTGAATTTTATTTCTTCCTCAATGGTCAAATTCGAAACCTATTTCCAGCCTATCCTTGTTACTCAACTAATAAATACCTAATTAACGCACTTACAAGGTCGTCAGCCCGATCTGGATCACTTGTCGTCTACTAGGACTCAACATATTGAGTGATTATCCTTATCTTTAAATTCATTATAATAATTTATTTAGATTACTCTTACGAAGACTAAAGAGAATTACTGACGAGACACCAATATTTTTTTTGAAAAATCTCATCTCTAGTAATAGGATTTACTAGGCATGTTACATGAGTATTTACATCGGTGTGATTGCACAGAAAGAATTAAAAGAAAATAAACTTATCTAAAGAGGTTAGATTATGTAAGAACTAGTCTCTCTGACATTATTTTCACTTTATAGCACTCACCGCTTTGTGCTTCTTCAAGCTCTGCAAACTGAGCCCCTGCATATTTATTACCAATTGTTTCTCTTAGTAACTTTTTACAAACAATTTCAAGTCGTAGTTTATCCCTACAGTCAGGCGAGAAAATCAATTTACCTTCTACAGTTAGTAAAAAGGCTTGAAATTTTACATAGACAGATAACTAAATTTAACTTACAACTCGGACCACAGACTATACTATACTATAAATAATAATATATCCTCCCGCCTTCCCACAAGGGTCCCCGAAGGGGTAGGCAGAGGTGTATAGGTAATACCCACACACCCACTTTCCGCCAGAGGTATATTAGGTGCCACCGTGACAGATGGCGAGTCCATCGCCGTTACTCAAGCACACATACATAAGCCTTTGAATTACTTCTCAGACGTATGCAGGTTTCCTCTCGATGTTTTCCTTCACCGTAAAGCTCGTGGTGTGACTAATCACTGTACTTAAGTTCCGAAAAACTCATTGGTACAGTCGGGATTCGAACTTGCGACCTTTGCGTCGCAGGCAACTGCTCGAACCACTCGGCCACCACTATAAGAATTTGTTGTTCTATCCCTCAGTAGGTATATACTCTCCAGATAAAATACATTCCCTTCGAGAGATAAATAGCGTAATGATTTAAGGCCACGCAAGGGCATGTTACAAATATGCAATCAAATCGATCAAATTAACCGAGTTAAGTAAAAGTACCGAATGAAAGACCTGGATTCATGTCATAAAATAAACTTAATAAAGTAGGTGTCATATGTCACCTAGCCCGCAGCTTAAAGTAGGTAGCACTTATTTATTGATAATCTGTGATCAATAAAAAGCTTATTGTGTGTTGAAAACCTGAATTAACATAGCTTATTATTTTAAGTTCATATGATTTGATGCTATTTCAAGGCCTTCACTAGACAGAAAGGACATTTAAATATATATAAAATGAGTTTTCTATTGTGAGTATGTATTTGATTTAGTGTTGAAGTGCTTTTCAATTTATAAATAGAATGTACGGCTGTGCATTGACGTCTTGTTTACATCAGCGGTGAAGTTCTGTATATGTTTTATTTTTAATACTTGTTTCCAATGCACAAATGCTCCCGTAAAGGGCTTTATTGAAGTCAAAGGTACTTGCCGCTTAAGTACCTACATATCCGCACTTCTTGTATGATAATGTTTTAAATCAGGTGTGTTCAACTGACTATATGGGTAGGTATTTTTAGAGATCATAAGATCATTATTGGCTTTATTCAAGTTACATTGGTATGGTCACGGCACCATCCGTTTATATTAAATGACAAACATGCTCACTGCTAGGTGGCTTGGTGTTACAGTGGCAGTCGTTCAAACAAAACATTCAAACCAAAGAAGAACATCCCAGAAGGCACCCACCAATACGACCTGATGCGGCACGCGGCAGCCACCTTGGGATCCGGCAACCTGCGCCTCGCCGTCATGCTGCCCGAGGGTGAGGACCTGAATGAGTGGGTTGCTGTCAACAGTAAGTGTCCTATTTATATGCTGGCATACTGCTTGCTCCCTAACATTTGCATTGTCATGTTGGCATAGACTTGCCAGACCATTCAGTGCTATAAGGCATTGTGTGTACATTAATATACAGCTTAGATTAGTAGTCAACGTATCTAGTGCTATTCACTATAGGTAGTCAGATGAATCATGTGCTTGCTTGTGTTCAAAGTATATGAGTGTTAGTGTGCAAATGACTTAGTACTGATAACAAGCTATTCACATTGATGACACACTTTGCAGTCCTACTGGGCTGTTTCCTGTTAGGTACAAGCCAAACATATAATGAGGAAGTACAATGTATTGTTTCAACACAATTCCATGAGGTGGCGGTACATTAGTCATAAGAAAATATTACTGATGTACAAATGGGTCTCTAAGTACACACATTTTCAAAATAACAATGTTATTTCTAAAGAAATTGTGTGTATGCATACATAATGCACTTAGATTATGCGGTAATGTGTGGTATATGGTATACTTACACTATATAAAATTTCACACAGGGGCAAGTACCCAGCTGAGCCCCAGTAGAGCAATTGGAAAACAGATCCAACTAGTAACTAATCTGGAGGTGTTATTGTAAACATATTTAGATATAGAGGGTCCTTTCTATAGCAATGTACAGACTGACTTGAAATATTGAATTAAATATAATATAAATATGTATAAACACATATCAGCAATATTTTTGCAGCATGGTCAAGTTAGGATTGCACACCAAACAACTTGATGAACCTGTATACTTTATGACGGACACCGCTGAGAAGGCATGTGTGCTTTTCCATCCGATAGTAACATTTGGGATTTATCAACCTTAGTTCATTCCATTATGTACCTTTATTCCTTAAAAGCTTGATGGATAGATGGCTCAAGCAGGTATATATATATCAATTACAGCGGTGGACTTCTTCAACCAGATCAACATGCTGTACGGCACGATCACGGAGTTCTGCACGGAGGAGTCGTGCGCGGTGATGTCTGCGGGGCCCAAGTACGAGTACCACTGGGCGGACGGGCACACGGTCAAGAAGCCCATCAAGTGCTCGGCGCCCAAGTACATCGATTACCTCATGACGTGGGCGCAGGACCAACTCGATGACGAGACCCTGTTCCCTTCCAAGATAGGTGCGTATATGTACTAGACTGTCGGCGACACAAACAATTACTTCGTGATTGATACTAGGCGCGCCATAGCTCCTGTGCGTTGTAAACCATATTTATAGGTCATTGCATCCAACCTTTGCTATACGTATTATGTTTTAATGACCGGTGCTGATCATGGCCGTGTGTATGCGCAGGCGTGCCGTTTCCCAAGAACTTCCTGTCCATGGCGAAGACAATCCTTAAGCGCCTCTTCCGCGTGTACGCGCACATCTACCACCAGCACTTCCCTGAGGTGGTGCAGCTCGGCGAGGAGGCCCATCTCAACACGTCCTTCAAACACTTCATATTCTTCGTTCAGGTACGTGCTATGGACATTACTTAACGCATTGTTCTCTGCCGCCTCGATCGCCGGCAGTATGGCGCGCGGGATCACTTTACATTGGATGGTTACAAGCACCCCGTTTACATAACTTATACAGTTCGTTTAATTATTTATTAATACCAAACCTATTAGAGGGAACACTTGACATGACATGTCTAAATACTTTTCGGTACAAAGAGGAGAAACAGCAAATTATAGTACAATACAGGATTTGCTCAAAGTAAACCAATTGGGTGAATCATTTAGCTGGAATTAGTCACGTCCCCGGGGTAGGCAGGTTGATTCGCTCGATGAGCAGTGTGCGGCGCGAGTATCAGTCGAGTGTTGGTGTGCAGGAGTTCAGCCTCATTGAGCGCCGCGAGCTGGCGCCGCTGCAGGAGCTGACGGAGAGGCTCACGGCCAAGGAGGCGCGGTGAGCGATTGCTGTGAGGGCTGCTCGCGTGCGCTTACGGCGGCTTACGTACATATACTTTATTTATTTATATCACTTGAAATATGATTTGGAGAGTCGCGGGCCTCTGGCCGTATTGTACCGACGCCTCCACTTGTAGATATACGTTGTGCATTTCATGGATGTATATTTTCGCAATGTGTCCAATGGTGACGACGATCACGTTCGCCGACTGACGGTACTATTGTTAATCTAGATATAAGGACTTAGGAATAAACATTTACAAGCTATATAAGAGTCGTTTGTTGCATCATACCATACCAGTGCTCAGTGAGTATTCGGCGCCAGTCTATCACAAGATGCCATCTGCGCAGGGACAGGAGGAGACCACCGCACCCTGCGTTGGTAGGGTTTGGGTTCACTCAATAAAACTGCGCGTGTACTACTAGAGTCAAGAAACATTTATTGTGGTGTAGGGGGCGGGCTATATACCGTGACGTCATCCGTGTGGTGTGTGGGTGAGTCAGATAAATACAATTGCACGGAATATAGGGATTACACCAGACATGGTGCGTGCGCTCCTCGAGCTGGGACGGCGCGATCTATGTAACTTGTACGGAAGGGGCGAGGTCTCCTAGACGGGGGCCTGGGCGGGGGCCTAGGAGGGCGGCGGCGGCGGCGGCGGCAGCAGGGCGGAGCCCCAGGGCGGCGGCGCGAAGGCTCGCCACGGTCCGCCCAAGCCTGCGGACAGTGGCACATTATACTGTACGTGAACCCGCTGAAGTCAATAGCCAGCCTTTGATTATTAAAATTAATGAGATACGATTAATATATTTTTTTGTTTTATTAACTTGAACCACTTTCCAACTTTAACCACTATATTCGTACTTAGCACGTTGGTGTACGGTACTAGCTCGAGCTGTGACTGCATTATTAAGGTGGTATTGTTTTATTGTGTTGTGAAACAATGGCGTGTACGAGTCCTAAATATCTGTGATGACAATACAACATACCGTTCTTTAAAATGATGATGAAAATTGCTCGCCGTATGGCCTATAATGGCGTCCTGATCGTATACATACAAGTACTACGATAGACGACGGCAGGCTACTATGGTATCGCTTAGTTACCTACACGCCTGTGGCCACTACTGTACACAATGTGTAAGCGTGTGTGTGAGGGAGTACTGACCGGGCGGCGGCATGTGCTGGGAGCCGGCCATCTTGGCGTCCTGCAACACGCAACACGACACTGACACGAGGCTCGTCAACGAGCGCAGCGTCCTGATACACTGGCTGGCATAATGTCACCGGTACATATAAATATGACATTAAAAGTATTTATTAATTCGAGTAAAAGTAAACTGATCCAAGTTCAGAAGGAAGGCTTCATGCAGAAGGAATACTAGATCGCAGCGATCGTGACGTAAGCCAACAACAAGCATGCATATGCATATACGGCCGCAACCAGCCGCTTGCGAGATGATCCCCACGCTTGGGGTACGCGTGGGGTAGCGTCCTTATGGCAAGGTCCGGGCCAGTACCTGCAGCACGGGCGCGGGCGGCGGCGGCGGCGGGGGGAAGCCCCCCGGAGGCTGGCTGGCGGGCGGCGGAGGGGGGGGGAAGCCCCCCGGCGGCTGGCTGCCCGGCGGCGGCGGCTGGCGGCCCGCGGCGGCGCCTGCGACATTTAGCGTGAGTGGGGGCGGGGGCATGAGCGGAGGCGCCTCGAGTGCACTATAAACGAAACGCACTGGAAACGGTGGTTACTTTTGTTATTTTTGATTTTTAATTTGAGATTAATAAGATTTTCAATATTAGATTTTTGAAATTTAGGATTTCGTTATGATTACGCATTTGAATAGAACAGAATCTTTTGCATCGATTTTTTCATTTTTGACATTTTAGCACACAAATTAAACTACGGAAGAAAAATATCTCCTGAAAAAAATAGCACGAGAGAGATAATAGCTCAAGTGTGAGAGTCTAACTGACTGTAGACGAAACACTGTCGCACAACTTATAGGACAATGCTAAGCATTTTTGGAGTGAAGTTAAGTCCAGAAATTGTGTTACAGCTAGTAGTAGGATGAATGTGATTATCTCGAAGGAGGCGTGATGATCCTACACCATACTATTCGTATTTGTGTGTGTGTGTCGTTCTGAGCGGTTTGTTCCTAGTTTCCGTACGGCTTTGGCTTAAAGATGAAGGAGAACATCTTCAGGAAACGTGTATAAGTTTGATATCGTATGCTAATATCGCGTCCTCGAGACTGCGACAGACTCCAACGGCTCGGTAAGGAGGCCCGGCCGGCGGGCGAGGGCGGGCGAGGGCGGCGGCGGCGGCGGCGGGAGTACTGACCCAGCCACGGCGCGGGGGGCTGCGCGGCCGCGAAGGGGGCTGCAACACAACGGGCTCGCGTCACGCTCGGCAGGCTGGGCGGGCGGGGCGGGGCTAGGGCGGGGCGGGGCGGGCGGGGACTCACCGGGCGGCATGAGGGCGCGCGGCGCGGCGGGCGCGAAAGGCGTGCGGCGGGCGGCAGGCGCGCTGGCGGGCGGGCACTCGCCCAGCTCGGCCATGAGCGACAGGTACTCGGAGTCGATCTTGGCCTTGTTGGCGGGGCTGGGCCCGCCCTGGCCCGGGCGCTTGGCGCGGCAGTCGCGCGCGATGTGGCCGGCGCCGCCGCAGGAGGAGCACACGACGCTGGTGGTGACGTTGGGGCGGTCGGGGCACAGCCAGGTGCGATGGTCCGTGGCCGTGCAGTTGGCGCAGCGCTGGCCGTCCGTCTCCCGCAGCGTGCCGTTGAGCTGCGCCAGCTCCCGCAGCTGCATGCGGCGCAGGTCGTTCTGCCCCTCGGGCACCTCCACGCCCTGCCGGATCACCTCCTTGATCTTCTCCACCGCCTTCTTGACGCAGTCGGCGCCGGTGGCGGTGATGTAGGCGTGCAGCGGCTCGTCCTCCCCGGGCAGCGGCTGGCCGTCCTTGCGGCCGACCTTGCCCTCCTTCACGGAGCCCTTCCCGCGGATGATGATCTTGGCGCCGGTCTCCTTCTCCATCGCTGCGCAAGCGCCGAGGTCAGGCCTCGCTCGCCGCGCCCTCGCGGGTCAGGGCGCGCTTTACCTTTGAGCGTGTTCCCTCGCGGCCCGATGAGGAGGCCCACGAAGTTGATGTCGGGATGCTCCTCCTGCGGTATCATCACCTTATCGTGCACGCGGATGACGGGCGGCCTGCAAGCACACGCGCCCGCCCTCGTGCAACCGTCGCATCCGCATCGCGCTCGCGGCTGGCCGTACATCACTACGTCCGCTTCGTTTATAATTAATTATGTAGCGGTGTATACGGGGACAATATTAAAATCTCCGAGAGAAGACCACGGAAAGACGGCTCCGCGTTCTCGGCTCGGGGCCACTGAGAATAATTCAGGGAGATCGAAGGTTATAATGATCAATGAAGACGTGGTCATAACTAAATACTACATAATTATTCATAAAAAAATCCATAGATGATTATCCAGCCGCGGGTGGGGGTGGGGGTGGGGGTGGGGGCACTGACTTGTAGTCTGGCGGCGGCTTGAACTCGGGGTTGATGTGGTGCATGCGCTGCACGAGCCGGTGGCGCTCCTCCTCCAGCTTGCGGCGCGTGCGGTACTCGCGCGTGTTGAGCCGCTTGCCGTCCGTGGAGTACACGGGCTCGGGCGACGGCGACCTGCCGCACACACACACACACACACACTATGACACTACACACACACACACATACACACACTCCTGGAAGGGACTCTCATTAGCTATTAGTTAGTGTGCTCTGAAAATAATCGTTTCATTAATTGTCGATGGCGCTGAAAGAGGTCACTGATTAGTAACGTTAGGGTCGTGTATTGTGTGCGGTCTGAAACCTGCAAAACGAAAAGTGATCATTAGTCGATCGAATGGTGGCGGGGGCGGGACTAGTCGGGAGGGCTCCGGCGGCGAGAGGCGCACGGCTCGGGCGGACTACGCGGGGGCCCGGTCGGCCGAGATGGCGAGATGGCCAGATGGCGAGATGGCGAGATGGGCGACACAAACCTCTCGTCGATGTTGGCGGGGATGCCCAGGTCGCCCGAGCGCAGCTTGCGGGACACCTCCTCGATCTGCAGCTGCACTGCAAGGGAACGGGTTAGCCAGCGCGCGGCCACCGCGCACATTAGAACATGGCCTGCACTGCCACAGCCCCGCTACGGCCCCGCCACGGCCCCGCTACGGCCCGCCACCGCCCGCTACGGCCCCGCGGCGGCGCCGCCTGGGGGGCCTTGTATGCACAGATACATGTAAATGTATTATACTAATAAAGCCGGGACAAGTGAGCATAAGTCGCCTGGTGCCATCTGCGGCTGACTAATTATGTTCATTTGATACATGAAATTGGGAATCTACTGTTCTTGCTTCCCAGCCAAAAAGTCCCATTAATATGCTCAATGGTCAGGCACACCTACCTGCAGGACTGGTAGGTAAGACATTATATAAGACATACATCTATGCGAATAACGATGTATCATAGTTTGTTAAGTTATATTATCAAATCTAAGTAGAATAATGCGCTCGCTGGGTGCCACTGCAACGGCCTGAGCGGCGGGCCGCTGCAGTGGCAGCAGCGCGTGATAGCACACGACACATGTTTAAAGCCAATGATACACTCGGCAGGCCAAGGCAATGGTTCACAGGTATGTATGTACTGCGCTCGCGACTGACGCAAAGGATAGACCAATCCCCGAGGCAGTGGTGGCACAAGAACTGATAAAAACTTGGGATATTTTAATTGTTTTGATAGGACTCGACACAATTCTAGTTGTGTCGGCCATAGTTACGTGGCTTTTGATACACGGTGAAGGACTATACTATAAGGCAACGTCATCACACTGGCCACCTGTCACATGGACACAAATGTATCTCCAGCAAAGAGTCTTTTGTTATACATTTGGAGCTACCCCTTCGGCGACGACCCTTGAGGGAAGGCGTGTGAACATAGACATACATTGAATACAATATTTGCAGTTGACTCCTCATGACACAGTATTAGGGTGCCACAAAAAGACAGTTGTCCGCGGGGAAACACAATAGCCAGGGCACTCTACTGGATAATGCAATAGTTAATACAACTAGAGAGCTGGATCCAACGTCAATACAGAGGCCTGAGACTTTATTGTTACTCTTAGTTCTGATATTTAATAAAATTAACTAACCCAAGGGTCTGTATTAGGATCAATACTGAATCGACTTTAATTATGAATCCTTAGTTATTAGACTGTTTTTTGCACGGTAATTGCTGGCTTAGCTCCCTATAGCAGTCGTGCCATGAATGTCTGAGGGGCCTGTGCGGCGCGGCGTAGGGAGGGCGTGCGACTCACGCAGGTACTGCTCCTCCTGGTCCTTGGTGAGCGTGGAGGGCAGCACGGTGGGCAGGCCGGGGATGAAGGTCTTGTCGTGCTCTGAGCCCATCCAGCGCGTGCGCCGCCGCCGCGCGCGCCGCTCGGCCGCCGTCTCGCCCGGGGGGCCTGCGCACGCGCACGCTCACGCTCACGCTCACGGCCCGCTGTCCACGAGGTCACGTACACAATAAGTAGAAAACGCTTTACTGTGTGTGTGACCTTGGCCGTCGTCCTTGTCGTCGTCGGGGTGGTAGTCGTGCTGCGGCGGCTTGTCGCGGTAGCGCTTGTCGGTGCGCTGCTGCATCTGCTCCAGCTTCTGCTGCACCGAGGTGGGCGGGGGGATGGCCGTGGCCGCCGACAGCGCCGCCGCTGCCGCCGCCGCCGGCTGCACGGGCGCCGCCATGCGCCGCGCCGCCACGAACGTCTGGACAAGACACACCGTCCCTAGCTGCTTTGCTTTATACCGCCTTACCATTCACACTCAATAAAAATTTTGTCTATTTTCCATCAAATGTGTAGCAGTAACAGTGCTTAGAAATGCAATTCCCAAAGGTAGTGTGCCTTGACGCCCGAAATGTACATAAATTAAGATAATCAAACATCATGGAGAAGGTACCTGAGCGACAGCTGCAGCGGCGAGGATGGCGGCTTGTGTGGCAGGGTTTATGGCACCATTACTGGTAACCTGCCGGGCTGTGGCCTTGGTTGTGGTGCCCACCATTTGATCCAGCAGAGCTATTGTGCCATCTCTGTGCAATGGCAAGCAATGGTAACATTGACAACGGTAGATTGGTTGAAGTTGCAGAGTGCATTAGTAGTATTTATCCATTAAAATCGTGATACCTACAAAGACACATTCCGCCTTACCTATCCTTAGACTTTCTGGGTCTGCCACGACTGCCGCTACGGGACCGGCTGCGACGCTTGTCTTTATGCCGGTCGCGGCTCCTGCTCCGGTCGCGCTCTTTCTCTCTGTAAGCAGACCCGTGGACTGGTACAACAATATGTATACCAGTTGCTGACATATCTAACTATGTATCAGCGATTAATTTGCATATCGTCAGTGGACTTGGGCGCGAGCTGCACTCAATCCTAACCATGGTCGAAGGTAGTAGACGAGCTTACCTTTTAGACCGATGGCGATCTCGGTCCCGGTCCCGGTCCCTATCGCGGTCCCGGTCGCGCTCTCTATCTCTGTCGCGGTCTCTGTCTTTTTCCCGGTCCCTATCCCGCTCGCGCGGCTTGTCGCGTTCGCGATCCTTGTGCCGATCTCGGTCGCGGGATCTCGAACGACTTCTATCACGATGTCGAGAACTCATATTGCTTACAGTTCAACTGGTGTTGGATGAAATATGTCACACAATCCTCAACAACGCTCCCAATAAATCAACAATCGCAGGACGCGAAATTCGAATGCACTTGATTTTACTTATCTACAGTATTAACAACATATATAACAAATATCATTTATGGAAAATAATTATGACAATTTAGATTTAAATTAAATCCAACCAATATTTTGCTTGCATTAACGATATCGCTCCGCTCGCTTGTAACCACAGAACTTAAAATATTGCTTGCCTTGCATTGCATTTTAACTTCAACGAGTAAGTCATAGACTATGTAAGTCCACAGAAGACTGTTATACTTACACAATTTTCACAGATAGCCAAACTTTTTTTTTGTCATGACAAGTTAATCCTCTACAGTTTTATGCCTCACAGTAAGCAGATTCTGAGCGTATAAGCAAAATCAGGAATAAGTTTATTTTAGAAAAACTATCATAATAGTATTGATGATTTATTGATGAAATGAATACTAGCCCTTCAATCGCATACATATCAAAAACATTTTGTGTCTATATAATTTTGTGTGATAATAATAATTTAATAAAATTAAATTGTATGTGAGGAAACGTTCAGTGTTCAGGCGAATCATTCGTAAAGTTTGAAGATATTGCAAAACTGTACAGTTTACATCAGAGTGCAGTTGCTACCCTCAATGCATACACTGATATAAAAAATATCGCATGTTTGGATATGCACACAGAGAAGTGGGATCACTGCTCCCCTGCGATAATAAATTATAATTTATTATAAATATTTTTATTAAAAATAAAATTTAATTTTTATATAAATTTAAATTACAAAATAAATGATGATATAATTTTGAGTTATAAAAAATACCCACCAAATTCGACTCGATTGATGCACTAGCATGCAAGCAAACCTTAACTTGTACTAGTCTTATATCAAGACTCAAGACCATTAAACATAGATCTACTAAGTACTTACCTCAACTATGTTCTTCAAAATGTTTTTTGTGCTGGTATTACGCTTACAACAATGCTTTGCTTAGATTTTGGCTTTTAGCAATTAGTCTGTTGCATCGTCTCCGTCATCATAATAGCCAATTATTTTGTTATTCCTCACGCCTTTCCACAAGGGTCCCCGAAGGGGTAGGCAGAGGTGTATAGGTTTTCCTTCACCGTAAAGCTCGTGGTGTGACTAATCACTGTACTTAAGTTCAGAAAAACTCATTGGTACAGTCGGGATTCGAACTTGCGACCTTTGCGTCGCAGGCAACTGCTCGAACTCGCACTACGGCTCTCTTTATTTTTAATAATTCAAACTACATAATATAATATCACAACGCAGTTTATTAGAGCCCGCTGCTTTCAGTAACTAAAAATCTAAATTGAATTGAAATCTTTGCAATAGCTCATTTATTGCGCAAGGCTGTTATGGGCTGCATAATAAAAATGTGCGAAATACCAATAATAAGCGAAAGAGGTATGGTAAGTCTAGAGACAACTGGCGCTCTATACTCTGCCTACCCCGTTAGGGACTCGGCGTGATGATATGTATGTATGTAATACATAATAAAATTGTAGCAGGTGAAACCATGAGGCACAGCTAGTTAATGAATAACATCCGCCAGTACTTCACTTCTCAATATATTTCAAAGATCAAAATACATTTCTTACAACTTGTAACAGTTCAATCATACCAAATTACAATTTCAGAACAAAAGTAACACTAATACAATTTGGTTACTTAAAAATACCAAACGCTACAAAAAATGACAACAGCTTATAGCTTTAATAATTAAAGGTGAATTATAAAGTTGCACAGTCATCAGAATTGAGAATACGAGTGTAGAGCCGACAGGCTCAGAACAGCTCTTATGCATCATGTCATTGTACAGTTTACAAAAATAAAATGTCCCATCAACATACAGAGAAAACTTAACTCTATACAATCATATTTTTAAATCTCCTTAATACTAAATAATTCTAGCACTTACAAGCTACAGGTTTAGTCCGGACCATCAGTTCCAAGGAGTCACTCCACTGTCCACATCACTAACATTATTAGAAAACTATGTTTACCAATCGGGTTATGAATTTTACAATACTTGAAACATGCCCAGAGTCAAATGCAGTACAAATTGTCTTGTAATAGTACCTGGAAAGAGGAAATAAAAATATTAAGCTTGCTTATGCTACTTCAGAATTAATGGTAAGCCTGCCCAACAATTTAGTATTTTATTGTATTTGTATAAGTTTATTGTAGGCACAT
Organism: Drepana falcataria; assembly: GCA_945859725.1. Lineage (NCBI taxonomy): Eukaryota > Metazoa > Arthropoda > Insecta > Lepidoptera > Drepanidae > Drepana > Drepana falcataria. The sequence continues at coordinate 12,206,601 of OX243931.1, read as the reverse complement.
ACACTAAGGTCCAATTTCACAAATGGCATTGTTATAAGAGAAACAATATTAGAGCCAAAACATTTTTTTTGGACAATGCCAGTAGTTACATATGTATATCTTAGTTATTCTGGTATATTGTAGTTGGTGAAATGACAACATGGTTATTAGTGTATAAGAGCTATAGATTAATACTTGTGGATGCACTTTCTGTGATAATTAGATGGAAATGTAGAGTCGTGTGATAAGCCTACCTTAGACGGGCGCGCCTGGCCCACCCTTCTTGCCGATGAGCGACTTGTGTATATGCGGGATGACGCCGCCGCCCGCGATGGTGGCCTTGATAAGGCTGTCCAGCTCCTCGTCCCCGCGAATGGCTAGCTGCAGATGCCGCGGCGTGATGCGCTTTACTTTAAGATCTTTGGACGCGTTCCCCGCTAACTCCAGCACCTGCAGACCACACACCACACATTCATATAATTAATGTTAGGAGCAGCTGATTTAAAAGCAGTTTACATTATGTAGATGAAAGTCAGCGGATAGGTGTCTCTAACTGTTGGGTTTGCATAACAACTCCATCCATACCTCCAAGAGAGAAACTTGCTTACTAGTTACTACTACCTGCCTACCCCTTAGGGGACCCTTGAGGAAGGCTTGAATATATAAATATTACTTAATATTATAAATGCAAACATTGGTGATTATTTTGTATGAGATTTGGCACAGAGATTGACTAATAGTAGATTAACAAATAGAATATTTTATTCCAGCAGATACAAAGATATATGTGGATGAAACCAAGGGGTAAAGTTACATCATAATGGAGCTCCTTAGCATGCTAATTTCACTCAAGTTCCAGAGATATTATACAGCTAGGCAAAAAATTGCTTATATGTGTATTAAATGTTTCTCTAATAAATATATCCCTGGTAGAAAGTGGGTGTGTGGGTATTACCTATACACCTCTGCCTACCCCTTTGGGGACCCTTGTGGGAAGGCGTGAGGATATATTATTATATTTATGTTTCTCTAAACAATATTATTTATTCCTAGCCGAATTCATTTTCAATATTATAAGGGCTCATGACACAAAAGAAACATTTTTATTGTTCCTAAATTGTATTCAGTCTTGCCCAATTAAACTTATGAGTTTAAGGTTCTGAACTATACAGATAATGGAGTCCTGAAACACTAAGCTGCCGTAGTTTAGGCTACATTTGCACATAAGCATTAACTATAAAAAATATTTTTTGTATATAAAACATGTATTCACTTAAATTGTGTAATTAAAAACATTCAATTGTTATTCATAAGTTTATGTTAACTTAAGTGTAGTAAGTATATTTTAATGTATTACCTAGCTATAGAAGCAGGTTTGTTTTTTGCAAATAAATAATTTCTTAATTTATGGATGAGACCATCAATGTATAATGATGAGACTGATTTGAATGCAAACGAAGCAACATAGATCTGACTACTCCCTTGGCTGCATGGCGGTACAAGTAATAAATCTAATGGTAATAAAAACAAATATGTTAGGAGAATTTGTGCTTAAATATTAGTCTGTCCACTGGAATACATCCACTAATGTAGTGTAACTCTTATGTATGATCAAACTGTAAGCAACTGCGAAGTTCGCATTAACATTTCTTTTTTGGTTCAGTTTGGGAAATGGTAGGTCTATTGTGCCTATTCATCTACACATTAATATTTTGCATTTATGTTTATAAATAAATGCTGATCCAGGTCAATCAATCGAACCAATCAGTACTACGCACTCAAAACGTACAGGACTAGTTAACTCATGGCAAAAAATGAACTGTTTGCATTTTCCCGCCAAAATTAAACACTATAAACATAATAATCAATGCGTGAAAAACATTAATAGTTTGATTTTATCCTCTAAGAAATGCACCAAGAGTAAAGTTAACAGGTACGAACAACAGAGTACCTAAAGAAAACAATTCATTTAATTTAAGTGTTCTAACGGGTGTCGCCATATTGGTCTAGGGCGTCGCGTATCTTACCTCTGCTGTGAGATATTCGAGAATAGCTGCGGAATAAACTGCCGCTGTGGCCCCAACACGGCCATGACTCGTCGTCCTATTTTTGAGATGTCTGTGAATTCTCCCCACAGGGAACTGAAATCAAGCGCCATCGAAAAATATTTTAAGACTCGCGTTATAAGCTTGTGTTGACTGACCGCCGCCATAGTTGAAAGGGTCATTCGTAATATAATTTAGGTAGAATACCGAAAGAGAGCGTAATAAATGAAGAAAACTAGTGGTAAAATCCCAAATCAAATTTAGATAGCATTTAAACATACCTGGAGTCCAGCTCTCGCTGATCTGGATACTGCTTTCGCCTTGGCTTTGCCTGAATCTTTACCCGCTTTTCCTCCAGCCTAAAATTGATGAAAAATCCTATTAATTTCACTCGTACGCAGTTGAAACTTTGCCAGTACGTTAATAACACTGTTCTTTATCGTAAGATACAATAAAATCACCAGTAAACGCACTGAATTTCACGAAATCTTGTAAAACTCACCATTTTGAAACGTGTAACACACTATCGCGACTACAGAGAGAAACCAACACAGGAAAGGCGCCAAGCCAAATCGTTTAGTCACAAGAGATGGCAGTGCCGCGCCACACAAGTTTTAATGTTGGCCAACAGCATTAAACGGAAGTTAGACATAGAGACAAACAAACGGTTTCTATTGACCAATCAGAATGCTTTGAAATGGCGGGCTAGTAGTAATGAAGTTTTTACCCTATTTGTGACAGAACAGTGCTGCCAAGCCGTTTTGCGATATTGAAAAGAACTGCTGGTTCTAAAAAGACGCTCCGTTTTACGCAAATTATGTTTTACAAACCCACCTCATATCCTCATAATGATAACGTATCGAGATAAATTGTGTAATTAATGAAGTCTATAATTGTTGAAAACAATAAGTTGTACAGGTTTACAGGTGTACTGTACAGGTTGATTGCTACTTATGTAAATGTGACAAGTCCATCGCCGTTTCTTTTTTACGCATAAATGTGCATAATTCCAATGAGGTTTAATCTTTACATCATTTCATTGCATAATTCCTTTGAATTCCTTCTCCTAGACATTCCTCGGTATTCGGAAATCAGATACTCCTGTACTAATGAAATTTCTAAACTTAAGAAGGTACCTAACCTGCCGCTGTGGTGCAAGTTGCAACCTTTTTTTAAGTCCTTGTTTGAGTAATATAACTCATGTTTTATGTAATTTTAATGAATACGTCTATTTATAACCTTTTTTAAATGCTTTAATGATTATTAAGAATGCTTCGACTACTTACTACTACGAATTACTAATAATTTCCATTGAATAGATTTCAGTATAAATAGTAGTACCTACTTAATCAGTATTAATTATTACTATTATTACTTTATAGTAAATACATAATTTATTTATTTATCTATATTCTATATATCCATATATAGGAGATCCCATTTGTGAACTCACTCATCACGAAATCTCAGGAACTATAAGGCTGATTTTCTTGAAATTTGGTAGGAGTATTCCTTACGCGGTGTAGAGGTCAGCTAAGAACGGATTTTATGAAACTCCACCCGAAAGGTGGAACGCGGAGGCGATAAATAAAAAAAAACATATTTTTCAACCATTGCTTCCTTTCCTTTCCTTTAGATAATCTTTATTATCTAAAAGAGTCAATCAAAATCAAAATTGTATGCGACACAGTGAAGTTTGCTAAGCTAATGTTGTACCTGTGCATAAAAGTGGCCCTACGGACGGATGAAGTTGAAATGTACCGTCCGATTGCCGTCTGCCATGTTAATGTTAAGTAAGTACGATATCAAACATGATCGAACGACTTATTTTTCCAGTGTTCAATAGTAGTCTTTGGACTTATTCATACATAGGTGTGAAACAATGTTATACAGATAATAAACATAGACTTTTAACTTTAAACACTTTCGTAACGTTTCTACGCAATTTTCTTATTTCTTAATTAATAAGAGAGGTAGGGCATAACAGGTTTCCCGTTCGAATTTGGAGCTGCCCGACTGGGGCAGGACCTCCACCTTATAGAAGTCCGTAGCCAAATAACACAATTTATTGTGTTGTGTTCCTACGCGGTGAATAAGGTTTCCAGTAATGAGCTCCTTGGGGAGGGGGGAGGATTGTTACATTGTGTTGGAAGCAGAGGGATTAAACCCGGGATGGGAGGGATTATGCTGCCAACACACTATAACTCTCCGAACACAGAGTGGCAACGCGCAAGTGATACTTCGGTATCGTGCGCGTAAATAGGCTACGGTAACCGTTTCCCATCAGATGGGCCGTATGCTTGTTTGCCACTCTTGTTGTATAAAATAAAAAAAAACTTTTTATATGTGAAAACATTTAAAAAATTATGACCATGACCAGGAGAAATAGGAGTTAATTTTTATATTCATAGATAACTTGTTTTTATTTTTCCTTTGCGCTCGCTCTGTCAATGTGCATGTTGATTTCTTCTTTCGTTCTTTATTATAAAGAAGTTGTCCACAACAAATCATGTGGGTAGTATATTTAAATTCCATTATCATTAAAATAATTCACTATTGGTATGAGTGTGATAGGTACTCGTATATCATACTATGTTCTTTCCCTATACACATAAATACATACAAATATACCCATAGGTACGTACATATCATCCTTCCGATTCACTCACGGCGTAGGCAGAAACAGTAGAGCCTCAATCCTTCTAAGCTTACAGACTTCCTTCGCTTCATCGACATTCTTTGCTTCAAAATATTGTTATTGACACAGAAGAACTCAAGTAGGCATAAATGTCCGTAGATCATGCACGCTCATCCCGATCGGCTGCCAGGAAACAAGGGAATCGCACAAATAAAAAGGTTAGGTAAAATATTTTAATTGACAAATTACTATAATAGTTTTGGTGCCATCATCACAGCTTCGCTATTTACATTATATTCATAATAAATGTAGATAGATACATATGATCCAAGAGTGTTGTGGATAAAAATATACCTCAATTAAATTATGCATTGTCAAACTCACTGAAGTCAGTAGAGTGGCTAACTAGTACGTAAGGTACAACACACGATACATATTTAATTCTAAGTTAAGTATGGCAGTGCTAAGACTAAGCGCAGACGGCGTCGGGACGCGTGGCGTGTGACGCGTGGCGTGGAGCGCGTGGCGTGTGGGCGCGCCTACAGACGCGGCTCATCCGTGAACTCGTCGCAGCGGTCCTCCAGGTCGTACTGCAACACACACGGACACATAGGACACTCATTACATTCTGAAAGTGTCCCAACACCGGGCAAACGGCTATCAGTTTTTGTCGCCTGTTGTTAGTCGTGTGACAACTTCAATTTGGCGATCTGCTATGAGATCCGAAGGGTACGGAAACTATGAGGGTTATCATCCGACAGCGTATGTGAGACTCGCGAAGTTTGCACCACAGGTAAAGAGAGAGAGATAAGGCAGTACCTCGTCGAGCTGCAGGCACTTGCCCCACTCGGCGAGCGTGATGCGGTGGTCGTCGTCCTCGTCGCAGCGGTCCAGGAAGGGCGCGATGCAGTGCTCCAGCGACATGAGCGGCGCGCGGATCGGGAACAGCTCGTGGCGCGACACGAACCTGCCGGAGGTACCACGCCCACTGTTAATACTCGATTCCTTCGACCCGAGCGCAATAGAGGGGCAGCCGGCGGCACCTGTCGTTGTCGTGCGCGTCCAGGTCGCACCACTTCCAGATGGCGGCGTTGGCCCAGCGCCGCGTGAGGTTGGCCTCGGCCTCGCGCTCCATGCGCAGGTAGTGGCCCGTCAGCTCGCGGCGCTCGGCCATGTCGCGCATGATGTTGAACAGCCAGTCGCGCATGCGCCGCGGGAAGTCCGCCATCTCGCTCTCGCCGCAGGCGGCCATCTCGCGGCACGCGCCGTAGTACTCGATCTGCACGTGGTGGTACTGCGGGCCGCGGCACAGGTCCGAGCTGTCCAGGCACAGGCAGCGCTGCCGGTACACCTCGCAGTCCGACGGCCACGTCTCGTTGTGGTTGGTGCACACCTGCGGGGGGACGCGGCTCACTACGATGTTACCGACGACTACCTAACGAACGATAGCCGGCCGCATCCGAGAGTACCGAGGGAGCTATGACAATTGTATTCAATTTAAGGTTATCTGTAACAGTCCAGCCCGGCTCCCTCGCTTGCGATCCAGCAACGCCCTAACCCCACAGAGGGTGCCCTTAGCTGTGTCGCTTAGTACTAAAGTGCCCGGCTGGAGGCCTAGGTCTCGCCATTGACCGGTTTAGTTGCAAAAGTTCCTGGAACTCACGCTACGAGAGACAATACAAAAAAAAAGGTTATCAATTGTCTGGCGCGAGTCCCCACGAAAGGCAGCAGTTTGCTTTATTTGGCAGAACAATATATCATGTTGTAATAAGTAAGCACAGCAGTGACAGCGAGTGCAGCAGTATGGGGCGGCGGTTACCTTCCGGCGCGAGTCTGTCTCGTAGGGGCAGTCCTTGATGCAGTTGCAGACGGCGTCCCCGTGCTCGTCGACCTCGCACACGCGGCCCGCGCTGCAGTGCACCTTCAGGCACGGGTCTGCGCACACGCACGCTCACTGCACACTGCACCGGCACTGGCACTGGCACTGGCACTGGCACTCGTGGGATGTTACTCCATCGCACGATGGATTAACATCTATCAGTCATCGATTACTTATTTATTTTGAATAGCTCGCACACACGAGTGGCCCCTACATATGTACATACGTGTCTTGCACAATAGTCACAGCTAGCGGCCAAGCAGCGGTAGTGTGAGCAAGAGTATAGGCAATCCTGTATTGAGTGGTATAGGTATGGTGTATGGTGTGTGCGCGCGCAGGAGCTGGCGCACCCTTACCGTCGAGGTAGACCTCGCCGCCCTCGGGCGCGCTCTCGTTCAGGACCTCATTGACGCGCGCCTTCTCGGCCTCCTGCAACAGACGGAGGACGCGCTCACGAGGAGCCTTTGCGGCCGCGCGCGTTTAGGGGAGACACTAACCTTTTAAGTGTTTACCGTGATCAATTTGTTGTTTGGTGACGACCAGGGACGGTAACATATTAGAGCAATGCTAGGTGTCAATGTTATGGTTCACCATGTAACGAACGAAAATATCCTCCCGCCTTCCCACAAGGGTCCCCGAAGGGGGAGGCAGAGGCGTATAGATAGTACCCACACACCCACTTTCCGCGGAGATATATTTAGTTGTCAACGTGACAGATGGCGAGTACATCGCCGTTACTCAAGCACGGCTATACATGCGCCTTTGAATTGTTCGTCAGACGTATGCAGGTTTCCTCTCGATGTTTTCATCATCATTCTAAATCAGTAAATGGGGTGAGTAATGAGGTGTGGGGGCCGTGTTAGCCCAGTACGGCGGGCGTACCTGGAAGCGGCGCTCGTCCAAGCGCTCGGCCATGGCCAGCTCCAGCAGCTCGGCCTCGGGGTCCTCGCGCGGCGCCGCGCCCGGCCGCTCCGACGTGGTGCGGATGCGCCGGTGCCTCCGCCGGTGCTTCTGCCGATACACAACCACCCCATTGGGCAACCTCCTCCTTGCACGACTTACGAGTCCTCTCGAGGATGCACGATTGCTTGCTCGTGCTCCAGCGCTGGTGGCGAGATGCCGAGGCCAGTATGCGCAGGCGGCTGGCGCTCACCTCCGCGTCGACGGCGCACAGCGCGGCCACCACCAAGGCCACCAACACCAGTTGACCCCTCATGCTGCTCTGGAAATATAAATAAGAGATCAATATCCCATCTACCAATGAATATATACTGTACCCTACACGGCTTGTCGTTGTCAGTACTGGCACTCGCCGCTGGTACCCGGTACCAGACCATAGACAATCTCAGTCTCGGTCTCGTGCGTGCCATGATGCAAGGTGGCGAAGGAGCACTCAATAACAGTAATTATATCAAACGTAAGATGTAACCCGACACCGGACGAGTGACCTCATGGCCACATCTGTTCATCTCGTTCAGTGCAAGCACTAGTTACAATGATGTAGAGTGACGTGTGCAGTGTTCCTGCATTATCACTGTGCCATACTGACGTCCTGCAGGACCCGGCTATAATATACTGCAAACTTCAAACCAGAACCTACAATAAATCGTTGTGCGCCGAGAGCTCAATAATTAGTGCAAATCATCCGCCCGGCCGCCCCAGGCGCAGTGCACTCGGGTGCAGTCAACTCGCTCGCATCACGACACCAATTATTTATTTAATTAATCTTTACATAAGTCATCAACTACCGTGTCGTAATAATAATAATCATTTATTTGCAAAAAACATGGTATAAATTTGGTGTTAATAAATAAATAATGTTGTACATACATGTTTTGCCGAGTTTTCAGCATGCAAATCCAGGTTAGTGTTCAAAAAATTCTTTAACACTATAAAAGTTATTGTCCTGCCTATGGCTTAATAACTTAAATTCACTAGGTAACTTATTAAATACTCTAATACACATGAACATACAACTTTTACTATATTTACTTAACCTAGGAATGTCACTAACGATAAGTCTGCATGGATCTCTACGATTTCGTATGTCCTATACCCGGACAATCTTAAATGTGAAAACTCTATTTGTTATTTGATACGTATAGGTACGTTAGAGAGCCGAGTCCAAACATATTACAGTCGTCCCTGACAACCTGCGATAGACTTCTTCATCATCTGTCATAATAGCTGAATTAGTACCTGAACGTAGGCAGATATAATTTAGTTCAGGATAAGAATTGATATACATAATATATCCCTTATTCCTTCGGTAACTCGTCGAAAACCGCTCAGGCGCCCTTTTCGAAAATACCCAAACGCATCGACCTATTTGCCTACATAACATGATGTTGCGCTCCAATATCAGAAGTAGGTAATTGTTTTCAAATGAACACAACTGGCCGTCATCTATTTGTTTCCATTGACCCAAATATATTAGGATGGTGTCGCGTCTCCTGCTTCATGACATCGCCTCGAGGGCCGCCGCATTAGGTACACTATCGTCAGCGAGTCAGCTAGCTGCATGATTCATGAATAAAGCTCACGTGTCCATCCAATTGTATCGTATTTATATTGTATCATATTCCTATTGTATCTAGACGCGCAGCTGTGTCGCCATATGCAACTGTTTGTTACTGTAGGAACATTACGTAAGACAACAAAATAACAATTCGGCAATTAGTAATAAGTGTTACGTAATGTTTTTATAAGGCAGGAGTCGTGTACCTAGATGGCTGCGTGTGCTAGGATATTAACGTGTGCGATACGAACACGTATACAGCTGATATGCTATTAGGCTTTGCTCTCATCGAGTTAGAATACTATGTATGTTTAAACGACCTTTTCAAGATCAAAAAAACTATTCAAGTTACCGACTGGCCGTGTGCCATCGTTAACGTCGGCTTGCCGTGCTGACCATCTGTGCCCTATTGCTAGTGCCTCCAGGAGCAATTGTACTTATTATATTATATGTTGTTAATTGTACGTGAAAGACGTAAAACGTAAAGACGTACGTAAAAGAGCCGTGGTGGCCGAGTGGTTCGAGCAGTGGCCTGCGACGCAAAGGTCGCAAGTTCGAATCCCAACTGTACCAATGAGTTTTTCTAAAACTTAAGTACAGTAATTAGTCACACCACGAGCTTTACGGTGAAGGAAAACATCGAGAGGAAACCTGGCATACGTCTGGGAAGAAATTCAAAGGCGTATGTATGTATAGTCGTGCTTGAGTAACGGCGATGGACTCGCCATCTGTCACGTTGGCACCTAATATACCTCTGGCGGAAAGTGGGTGTGTGGGTATTACCTATACACCTCTGCCTACCCCTTCGGGGACCCTTGTGGGAAGGCGTGAGGATATATTATATATTATATTATTATATAATTGTACGTACTCAGCGATAGTAGTCAATACTCCAAGAAGAACCAACAACAAAGATGCCAATGGGATGAAGGCCGTTGATGATGCAATTCCAATGAATGTACGGGCGCTCACTCTCATTTGGACGCCCAAGATGTGCCCACATTCCATAACATCGTGCCTGACCTGAGCCCGATGAATCACATATTGATTGATGAGCGCAGTGGTTACAGTCGCACATGACTACTGCTTGCGCCCGCGAGCATTGGTTTGACCGCCAGTGAGCACTTACGTCCAGCCCCTTTGTCCTATAGCACACACAGCAAGGCAACTTAGTTAATTGGCTAGCTTCCTTAGCCCAAAGAGCCTGTAGGTACAGATGTATACCTACTTGGCAATTTGGATGTCAGCAAGGCCTAATCTCAGGAGCCCCAATTCACGACGCGATTGTATCTCGTTGACCGGTTTTTAAGCGATTATACAATAAAAGCGTAGGGTGTCATCTGTATTTTTGAACTTTCATATCGGCGGACGATAACCCACGTCCGACCTCGTTACAGCGAGCCAGTGCGGGTAGCTTTACGACTTCCACGAACATGTAGGTACTCCCGTTCGCGCGGGGACGCGGGCTTATTTTTGGAGCGGTCGCCTGGATACCAACCCTGTCCTGGAACAAGCTACTTTCCCCGTTTCCTTAGTAAGGACGAACAACGTGAAACAATATATTCGAGGGATGCGCTCGTGGAGATTGTACAGCATTGAAGACAAACTAAAGATTATCATCAGAATCAAAACAATTTACCTACTCTATCTGTAAAGTGGGTTGTTTGTTACTAAAACAGGGCTCAAATAGTAGGTACTGTATCAAACAAGCGCAAACACAGCACGCGACAGGATACTTGTGAGAACTGGTGCGATGTTGTGTAAACCACGAGCCGGCGCCCACGCGGGGCTACAAGATAAATTATACATATACTCGACTATAAAAAATGTGGGTCATACAATTGTGCAGAGTTTAATTGGTGATTCGCCAGCCGGGAACGGAAGCCCCGCTATCGGCGCTCGCGGAGATAGCGGCCTGACCCGCGAGATACTGGATACGAAAACACTGCTTTTTGTGTCATCGTTGAAAAATATACATGAACCCACATGAATACAGAATAACAAGGCGAACCATAGATAACAACTACAAGGGACATAAGGTCACATGATTTCATACAAATATTTGGCTACATTTTTATCTATATTTTAGTTTGTAAGTAAATACCTATGTTCATAGCTAAAGCGAATCCGTTCATTACTTACCATGAACCATATTTATGCATAGAATAAAATAATCGGTAATGTGTTAGTAGGTATGTAATCTGTACCTACCAAAGCTGTAAGTTACCTATGCATATATTTATTATAGAATTCTCACGCCTCCATCCAACTGGCTGGAGGCCTAGGTCTCGCCATTGACCGGTTAAGTAGCAAAAGTTCCCGGAACTCACGCTACGAGAGACAATACAAAAACAAAAAAAAAAAAAAGCCTCCATCCATAAGGGTCCCCGAAGGTGTGTAGGTAGTACACACCAACTTGCCGTCAGTGATATTTATTATATGAGAAGTATATTTCGGGGATCCCCTGGAGGGTATTCACCGTCATAGCATTATAGCGTCGCCAAAGGTAAGTACAGGCAGCTGCTGATGCAGGCACACGACATTATATATTAATGCGTCAGTCTCCTCACAGGTGAACTGCTGAGGGCGAGTTTAAGTGCATTCCGCGACATAGCATTTATTGTACATGCGCCGCGGTGGGTATGGGCTAGGCTCCCAATCATCAACATCACGGAACACGACAGGTACTGTACCAACCGTACTTGCGCTACGAGTAATACCATGAAACTCTTTGACAGTTGAAACAATCAAATGGAACTTACACGCCACAGGTAGTGAACGTATGTTTGGAGGTAGCTACAGGGGTGGTAACGGCAGACGGCGAAGTTGGGAAGTAACGACGCATTATATAATGTAAAGATATGGTAAAAGGCAATAATTGTTTAGTTCGAGCTGCAAGCCACAATTTGTTGTTGACCAGGGATGTAATATTAAGGTACAACAAGCTACGCAGCTTCTCGCTAATATTTACGTTAGGAAACTAAGGACGCATCGAGAAACCAACGACCTAGTTCAGCGCCCCGGCCCGTCCCGATATCCTTGTCCTTAAGAAATGGTATCAGACCCAACATTGTGCATACTCATTTTGGTAACTTTTACCGTTTCTATGAATTTAATCATAATTAAACTTGGTGTGACCGAAACCCCGGATTACAAAGTAATTCTATGTACGACTCATTGGAACTGTTTGATGTAACGCCCTAAAACAAACCAGCCCAACATGAACTGCCGTGGAGCTGAGGCCTCCTCAGTCCAGTTCACCAACTGGACACCAATCCCTGCGCGTGCAACTGAGCTTGCCTGCGCGCGTATTTGTTGCAAATAAAAACAAAACCTAACTTAAAATGCCCTAAACTCGTTCGCGCATCTCAGCGGGTCCGTCCCGATGGGAACATGTATATATGAAACTGTTGTTCGTTTTAAAAGCTCACAAAGTTCGAAAACTTCTCAAGTTGCAGCGATAGTAATAAACACTTTAAAAGCTGTACATATCATTAACGTAACCATTACTGTGTATTGCGTACACAACAGTGTCATATTTATTGTATTGAGTAGTAAGTAATTATAATTAGTTAGTGCAGTGCATATGGAGTGGCTCACCTGATGTGTCCGGCGCGACGTCCTCAGCTCGGGAACACGCGACCAACTGCCGAATGCCGATCCCAGCGAGCGATCCGCACCGCCGCCCCGCGGCTCACGAGGCCCGCCCTCATATACGACATTTGAACATGAAACATACATTACAGCTTATACATACCTATCGGCACTCGGCGGACCTCTTTAAAACAGTAATGTATTTAGTCCAATCAGATATCTTTATTTGATTATATCAAAACTATTAACTTACATACAAAATAATAAACATGAATGTATAATGATATATTATTAAAACATGCCAACATACCTACATATCATATATAAACATATTTTGATCTTAATTTGCGTAATTTGATCTAAATTGCAAACGAGCGTGTGTTAGTGCCGTGTCCATTCAGTAGGTACCTAGCTAGGTAGGTATCTGGGTACATGGCGTAGCGTTACACTACTTACATATATACTTGTTGCATGGGATCATATATCACAATTTGTGGAAATTTCTATTTATATGCCACTAATTCACTACCTACTAGGTGCCGATATTCTTACCCCGTATCAAATTTGGATGCGGTAAGCAAATTATACGCTAACACCATGCTTACATACCTACGTCTGAGCGAAATTTCGGTGAAGCGCAGGAATGTTTCTCTCGTGACGTCGGCCTATGAAGATCAATCTTTGTTATCTCCAGGCCTCGATCGGATAGGCAGTTTTCATCAATCCTCAAGCATAACTTTACATACTTGCGTCTTAAAATTATTCTCGGACGGAAAGAAGTTTCGCGAAATAGAGGAAACAGATCTGCGACGGAATGAGGGTTCTGTACCTACCGCTTCGGGGAACCTTTTTATTTTGAACTTAGGGTTGAAATAGATTGTGATAGATAGACTATAACTTCACGGAGTTCACGGCATCAAACGCCTTTCCCCACCGCTTCGGAGAAGGCAACATATAGGTACCTACACGGTAGTCATTCGTATACATACTATAGACAATGTTAAGGAAACCTGGTTTCTACCTGTCTATACAGTTTGGCTCGAAATGGAATGTCATTCAATTTCGAGCCAAACTCATGTAACGCATTGTAGGTAATATTTAATACTTCTTAACTATAGGGGTTCTCATCTCGAGACGTCAACTTTTTTTTTATACAACAAGAGGCAAACAAGCAAATTCCAAGGGAAACCCATTACACCCTGCCTCTCTTATCCTATCTGTCAACTTGTTTGCTTTGCTTGCCAGTCATAGACTTCTCAGAGATAAATAAATATCCTCACGCCTTCCCATAAGGGTCCCCGAAGGGGTAGGCAGTGGTGTATAGGTAGTACCCACACTCCTAGTACTCACAGAGATACTTATTAAATTTCATTGTCGCTGGTATAACCTGTCGTTTAAGCGGCCATTGGCGCACCGGTTGGGTACACGTGTTCTGGAATGTAACCTAAAAATATTTTAATAATCAAGGGGAATGCCACTTGGCTCCGACCTTGCCTGGCAAAGCGCAATGTTGCCCATGTCGTGCAAATACATTCCTAAAGCACGGTCGCGGAGCAGGAAGAATTTCGTACAATGACCTATTATTACCCATCTCTGTCACTCCCGCGTAAATATAATGCGTCTCGCTCGCACAGATGCAAGGTCATTGCATCTGTGCGAGCGAGACGCATTATATTTACGCGGGAGTGACAGAGATGGGTAGAGACAGGTCATTGTACGAAATTCTTCCTGCTCCGCGACCGTGCTTTAGACATATTCACTTGCGTCCATACTCACCTGAAGTCAAAGCTTTAACGTAAAATCTCCTAGGTTTATCTCTCCCCCAGGCGCCGCAGAGATCTAGTATATTCATCTCTGGCGCTGCAAGCTGCCAAATCTGTTGTTATACCTATAGCAAGATGGCGTCATAAGCTACCGCGACGGTTAATATCATTAACTAGTCTCTATCGTTTGTGCAAGGCGCCGGTGACGTCAGACACGGCCACTCATTATTTCTTGGATAAGGCATATTAACGTAGCCAGGACTCGTCAGGTCCCAGCACTATCGAGCTTCACTACTGACCTTTGTCAATTCTCCCACTAAACCACATAGGCCTATCGCCCATCGGCCACGTCACGTGGACAATGGCAAACAACAATTTGCCATATTGCTTCTGATATTATTTGGTGTAATGTAACCTAGCTCCCAGATATGCCTGGCCCCGTGTGTTGCTGCTCCGCTACCTCGGGTGATGCACTAGCGGCACGATGACAGGAGGTAGCTCAGCCTTCCTCAGTGAACAGGCTAATGCTAACATTTTTATTCAAATCAGAATAGCAGTTCCCGGGACTAGCCGAACGTGCTAACGAATAGACAAGCTACAACAAACCTAACGTTCTTCACATAACGTTTCTCGTACAAATATTAGGACAGTGGGGATGTTCATGTGGGTTCAAGAAATAAAACTCATGGTGTGTTACAAAAGTACGTCTATTAGAGAGGGCGCAGCCGCCTCGGCGGGCGTCGCGCGCGGCCCGGCCTCCTGTGGCGGCCCCACGGAGCCCTGGAGCGTCTGCCCTGCCAGTGCGCGGCTACAACTGCCAGTGCGCGGCTACAACTGCCAGTGCGCGGCTACAACTGCCAGTGCGCGGCTACAGCGTGCCCACGCGGGGGGGGTGGGGGCTGTCCCTGTCAGCTCGCAGTATACAAACGAGGAACACTAACGTAATCGCTCATGAAACCGACAAGAGACCGATACACAGTAGCCGCACAGTTGTGTTAGCGCTATGACGAGCTAGCTGGCTCGTCGCCGCGACCTCGACAGTAGGGCCAACGTTTACTCGGCGAATATAAAGACACGCACGTTTATACACATATAGCCACGTCCGAACGGCAGCGAATGAAATCCGAAGCGCTCTCTTGAGCACCGCCGTATTATAATATTTACAAGGACGCTCGGCCTCGGCGCGGGCGCAGACCGAGTGACCGGACACGTCGGGTAATTCATTCGGTCTTCGCATGCAAATATTATTCGTATGGACAATTTGTAATTATTGAAGAATTTTAAAAATCTTCCAACGTCCGTTGTGGCATCGCGAGGACTACCGACGACCACCGAAATATGACCAGATCTGGTCTGTGGCACTCTGTACACTACAACCATTATATATGTGCAAAGTATATTTATTTAAAGTTACATTTCAAAGGGGAAGCAGCTATTTATAGACGAGCCGGTGCCTACTCGGTGGTAAGGCATAACGTCTTCCATGGAGTATCGCGCCGGACGAAGTTTCCAAGCTCATACAATCGTGGTCGAAAGGCCCCGCTGGACGTAGCTACTCCGAGCCATATAGAGGCGGAGCAAAAGCAGATCGGCCACATCAAACGAGCCAAGCTACTAACAATTGAGCTTTTTTCGCGAGGGACTTTACGGCACGTAATCCGTCGGAAATGAAATCCTGTGGATGCGAATGGTGTGCGAGCACGAGTGTGGGCCGATACGATCACGTGGTACTGGCGGCGTGTTGGTACCAATCAAATAAGTGCATACGGCCCACCAGGCCACCAGGCCACCAGGCCACCAGGCCACCAGGCCACCAAGGCCGCAGGGCGCCTAATATTATTTACAATAAATAAGTACACGCCGACGTGGCGAGCGAGGGCGCGGCCGGGCCTCCGGACATTATATTACAATATAAATTAAACAACTAGTTTCGTTAAAAAAGGGCAATATTAACTTAAGCGACCAAAACTAAATAAAAATAGTCACTGCCAATTTAAGTTATATTATATCCGACTAAGAACTATATTAGATTATAATACAGTCGAAAGTATCCTCACACATAATTAATCAATACACGCGTAGGGTAAATGCCGCGCCGGCCGTTACCGGTGGACACGCTCCTACTTCAAATGAACATTCAATTAAATGTCGATGCGGCAACCGATTCAATAATACGAGCGTATTCAGGCGCGCGCCTGCCGCGGCGGGCCGGTGCTGCCGTCCTACAGCTTACGAGTCGACTATTCGGGAATATTTTTGTATCGAGCCGAGTAACTTTACGAGGGGAGCGACGGTCCGAAAAGTAATTTAATACTGGTGATAGAAGAACGGCATCGTTTCGCAAGAGAACGGGCAGAAGGGGTGGAGACGGCCGGAGGGGGTGTAGGCGGTGCTGTCGGAGGGCGGGCGGCTCTAGCGGCGGTAGGGCGGGCGCGGGAAGGCCCGCTGCGAGGACTGCGGGCGGCGGCCGGGCGGCTCGCGCCCGCGCGCCTTCTTCTCCTCCACGTTCAGCTTCACGCCGCCCTCCGCGCCGTCCGCGCCGAAGATCAGCGGCTGCAAAGGGGCCGGCTGCGGTCAGCGCGCCGCGGGGGCGGGCACGGGGCGGTCGGGGGCGGGCAGGGGGGCGGGGGGGGGGCTACTCACGGCGGCGTTGAGGCAGTCGTGCGCGGCCTGCAGCGTCTCGTAGGTGATGAACCCGTAGTTGGGGTGCCTGGGCGCGCCCGGCGGCGCGGGCTTGGTGTGCACGCGCAGCTCGGCCACGGGCCCGAAGCGCGCGAACAGCCCGCGCAGCTCCTCCTCCGTGGCCGAGTGCGGCAGGTTGCCCAGGAACAGCTGCTGCGCGTCCGGGTACCCCGACCCTGAGACACGCCCGCCGCTCACTGCACCCGACCGATACCGTTCGCGACGACACAGACGTCGTCCGAACGAGTCGAGGTGTGCGGTGTGTAGTACCTGGCCGGGGCGCTCGCGCGGGCGCGGCGGCGGGCGCGGGCGGCGCGGGGGGCGAGGCGCGCGGCGGGGGGCCGGGGGGCGAGGCCCGCGCCGGGGGGCCGGGGGGCGCGGGGGGCGCCGCGCCGCCAGACTTCACCAGGTTCGCGTAGGTCTTGGGCTCGCACGCGCTGGTTGGGGCCGGGGCCGCCGCGCTGGCCGCTGTAGTATTCACCATGTATAGGCTCAGGAAGTGCAACTTTAGTAGCTCCCTATAATTGTGCCCGGCCCATCAAATATTTACATAACCGTCTCGGTTCCGAAGACACTTGTATGAGCCATTTCACGTGTAGCAGACGACCAAAAAAAAATTTGGTCGTGAATTTTGCTTATTCACCGGTCAGTTATACTTTTAGTTGACATGGATGTGTTCACCCATTTTTTTTTCTAAAAAAGTTTACTAAGAATGACTTCATGAATTAGTGGATGCTTATAAGGTATGCTTGACGTGAAATGTCCTGTATATTACAAATATAGAAGGGAATATAATATCCTACTAATGTATACATACAAATAAATAAAATGAGAGTGTCTGTTTGTAATATTAAAATAACCGAAAGTATACACGGTACATTTATGTACCAAAATATTTTTTTTATCTATTTTTCTTTGTCTATTTGTTCCAGCTAGATTTTTCTTGCGACAAATATCAGTATTACATTAAGGTTTGCAATACAAGTAAAATTATAATAATAATAAAAACATACATATTATCTGTCATTATTTTGCTGTTCGCTATTACGCAAAAAAATGCAAAAACTAAAAAATATACTAAATGGGGTAAAATGTACAAGAACAAAATATCTATTCACAAAATAGAAATATATCATTAAAATTAGCAAAGGTATTTATTTACACGTGAAATACAGAATTAATAAGTAACTCACACTATAAATTTATTCTTAATTCCTATTCTAATTCCTCGCGGGCACAGCTAGTTATACAATAAAAGTTAAGGACAATAATAATCCAAAAGAAGATATATACCGGGTTGCGGCGGGGGCGTGGGCTCCCGCTCCTCGCGCTCGGGCTCCGGCGCGGGCTCGGGCGCCGCGGCGGGCTCGGGCTCCAGCGGCGCGCTCGCCACCGCCGCGACCGCCCCGCCCGCCCCGGCCGCCCCGCCCGCGCCCATAGCGCCGCCCGCCCCGGCCGCCCCGCCCGCGCCCATAGCGCCGCCCGCCCCGGCCGCCCCGGCCGCGGATGCCACGGCGGGCTCGCCCGCCATGGTGTTCGCTGCAACGCGCAGAGTAGTGCATTAGCAAGAGCCGGCTCGGCTCAGTGCAGAGTAGTGCAGAGTAGTGCAGAGTAGTGCGCAGTAGTGGTACCTTGCAGCGCGGCCACCAGGTGGCGGGCCGAGTCGTCGAGGTGCGGGTGCCCGTTGTGGTGGTCGTGCGGCGGCGCGGGCGGCGCGGGGAAGGCGGGCGGCGGGAAGTAGCCCTCCTCCTCCTCGCCCTCCGAGCGCCCCGAGCCCGAGCCCTCCTCGTCCGAGAACACGATATCCTGCCACACGACCGCGGCGCATGCTAACGGGCCCGACGCGACTCCGCCGCGTCACCGGGGCGTCCTCTCGTCCTCTCACTCATACGTCAATTAGATTACTATGTCTCTTCATCCCGACGACGTACGTCTGTGCGGCTACGAGCCGTCTACGTGTGGAGTACTCGTCGCCGATACGAAAAGACCGCCGTACAGGTCGCGCACGGTCGAGTGATATTCACATCTACACCCGGCAAAAACAAGAAAAAAAAAACACCACTTTGGTGATAGCCGTGGTACGAGTGCCGCCGCTGCGAGTGAGGCAGCGAGGGAGCGAGGCAGCGAGGGAGCGAGGGAGCGAGGCAGCGAGGGAGCGAGGGAGCGAGGCAGTGAGGCGAGTGTGACCTGGTAGCGGAAGATGTCGTTGTGCACGTAGTACTTCTTGGGCGACTGCGCGGCCAGCACGAAGGTCTGCGTGAAGCGGCGCATGGGCGCGCCGCCGTTGGACAGCTCGCCCGTCACCTGCACCACCACGCCGCTGCCCAGCGTGGCCTGCGAGTCCACCTGCGCCATACACTCCATACATTTTGGCCCACACTATTATTATATCTCACGCGTTACTCCATACATATTACGACACTGGTGATATTTATCACTTTCATTTAACTTTTTTTGGATATATATGTATATTAAATTAAAAGCCGTGGTGGCCGAGAGGTTCGAGCGGTCGCCTGCGACGCAAAGATCGCAAGTTCGAATCCCGACTGTACGAATGAGTTTTACTAAACTTAAGTACGGTGATTAGTCACACCGCGAGCTTTACGGTGAAGGAAAACTTCTTGAGGAAACCTGCATACGTCTGAGAAGCAATTCAAAGGCGTATGTATAGTCGCGCTTGAGTAACGGCGATGGACTCGCCATCTGTCACCTCAATATACCTCTGGCGGAAAGTGGGTGTATGGGTACTACCTATACACCTCTGCCTACCCCTTCGGGGACCCCTGTGGAAGGCGTGAGGATATAAAAAAAAAATTGCACATAAAATGACAATAGGTCAATTTATGTGAGAGACTTGGACTCGATACTCCTTGATCCCTGCCGTAATGTTCGACTATGACAGAATACCTGGCTTATCTTGGCATGGCAGTCGCGGAAGTTGAGCTGCTGGATGCGATTGTGTATTTGCTTCTGGCCGACCACGGGCAGCGTCTCGCGGTTGGGCGCGTCCAGCCCGCCGTGCACGAACGACGAGAAGTTATTGTAAAATCTGGAACGGCACATTTACCTTACATTCAACTGTCACTAAGCATCTTCATTTACTTTGGCAACATGCAATTACGCAGACCCCCAAAGGTCATGTGTCATAACCCCCTATCGTGTGTTAGCCGCATCAGTTGTATAATAGCGTGAAGTGTCACCTGTGCAGATGGGCGGGCGCCTTGTTGAGCAGCGTGTAGTACTGGCGGACAAACTCGCGGCCGACGCTCTGCGGGGACGGGGACGCCTCCATTACCATTGCTGTTGTTCACAGTGCGCCAAGACAGCCCTCTGTTATACGCCGCCCTGCACCAATATGGGCCACTTTAGCTAAGCATAGTGTCCAGTCATTGCCTACTTTGACTTACGCTAATGTGTAAGAACACGAGACCTGATCAGCTTCCCAAATGGCTTCTGCTCACCAATAACACCAAGTCACAGCACCAGTTACTAAGTGACAATACATTATCAGGGTTTCATAATAAATTGCTGAAACCGATCTGCCTTATACCTGTATCTTTGTCACACCAATGGACTTGAAATTTTGCACAAATCTAATGTGTGCAAAATATTCTGTGGCAATAAATGCCTCATATGTTTTACTATAACATAGTGTACTAACTACTGATGCTCATACCAAAATCAATTCACAAATTTTCCGTCGGAGTTGTAATAAAGGCATTGGTTAATACCATATTGAAGGATATCCTCACACCTTGCCACAAGGGTCCCCGAAGAGGTAGACACAGGTGTTTGCGAGTCCATTTCCGTTGCTAAAGCTCGTCTGTACATACGCCTTTGAATTTATTCTCAAGCGTATGCAGGTTTCCTTACGATGTTTTCCTTCTTCATAAAGCTCATGGTGGGACTAATCACTGTACTTAAGTTCAGAAAAAGTTATTCTTACAATCTTTATGTTGCAATGAAGTACTCAAACCACTCGGCCACCACAGCTCATAATGAAGGAAGTGTGTGAAAATGTTTATGTGCAGTAAAAGTGTGAGCAAGTATGCTGAGTAGCTGTACACAATGAAATATTGGTGCCCACTATATTTTGTACGGCAGCAATCCTGGGTATGATGACAAGGGCAGAAATGGCATAAATGCAGTTGAGATATGATCCCTGGAAGAATATGCAGCATAACAATTTTAGATTCCTCAATTAAGAGATTTGCAAAACACCAGATGTGAACAAGAGTGTGTTTATAAAGTTGATGTTTTGGACATACAGAAAGGATGAGTGAACAAAGATTGATGAAACAGATATACAATGTGAAAGTGCCCACAAGAAAAGGCAGAAGAAAAACATGTTCCAACTATCTAGATCACATCAATCAGACACTCAAAAATAGGAATGTCGCAAAACCAGTGAGCATATGAAGAAACTGTTGAATGTGGACAAAGTAAGAGAGGTATGTAAGTCTGGGGAGAGCTGGTGCTCCATTATCTCTGTCTAACCCTTTAGAGTCAGTTAGGGTAATGTCATATGTATGTATGTAGGATTAATTCCTGTCTTTACTGTTATTTAAAAAGTTGTCAATGTAGACATTATGGTTTGGAAATTGGTACATCCATACAATAATGTTTTTTGTAAATATGCTTGTAAATATACAGGTAATTTAAAAAAAAATATGGACATGAAAAGCTTCTAACAATTCAATTTCTATTGTGTAGGCTACCACTTCCAACTCCCATTCAAAATTGCCTGCATTTTACAGAAGATTGCAGGCTCAACTTGTGGGTAGTCTTGTGTTCCTTGAATGCAGAATTGCTTGTGCCTATATGCTATGGTAACAGGTTACTATCAGGGCCCTGCCCATGCTCCTTTGCTGTCATTGTAATTGTATGTACAGTACAAGGAGAGGCTGGCAGGCTGGATTTGTCAACCATCTTAGTAAGTGGGTGTGAGCTCCAACTCATTGCAAACTATTTCATATAGAAAATGTTCTTCAGCTTATAACTACTAAAAAACTCATCCATAGTGTGATAAACTATTTGCAGCATCCAATAAAATTTTGTTGCATCCTAATTTAAGCCAGAAGTGGTGGATCACATATTTTACTCAACATGGGCATTGTAATGTTGAAATTCCCAGTATTTAGGGCCTTTCATGTCATTCAAGGTACATATGTATAAAATAATTGGCCTAAAATCCACTTGAAGCTTTTTAATTGCTTGCATGGTATCTGTTGTTATAAATACATTAAGCACAGCAATTGCCTAAATCCTTTGGTTCCTTATGTCATTGCAATGTATTTATAATGGGAAATAAATACTCAAACCTCATACCTAAAGTAAAAAATACACTAACAAAACTTCACAGTGAACTGAATAAAACAATGTCCAGGAATTACATTAACCATAATATTTATACATACACTCCATATCACCTTCAAAGTAAATTGTATTTAACAAAATATAAGAATAATGCAGTACGTCTTGAGTGCCAGTCGCTAAGTCTGGCCGCAGCCAACTCTTGCACCGATACACGATCTATAGAGCTACCACAAAGTGAACAATGACAACTGGTAAACAGACTGACGTTATAATTTTTATGTTTATCATCAATTTGTCATTAACACATCAGATCAGATATAGTAGCATCAACACCACCCTTAACTTGCAATGGCCAGGAGCAGATAGATCAAGTAGGTATCTTAAAGGTATTGTCTCGTCTGTCAGAGCGCGCATGGCGACTATTACCTAGTTGTCAAGCACCTATTCACATCCGTAGGCACAAAATAGTTTGCCCATTACCATCATTAAAGATGAACCCTACGAAATATAAATATTAATTGGCAGATTCAGCCTCCTAACTGTGTGAAGCAGTATAATACCCAAAAAAAATCGGGATTAACCTTTACAAGGCTTTGTCTGCCGACAAACATTAATACATTTTTGTTGATAAATGTGGAAAATTTCAAAAAATTACTTACCTCAATAAAATTTAGGCATCAAAGCAGGATAATCTTCAACGATTTATCACGAAATTCGTGTAATTTTCACGTAAATTATTGACTGAAAACAGAAAAAGCGCCTACCTCACCGTACAGGGTGTCAATTTTGTTAAAATGTTGCCATTCATAATATTATTATACGATATATTATTTTTTCTACCCGGCTTGAAAAAGAGAAGAGAACGTAAGTTGCTAGTAATTATGTATTTATATACTTTAAGATGTCAATTTTAAGAAGATTAGTCTGCATGCATCTAGTACACCGTTTTCGTTCATGTTGAAAGGTAGCTGGTGCCGATGTACCGTGGCGGTATTTAGTAGACTCCAGAGCAATGATTATAGATCTATAAAAATAATAACCAGCTTAAGCTACAGTAACTATAAATCATAGGCTGTCATAACTTTACTTTAGAAAGCGGACTCTGCTCGAAGATGAAACTAATACATTAAAAACACAATGAATATTAGCGAAAGTCTGATATAATCTGCTTAATATCCGTACAGCAGATATTATCACAAGGAACATTTCATAAATTAGAAAAACTCTGTGTTATTACGAGTTTTAATTTTATTACCCAAAAAATGTATCTACATGTTTATGGGTCTATTAGTTGTGCATTTTAAGATATTTAGGTGCCTGGTCTGCAATCAAATAATACATGAATAGAAAGAGTACATTGATAACTCATTACTGAGGCCATATTCTACCGAGATAACTACTCTTATATCAAGTTATGCCACGTCCACGGTTCCATTATATAAGTGTAAGTAGGTAATAGGCTTCTAGAAGTCATAGTATTTAGCCAAAAATATTTAGTCAAGGAAGCCACAGAGTCGACAATTTGACGGACGGTGCTTGTGACTATCTATATTTTAATGATTAATAAACGAAGGCCGAAGCGCGGTAGTTTTTACTTAATGTTGGTACTAGTATTGATCGTTAGTGCGTTGTATTTCTCTTTCGTCGAAATCATACATTCACATTATGCTATCCTTGTTGCTCACAGAATTGATGCCATTGACCTCCCTCCGCAGCTACTTTCTGATTGGTAGCTTACGTAGAGGGGATGAAATGTTTACAGAAAAGAACGCGTCTGTTCGAGTTTGGCCAACATTATAAACTAATTCGCGCCGACTCATCGGGCGTAGGTTTCTTTCTTCTGCATTTGGCATTCGTTGTTGAAGGTCGCGTCTATAGACCTTAGTATTAAATTTAGTTTACCATAATTTTAGCTTAAACATAAGCCATGGCAAATAACGATAACTTTGCACAAGACGTAACCGATAATCAATTAAACGGCAATGCAGAGAATGGAGGAGGTGATACACAAGATAACAACAGTGCTGAAGCTCCCGGACGCGATGATGACAGGTACCGTTAGACCAAATTTTTCGGCGTTAATGTCTAAGTATCTCAATACCTAGTTCGGCGTGTAATTGTGATATGTATTTTCATATTTTTATCACACCGCAGGTAATATAGCTTGGATAATATCGTTTGGAGACTTATCTTTATCCCGCTATAATGGCGGCGTTCCGGCTTTACAATGTATCATCTACTTCTAAAATCTATCTTAATCGTGGAAATCTTTTCAAAATTCAATGGTTTCATCTTTGCAGCTCACTCTCCGCGGTTCATATTTGTCATAAGATTTAATAGTTTTCATTCCAGAGTAGTTTCAGGGCTTTTTTTTAGTAAAATTAGTCTACGAGCCGCATGAAGTAAAATGGCGTCATATTCGCGCGTCACTTGTACCCGGCATCGGCGCGGTCCCGTTATCGATTTTTGGCATGAGTGCTAACTTAGTTGATTGGTTCGGTGTAACGGTTCACCTCTCCGTGGCGGTAATGCGTAGGCAGTTGCAAGATTTTAAATCGGTGGTAGCGCGTGGTTTGCCGGCGGGGGTCGTCACCCTCGCGCAGTCAGTTTGGGCGCCACTAACGCTGTGTCTCTCTGCAGGTGTGAGCCTGCGCCGCCGCCGCAGCAGCCGCCGGAGGACGCCATGGTATATATCCGCTGGCTCACACTAAGTAACAAGGACCAAACTGACTAGATTGCCTCGGCCACTTAACTTTGGGCCTCGTTCACACTTGCCAATTTCAAATCTTGCGATAACACTGTAACGTTATGTTTGATTCGTTGTCCTAATGGATTATCTAATGTAAAGTTTACAGATTACTTTTGTAACTTACAGGTTCACAATTTGTTTTGCTGCAGTGCTTGGAGTTTGTTTTGAACAAAAATGTAGCTGTAAAGTACTGTAAACAAGTACTGCATATTATCAATGTTCAATGTAATTTTTAAGTCAGTTTCTAAATCGAGACGCGGGTCTACTGTACCTATTTTAATTCATGTTTTAATTCTGTTGTGTGCAATGTTCACAGAAAGCTTTTTGTGGGTGGCCTGAGCTGGGAGACCACAGACAGTGAGTTTCACCTGTTTATCATATTTCCTTCCAACCTGCGCTCATAGTCTTGTATTATACACTTACATGATGACTATTTCAGTTCTGCTTCTGAATTGTAATTGAAGATAGCATATACCCACATTTCTGATGACTCATTCGCTGTTTATCTCCAGAATTTGCTACAATGTTAGATTGCTAAGGATTGCAATGTTTTTTGCCCACAGAGGAATTACGAGACCACTTCAGTGCGTACGGCGACATAGAGAGCATCAATGTGAAGACTGACCCCAACACTGGGCGCTCACGAGGGTTCGCCTTCATCGTGTTCAAGGCCCCTGACTCGATCGACAAGGTGATGGCCGCCGGGGAACACACTATCAACAACAAAAAAGTGGACCCAAAGAAAGCCAAAGCAAGACATGGCAAGATATTTGTTGGAGGACTAAGCAGTGAAATTTCTGATGATGAAATCAAAAACTTCTTCAGTAATTTTGGCACAGTAAGTGTTTATAATTTTTTTGCTAGTCTTTAAATTTTCTTCATATGATGACAAATCCGGATTTGGTGAGATATTGAATCTTGACTTCTGCTGAAGAGGAATCCGGGCCACTGATTTAATAATCACTGAAATAAATATTGTCAGTTATGGCCATGACTCTTGTGTAAAATATTTTGTTAATTTTACAGATCATTGAAGTGGAAATGCCCTTCGACAAGACAAAGAACCAGAGGAAAGGGTTCTGTTTCATCACATTTGAGTCTGAGCAAGTGGTGAATGAGCTGCTGAAGACTCCCAAGCAGACCATCGCCGGCAAGGAGGTGCGTGTTGATGTACCGCCAGTAGCACTAGGCCCAATGAGGGGTGGTGTGATGTTGGGAGTGGTCTGCAATGTGTCTGGTGTGTTCGCAGGTGGACGTGAAGCGCGCGACGCCAAAGCCCGACGGGCCCGGGCTGGGCACGCGCGGCGGCCGCGGCGGCCGGGGCTCGCGCGGCGGGCGCGGCGGCCGCGGCGGCTACGGCGGCCAGGGCGCCTGGGGCAACCAGGGCTACGGCTACGGGGGCTACGGCCAGGGCGGCTACGGCGGCGGCTACGATGGCTACGGATACGGCGGCTACGGATACGATGGCTACGGGGGCTACGGCGGTTACGATTACTCCGGCTACCCCAATTACGGTAAACGCGGCAAGCAGAACTAGTGCAGCGGCCGCCCCCGCTAGGCCGCTCACCGACACATTACCTCGACTGATGTTACCTGAGTAGTTGTAGGCGGGCCCCCGCGCTAGGTTACGTAGAGCGACGCGATCTCCGTCCTCGAGGTGCCTATTTACCTCGTTGTGAGCGTATTTTTAACTTTAATGCGAACAGTTCGACCACGCGCGAAGCTTAGGTATTTAACTTAGTGTGTAGAAAATATTTATTTTTCTATATATTTAATATTCTATCGAGATAATGTGTAGTGAATGTTGGTGTCGAGGTGACTGTACAATCGAACACATAGCACGGGTCGGTCAAATCGTTTGGAGTAATTAGGTTTAATGTTCATATAAGTATCACAAAGAATCATTTTATTTGCATTAGATGAGTGAGGAGCCGCCACCTCCGCAGTTGCCCATTCAATTGTCGCTCTTTGTCATTGTTCACCGGGTACTATTATATTGTGTACATATGTTACGACCTGCCTGCCTTATGTTTATATAAGTGTTTATTTGTAATACCACTTTTGACATATGTAGCATTGTCGCCGAGTTTGTTTTTGGTATTTATTTTACCTATCGATACTCACGCAACATGCTACATTTGGGAAATGGGGTAAATATGGAGAGACATTGTGAAAGTGATAAAGATATGATAAAGCTTTTGAATAAAGCACTGTTACAAAAATTCTCAATGTGTTTCCATATGCCACCCTAGTCCACTCCCTCCCATCACCACGCTCTCGCCGCACCTGGCTCAGTCACAACTAACACTGCATGCATCGGCGTAGCGACTCTTGTGTATCCATTTAGTATTCGCCCAAACACAATAACCAATGTTAGTCTCAGAAGTAAGTATTTATAACTCGACAATAGCGTTGTAGTCCGAATAGGTTAGATGTATGCGCCTGCGCTAACTTCATCTCATAAGCATGCGGGCTCGGTGTGGTGCTTGCTCCTCGTTCGGCTCTTAGTTGGCTACACAGCAGAGCGACGCCTAGTTTGTGTGGATGGATGTGGGTAGCTCGAGATTTTCATTAGTGTAGAGGACGGAACGGGGCTTACTGGTAGGCCTGATGAATACTATTTATTACCTTTGGAGACATACGACACAAATTTACCGCCAATGGTACCATGCTAGAGAAGTGCTCCGTACCGAGCCGAGGCCGTAATGCGTGAGGGCGAGGCAGCAGCGGCGGGTATTAATGTGTTGTTGTTGGGCAGACTACGGCGGGTACGGAGGGTACGAGGGCGGGTACGGCGCGCGCGCGGCGGCTCGCGGGAAAGGTACTGCGTCCCCACCTCACCCTCGCCCGCACTAGCCACTTACTAACCGCACCGTATGTAAGCCGAGCCTTGCAAACGTTTTCGCACTGTTTACCATTCGTCGATTGAACAGTTTAAATACAGTACCATAATCTTTTGCGAAACTAGCCGGAAAACGTTTGAAAGTGGTATTCATAGGTAGTTTGTGTTGTAGTAGTCTCGTTTGCCCCGCTTGCGTAGTTCCTCGAACTGTTTGGCTCAGTTTATTACATAATGCATCGATCATCTGCACGACCACTGCGAGCGCCGCCCCGTCCGCGCTAGCTCGTCGTAGGCAGGCAGCGAGCGCGCGGACCACACGCCGGACTCTGACCCGGGACACGCGACATGCGACATTTCGAGATCAAAACACGATTCATATGAGAATGCGTTTTATTATTTGCTTCACAAGCTATTTATCAAATGCATGACGATCGGTATTCAAATTATGTATATTTTTAATTGGGCTCTCACAAACCTAGTGTAGCTCGGGAGCCTACGAAGAACTCTTGACGAGTTACCACACCCGTAAAGTGCATACTTAGTTGTTTTGAAGATGTAACGTAGATGAGGGTGGTCAGGGTGAGTGGTCGGTAAGGCGCAGTTGTGTTGCAGCGGGCTACCAGGGCGGCAAGCAGCGCGGCGGCGGCGGCGGCGGCCGCGCCAACCAGAGGCACCAACCCTACTAAGCACCGCCCCCGCCCATAGTCGTCTCACTCCAATTAATACTGAGGTATATTATATATGCACGATTCCTCTACCACCATGCATCACTGACCTAATTATTTTAAATAAGGAGTAATAGCTGCCGATGCATTTTGAACTGGTTTAGTTAAGATTCAGTGAGTCCTTAGATGTCAGTTGTTAGTGTTAGTAGTGGGGGTGAGAGGGCAAGCGACTACAGCGCAGGGTTGTTTGTTTGTTGCAGGTTAAGTCACCGGTCATGAGTGTCCTCTGCGCTTCTCGCCTCGCCGCGCCGGGGGCACGTCATTCCATTCCACATTAATTATATTAAGAAAGTAATCTTTTTAAGATTTTTAAGGATAAAAATACTGTCATATGCGAAGGGCTTCGTTCGAGGGGCCCTTGCATAAATTTATTATAATATAGTATGAATTATAGATTCACTTGAGTATTATTGCTGATAAATTAGATTCAATTTTGACATATTGATTCGAAATTACCGTCGGTACTGATAATAGGTAAATGATATACAGAGCTTAATAAGTAACAGTGTCCCTGTGCCGGCGAGCACAGCGTGTGAGCGTGTGTGTCGCGGAGCGTGGCCGACCCGCCTTCCACTGACTAGCTAATGTTCTGGATCTCAATGCAGATTGTTGTAGTTTTGTATTTTTAATTTGGTAATTGAACAAGGAATCAGAATCATGTATTTTATACAAACTAGATGTTTCTTCCATTGAGTAGGGATGAAATTAAATTAGATTAAGTGAACAGACATGAACAAACTTCTGGAGGATATACAAATTGGTGTATGTCGAAATGAAACAAATGTGTAAATAAAATATTGACTTTTTGTATGTGTTTGTGTCACCGTGTGTGTATCATTGCCGCCGCCTCCACGTGAACATGTAATAAATGGTAATTGAAAGCATTGAAAGGAGTGTTTTTAACTACGTGTAATGTATGTATGACACGTTGCACACATAAAAATACATAGGTATTTCTTGATTTGTACAGATTGTATAGCATTTTAGAGAAACAATCTCGCGGCAACTATTCTAGGATGCTGTCTGCTAGGATTCTCAACTTGTTTTCTCACTATTTTTAAGGTTTTATCATAGAATCATACATACCCCTAAAGTCCTACACAGTTCTTAGTTTTCTCACAACTGTCACTGCTGAACGTATAAATTGTATGGCAAACTTAGGTAGAATATAGCTTTTAGAATATACGAATATAAATTTGCAATCCAGTTGAGGCGTGGTGCCAGTGGTTGCAACAAATAACCTCCGACCACCTAATTAAATTTATTATTAGAATACAGTGATTATTCACATGTGCTGTACGGTAAAAGAGAACAGGAAAACCTGCGTACATGAAAAAAAAAACTTCTTTTTGAAGGAAGTGGCACTTATAATAATAAGTTCAATCTGAAAAGCATTGCTTTGGTGACAGGGGCTACCAACTTAACTAGGTATACTATACCTACTTAAGGTGGTCACTTGGCATTGCAAGGTGCGTTATCAATATTCCATTACGCTTTGCATCTTTTGCATCAATTTGCAGTGTTAGGCGTAAATAGGTAGGTAGATACTATTTCCACTAAGGAGGAATACTGCAGGAAACGAGCCCGAAGAGGACAACTGACTGAAGCTGGTCAGGGTTTTTCCAATATCATGTCGAACCAAGTGTGCCGGGTCAAAACCATGACGTTATTAGGTAGGTACCTACTACAATATAGTGTAGGTACTCGATACTCTGCTGATCGATAAGGCGACTCACATGGATTAGTTAAACGATTAATAGTTGGAAGTAAAGGTTTTATTAGACGCACAGGGAGCACAAGCGACATAACAGGCCAGCAGATACACGGGACTGCAGCAACAGTGTCAGCAGGGCTGGGCGCGGCCCGTGGCATATAGAATGTCCAGGGCATTGACCAGCGCTCGGTAGTTCACCTGTAGATAGGTACAGTTACTATGAATATAGCCTTAGACAATAACCAAGTAGGGCAATTATTATATATCTTAAAATAGTCGTGGACGCTCCGAAGAATGCCCTATTATTCTGCAAACGTAGATTTGCAGGTCCATTCCCCGGCCTCAAATAAGTTGGTACTAGTTCCTACAGTATTAATCCTAATCAATACACGATGAAAGGGAATAATCGTGTGTAGATGATATGAGAGGTAAGTGAATTAGCGTTGGCGGCCGACCTCGTCGCCGCAGCCGCGCTGGTAGCCGAAGCACTTGTAGATGAGGTCCCGCTCGCGCGCCGACACCAGCGCCAGGAGGTTGCGCTGGCACAGCGCGCGCTCCACCGACACGCGCGGGATCGTGCCGCACCGCTCCTTGTCCATGTCCTGCGAACATTGATATTTGGTATCGTAAGGTTAAGCTGGGACTCTCCCTCGGTGTGACACTTGCTCTATAGTAGGACGTATTAAAACTTCTACTAGACTATACATCTAAGGCACCTACCTGGAACACTTCTAGTATGTTGGAGAGCTGGTCGGGGAACTTGGACAGCTTTGTGAGGGCGCCGGAAACGATGTTGCGCTCCTCAAAGTTGAGGAAGTTGAGAGGAGAGTCTATGGTGGGCACGTGCGGCACCGGCGTCAGCAGCGGCGCACGCTCAAGTCCCGTCTGGGTTAGCGCCTCTCCTACCGTCGAGCAGAACCGTTCGTACTCAACAAACCTCCGCCGGCCGGCCGCGCAGAACCTGCCATGCACAAAAACAATAATAGGGATCCTGGAGTTGTCACTTATATGTCTAATAAGGCGGTACTATTAGGCATTCAGTTAGAGAATGCGATTGTGATTCACGGTGATGTTCACCCGGCATTCCTATAGTGATCCAGTCACCACCGCTCGTAGCCATCAGATTTAAATTAGTCTTCTGATACACACGGTGTACGATACGGACGGTGTCGCGTTACCAAGCTTGTGTTGACACGATACGAGAGAGAAAGAGTAGTTAATATGAAGAACAAGTACTAACACTTCCATAAGAGTGTCCATCTCTAGTGGCGTCAGCGAAAGGCCGGCGGTGGCGAGTCCGCGGTAGAAGTCTGCACGCGGTATCACCAGCTCGTTGCGCGGGTCGAACTGCTTGAGGAACTCGCGCGGACGGATGCCCTCGCGAACCATCTGTTGCAGGGGTTTTTCAAATAACCTACTGTGAGGTGTCTCTCATAGGTGTTTATATCCAAGGGGAACTGGCTATAGCTCGGAGCCTATTCTTTGTTTTACTTTTAATTCATTTTCTATTGCCTGATTTAATTCGGTAGATCATTATATGATTTACATGATTTTCCTCTTTTCTATGTTTTGACTTCAATAATTATTTAGTTTTTCTGAACTTAAGTACAGTGATTAGTCACACCACGAGCTTTACGGTGAAGGAAAACATGGACAGGAAACCTGCATACGTCTGAGAAGAAATTCAAAGGCGTATGTATAGTCGTGCTTGAGTAACGGCGATGGACTCGCCATCTGTCACGTTGGCACCTAATATACCTCTGGCGGAAAGTGGGTGTGCACCTATAGACCTCTGCCTACCCCTTTGGGGACCCTTGTGGGAAGGCGTGAGGATATATTATTATAATTATATTCTAGTACCCACATGATGGTCGGCGGACACGGAACACGTAACATATTAGGGGCATTAGGTAGGTGCGCACGGGATGGCGACAACGGCATAACATCATTAGTAGTACCGACAAATTGTTCAGTATGTATAGTAGATGAGCCTAGTGGGTAATACCTTGCCCTTGATCTTGGCGAGGATGTGCACGATGTCCGTCTCCAGCGGGTGTGCGCGGGCGGCGCGAGGCGCGCGGGCCGGCGCGCTGGGGCCCGCTATGGTCGCGCTCTCCGCCGGCCGCTCTTCCATCTGTACCATACATATTGTTTTGTCTCTTACCTTCAATTGCGTTTTTTTTTCTTAACGACACACGAGTAGCTACATAAAATCTAAAATAGCGAAAGACTAAGTATCTATTCTATACCAAAAAAAACTTTTTTCAATGATATGATTTTTCATTGCCGAAATGCAAGGGCCTCTCGCTTGCTTCATAGGACCACGTTTCGTACCTGCCAGCTGGCACTGCGGTGTTCGACAGTAAGGTAAGTAGCCGTCGCTGGTAGGTATGTATCTGTTTGGTCATTAGTACGTGATCACGTAATGTTACTATCGTGCCATCGGGGACTCTTGTGGGAAGACACTAGTACCTATAATCGGTGTACTCCCTTTTAGCTTCCTTCCCGGTGGCTATTTGCCCGCGTACCTAGCTAACAAATATATATTGTCTCCGCGTCATCCACCAGACGCCACGTATACCTCGTCGAGCATGCGCACGTAGTTGAAGCCGCAGTCGTCCAGGTAGCGCGACTCCAGCGCGCGCACGTGCGGCGGCGCCAGCAGCACGCCCAGCCGCGCCAGCACGCGCCGCACCTGCGCGCGCGACACGTGCCCGTTGTTGTGCCTGCGCGCGCACGGGCCGTGTTTGGCATTGCACACCGCGTGAAGCGCACCAGGCCCGCTAGGGCTCTAGTGGGCTACACGCGATGGGGGACTCCGCCTATGGTTACATTTCACAATCGACACATTGGTTAGAAATAATCACAATTCGAAGAGGAAATCCTTCATTTGGATTGGAGAAAAGTTTTCATTTGGATGTGTCGAGTGATCTGCAAAATGTTCATTACATAGGTGCCATCGGTGTTCTGTGTATGTTTGTATGTCATGTATGTTTATTTGTCAACCCGGAGCACCGGCTTTAAGTGTCGATAGGCTCACGGCTGACATCCAATGGGTGTAACGATGACAAGGCTCTAATGGTTGTGAGGTGGATAAGTGAAGGCGCGCATACACTGGCTAGTCTAGGTTACTGACTCGTCGTGGTCGCCGAAGGCGGGGCGCAGGTCCAGGCTGCGCTCGCGGCAGGCGGCGCGCACGCGCAGTAGCGCGGCCTGGGCGTCGTCCAGCGCGCCGTCAAGCGCGCCGTCGGCTTGCGCCGCGCCCGCCGCCAGCGCCGCCACGGCCGCCGCCGCGCCGCCCACGCTCACCTCCGGGTGCTTTTCCAACTCCTTTATAGTGAACACTGGACCACCGAATACAGATACTTTTCGTATAAGGCAATTCAGATATTATCAAAGCGACCGTTTTAAGCTCTTTGCAAAAGAGCATACGGCATAGTATAATATATAACGCACGTCACGCACGTGTGTCCTGCACCTGGTGCATGCATATACCCAACGTCTGAGCTCCGATTGGTTGCAGCAGTAACACATAATACATTTGTACATTTATTCACTTGTATTTAAATTTGTGCGTGTACTTATAAGCAAGCGTGTGGACCTTGATCACAGTCATCCTCGAAGGTGCGCCAGCAAATGCGTTGCGAATCGTTGGGGTCGAGATAGTGGCGCATGATGCAGAGCACCTCGTCGGGAGTCAGCACCGCGCCCAGGCCGATGGCGTCCAGCGCGCGGCGGAACTGCTCCGGCGCTATGCGCCCACTGTTCAGGGGATCGTAATCCTGAAACAGTTACCCATGTAATATACCTTTTTATTAGGTCATAGGTACTGATATATAATAAAAACAAAGCAGGAAATAAATAAACAGACACGTATATATATATGTATATTGAATTGTGACTAAATACGAGAGGTTATTATTGTCAGTTTGTCCACTGTCAAGTATGCAGAAAATAAGCAATAAACAAGTATGGTAAATAATCTAATAATAGGTAGGTAGGTACTAGGTACCTAGTAGTAGGTAATCTAATAATAGGTAGGTAGGTACTAGGTACCTAGTAGTAATCTAATAATAGGTAGGTAGGTACTAGGTACCTAGTAGTAATCTAATAATAGGTAGGTAGGTACTAGGTACCTAGTAGTAATCATTACTATTGGGTGCTCAGTGTTGATCAACGATTATGTTGCATGTCAGTTTATGTGGTGTCACGGTGAATGACATCACGAGTAGGGTGTTATTTGCTTGTATTTTGACCATGTTAAATGTACTGCTCTCCTTGAACCGCCAAGTGACTGGGACTGTGTCCCATTAAGCAAGAGTTTCTACTGGTATCAAAGAAAATATTACCCTGAAAAATTCTTGGACGCGCACTCTATGCTGTAAGATATACTCCTGCACTCGCAGCATGAGCTCGACGAGCTGGCGCGGGGGCTTGGGCGGGGCGAGCGCCGGGTGGAACACGTCCGAGGGCCCCAGGGCGGCCGTGGACATGCCCGCCTCCACCTCGGGCCGCGACAGCTTGGGCAGCGTCGTGTCTATCACTGCACTTGGGTTCTTGTATTCCTGCAACAAGTACATACATAATTGAGCCGTAACGTAAACAATTCATAATAAACGTGTCATGTCGACGAAGGTAATGGTATTACCAGCCCACGGCTTCACCCGTTCAGCCATTCCGTCGTGAATGAGTTATAATGGTATTACCAGCCGACGGCTTCACCCGTTCAGCCATTCCGTCGTGATTGAGTTATAATGGTATTACCAGCCCACGGCTTCACCCGTTCAGCCATTCCGTCGTGACTGAGTTATAATGGTATTACCAGCCCACGGCTTCACCCGTTCAGCCATTCCGTCGTGACTGAGTTATAATGGTATTACCAGCCCACGGCTTCACCCGTTCAGCCATTCCGTCGTGATTGAGTTATAATCATCATAACAAATGTTCACATGTAATTATACACTGGAGGGTTACCGCAGACCCTAGGCCTAGTAATGTATCATCTAAATTATACACTGGAGGGTTACCGCAGACCCTAGGCCTAGTAATGTATCATCTAAATTATACACTGGAGGGTTACCGCAGACCCTAGGCCTAGTAATGTATCATCTAAATTATACACTGGAGGGTTACCGCAGACCCTAGGCCTAGTAATGTATCATCTAAATTATACACTGGAGGGTTACCGCAGACCCTAGGCCTAGTAATGTATCATCTAAATTATACACTGGAGGGTTACCGCAGACCCTAGGCCTAGTAATGTATCATCTAAATTATACACTGGAGGGTTACCGCAGACCCTAGGCCTAGTAATGTATCATCTAAATTGTGTTTTCATTTACCGGCCCTAATCCCCGGATGCCCTCCTTCTTGACAGCCTCCACGGCCTTCAGGAATTCTACATAGTCCAGCGTGTAGGAGTCCTTGATGAACTTGCGCACGAGCAGATTAAAGTCTTCCGGGGACACAATCACTCCGATGTAGGTGAGTATGCGGGCGAAGTGGGCAAATGTTATGCGCCCGTCGTTTTTGGCTACCTGGAACGTAAATATTTGTCGTGTAGAGAATTAGAGAGTTAATATATAACCTTGGACCCGAATGGATCAGCAGGCAGCAATGTATTTAGATTAATTTGCAAATATTTGTTACTTTAGCAGAATGAACCAGTAATCTTTACACGTGTCAGGACAGAATGTAGGTACACGAAGAGACATGCTATTCACGTGGTTAGGTAGGTCGAAAAAATTTTACACAAATTACCTATTACTAAAATTACCAATTCCCAAACTAGCCAAGCATATAACATGGAAACTAGACAAATATAAATACAGGACATCAAGATCATCCGCATCCGCCCAAGCGGAAATCGACCTTGCGGTCTCAAGATCAGATCATCCAAGTCTGAAATAAGGCCGAGCCAGGAGCGATGTCGACGGTGCTTAAGCACCCCCGGCTCTTCACTAAGCTAAGGGTAGATATATTAGATCAAGTCACCAGCTCATAGTCTTGGAAGTAGGGCTTGAGCGGGATCTCCCTGTCAGCGATGGTGGCGAGCAGGCAGCAGAGCCGGCGCAGCTGCCACTGGTCCAGCGCGTGGCAGGCGGGCTCGGGCGGCGGCGGGCACGCCTCCAGGATGCAGTCCGCGGAGGTCTTGTCGCGCCCGCCCGCGTCTACAATGCTCATCGATCACATATTAACTATTCATTTGATTCAAAATATTTCAATACGATAACTTTACGAAACTAAGTATCCTTTTGTACCCTGCATTGAATTATGTAACTTACATATAGTAATAAGGCATCTATAATAATTTGAATATTCATTAACAACCAAAAGTACACGCTAGTTTGTGAATTAATGTAATTATCTTGACATGAACTTCAACATCGAAATAGTCTTTCGCGCTCGGCTTTAAATTGACAATAATATCAATAATTTGTCAGTCCGCAGTGCTCACCTTCCCCGTGTATGATCTGGCAGAGCTGGTGGTAAAGCACTCGTCCATCTTGCGCCCGGAAGTAGTCGGCGAGCTGGGCGATCTCCGCGTCTGACAGCCCCACGACCGACCGCAGCGGGCCCGCGAGGACCGACACGAACTTAGACTCTAATTTGTGGACAACAAGGATTTCATACATTATGTATACTAGCATATAATATGCCTTTTGCATATGTTTTAGTATGGACAAGTTCATATGTGGAGTAGGGTCCAGTCTTTGGAGACGTATGCAAGCAAGATCGGGTTTCTTGGGTGGGGTAGTTATGTATAACAATGTGTTTACGGACAGATCGCTCGTAATGTATGGTGTGAAACCTAACGTTGTAGATTGTTGTGTAAAGTATATAGCGGTCGCTAATGTCCTAAGCTTCGTAAGGCAATGGTTCATTTATTATTAAAGAAACCACTTGACTTGATCTTAACCTAAGCAGATGAGTAGTGATAGAAAGGGCAGTTACCGGATATTAGTGAGTTGCCTTCAGGGTCGAGGGGGCGGTACCAGTCCCAGAGGTTGAGCCCCACGCGGAAGGCGGCCGCGCGGATCTTGTTGCATGTCTTCCACACGTCAGCCAGCCGCACTATCTGCACGCACAGACCAATGTACTTGTGATACTCGCCACTTCGGATTTGATTCAAAATGTTGGCCAGTCAGGTATGTCAGCGGATATTGTAGTGTACGCAATTATCAGGATATGTTAGAGGAAATTATTAAGTCAATTATTAATCAGGAATTGTTCAAGAAGGTTGTAAAAAGTTTCGTGCAGAAACGCGCGAACAATGATACCCCCGGTGTTGCAAACATCCATAGGCAGCGGTAACCGCTTACCAACAGGCTTAACACGTAAGTACTTGTTTGCCACCTTGGGGGTATAAAAAGTTATAATAAAGTTACAATCTTAATCTTATCTTTAGCCGCTCTGCCTACCCCGGTAGGAACTCAGCGTGATAATTTATGTATGTATGTACAATATCTTAGGGAGTACGAAGTGCTGTTCTAGTATTCCTAGGGATGAACAGGGGCCCCTAATGATGGCCAATACAGCGTTTCAGCCAAGGAGCTCTCGGCACCTTATTCTCCACGGGACATTGCTAATTACCGTTATTTGGCATCGTTCTCCTGCAAGTTAGATAATCTTCCCCTCTTACGCCTGACGTAGCTTCATACTCGCACACGGAGCTATGAGGTGTGCGTGCATATCTATTAGCTACAAACCGTATCGTGCATCGTGGTGGCTCAGTCGCTGCCTGCTCCCGGAGACCTGAAGTTAATGTTACATTAAAATTTAACCCTCGAGATCGTTTGGAATTTTGAATTGTTCACTGAAAAGTTAGTGTCCGACTTATGACATTTCATAAAAAGTCATAGTGACATGGTTGTCTAGGCGGCCTCAGGCCAGAGGTATATTAGGAGAAGGAGTTTGCAATGTGTTTCGTAGTTTGAGCTATGTGTGTCAATGTTTGGTTTCTTGCAGTGATCGTGATCAATCCTTTGATTGTCTGTTGTAGCGCGATGCTTATGAAAGACTACCTATCATCTATGATAGGTACTAGAAGCTGGGCCCGTCCGAGCCAGGTGGGTCGTGTACACATAGAGGAGTATACAAGTACTAGCTGCCCGCCCCGGCTTCGCACGGGTGCAATATTAATACTAATACTATGTAAAAGATAAAAATGGTTATGGTGGTTTATCCTTTAGAGATAATTAAATATTATCGCGGGCATTTTTATCGATAATTTTAAGATATACTATTCCGTAGTACATTTAATTGATCTATCTCTCTAACCAGTTTAACCGGTTTACCCAGCGTTTGAGATTTAAGCGCACAATAATATGTTTCTATCATCACACTACAAATCTTTGAATATTTATTTATTCATTAAACATATAATATAAACCTTCCTCTCTAATCACTTTATGTATTGCTGATAACCGCATTGAAATCCGCGGAATAGCTTAAAAGATCTGAGCGAACAGACAGTGGAAGGGAATTTATTTCAATCGAATTTTTGCAACAAATTAAACGCAACTGAAGTACGACTCGATTTACGATGTACGATTGAAAAAACAATCATTTTTAACGAAAGATAAAAATGCCGTCCACGCCGACGAAGTCGCGGACACAGCTAGTATGCAATAAATATTCTATACGAAGCTAATTGATAAATAGGCGAATTTCGAATAATCTTGGTTTCCGTTACATGACGTTATTAATATTGTTTAATATTTGAGCATCTTCGATGTTTATGGGTTGAAACAATTTAAATTATCATGTAAGTCACAAATAACACCTGGTTAAATGTATAAATAATCGATTACTCATAAAATCATTAGAAACTTTGAATAATAATGAACAGATATTGCTAAGTTTCAAACCAAAAGGAGCTTTAGGTCAAAAGTTTTTATTTTAATATTTATCACCTTATCACATTGTCCTTGAAGGATGGACTATCGTCAAATCCATTCTATCATGTCAAAAATAATATTTTAACCAAGTTTCATACCTATGTTAGTAATAGTTGAAAAACGTATATTTTTTATTTAACGCCCCCACGCTCCACCTTGCGGGTGGAGTTTCATAAAATCCGTTCTTAGCTGACCTCTACACCACGTAAGGAATACTCCTACCAAATTTCAAGTCAATCGGCCTCATAGTTCCTGAGATTTCGTGATGAGTGAGTTCACAAATGGGATCTTCTATAAATTTATAGATATAGTCTAGTTGTCCCGCCCAGCTTCGCTTGGGTGAAAAAAATAAAAGCCATGGACCCAGTGGCGCCACCTATCGGATCCAACCGAAGAGAGGTAGGGCATAACGGATTTCCCGTTCGAATTTGGAGCTGCCCGACTGGGGCAGGACCTCCACCTTATAGAAGTCCGTAGCCAAATAACACAATGTATTGTGTTGTGTTCCTACGCGGTGAATAAGGTTTCCAGTAATGAGCTCCTTGGGGAGGGGAGGATTGTTACATTGTGTTGGAAGCAGAGGGATTAAACCTTATGCTGCCAACACACTATAACTCTCCGAACACAGAGTACCAACGCGCAAGTGATACTTAGGTATCGTGAGCGTATATTGGCTACGGTAACCGTTTCCCATCAGGTGGGCCGTATGCTTGTTTGCCACTCTTGTCGTATAAAAAAAAAAATTGAAAAACATACATATCATCACGCCAAGTCCCTAACGGGGTAGGCTGAGAGTATAGAGCGCCAGTTCTCTCTAGACTTACATACCTCTTGCGCCTCGTACACATTCATCAGTCTCTTCATACATGCTCGTCGGTTTCGAGTACTCTTGACGTTCCCGTCCTTGAGCGTCCGATCGATTTGATCTAGTTAGTTGGAACGTGGTCTTCCTCTGCCTCTTCTTGTACACACTTTCGCATTGTATATCTGTTTCGTCAATCTTTGTATATGTCCAAACCAACCTAACATGCCTTTCTTTATCTTTTCAATCACACCCCCGTTCACACCCGTTGCTTTGAGAATCTCTTTATTGCGGATTCGATCTAAGATCGTTACTCCGAACTGAAAAAAAAACAAAAATTGCCCGACTTGTCCCGACATTTATATTTCGCGCCATAATCAATCTATGGTACGCGCTAGTTTTACTTGTTATCGTCTATGGTATCCCATAACAATATGCAATAAATACGATTCTTGGTTTCCGATTAATAGTGTTTTATATTTGAGCATCATCTATGTTTATGCGTTGAAATAAATTAATAAAATTTATTACTAACTAATTTAAATTATATATTATAAAGGTCACAAATAACACTTGGTTAAATGTATAAATAATCGATTACAAAAAAAAATAAAAAAAATATGTTTAAAATCTTTAAATAATAGTGAACATTGAATCGAATTCTTCTTTTAAAACGCAAGTGAAGAACGACTCTCTTGCAATTGTTTTTCCCAGATGACATTGGTACTTCGCGCCATAAAAAGCAATGGTTGAAAAACGTGTTTTTTTTTATTTAAGACCTTGCGGGTGGAGTTTCATAAAATCCGTTCTTAGCTGACCTCTACATCGCGTAAGAAATACTTCTACCAAATTTCAAGTCAATCGGCCTTATAGTTCCTGAGATTTCGTGATGAGTCAGTTCAAAAATGGGATCTCCTATATATATATAGATTGCGTGTTAATTTAATGCTTTATTGAAATAAACAACAGATTTGAGATTGAATAAATAATTTTATAATCTTTCGCAGCCCTTCTCCTAGTCACTTCAACTCGAGAAACCATGTAATTTTATTCGCTATACAAGCACGGTACATACATCAATCAATCTGTCAATGGGAGTACTAACTGGTACCATAGCATTATAATTTGGTCGTGATCCTCTGATACCTAAAACGACTTCTTTAAACGTCGCGATACATTGCGTACAAAGCGACGTAGGCTTATCGACTTACCCTCAAGTTGGGGAGTAAAACAGAGATGGATAAAGGGCAGTGGGTTCGGCTAGCGAGTGAGTTGTGGGAGGAGCGCGAACCTGCGCGATGGTCGGGCGCTGACGTCAGAGGATCGATAGTACCGCGCCCGCCGCCGAGGCTGTCGGCCAGGTGACTGCTCGCATAGACCCCAGCATTACATAACGCGGGTTCATGTCGCGGGGCCGGGGCACGCGCGCTCATGTGCGGACTAAGCTTTAGGACCAGAAACAGCCCTTCGCAGAAAACCTCCCTCCGATGGGGCGACAGCTGCCTGCGGGGCCCAGCGTGTAGCGCGCCCGGCTCGCTCTAGTGCCGTGACGTCAGAGCCCGCACATGGACAGGCATTTGTGGGTGCTGTGAGGGCCGCGGACAAACGTTTTATATACAAGTAAGTAGCCTCAATCTGCAGTGCACATATTCTATTACGAGAAGCTCGAAGCTCTCCTCTGTCCCGCCAATGCTTTGGTTCATCCAGTCTCCCACTAGGCAAACTCCATCATCCAGTCTCCTTTAGTTAAAATAGTAACCAGGCCGGAGGGATAACTGGTTCATTGTGCACATACATGCCAATTAGTAGCTGGTAGAGATTTGAATGGGTGCTTCTGTTTGATTATAACACTTTTATTTTATACATATACATATTAGCATGAAGTAGACAAAAGTATGTGTCTTTTTATTTTGCATTTGCATAGAATTTTAGGCAAAATAGCTGGTTCTTCCGTATATATAGGCTTTGACAGGCGGATTTAAGTTATCAGGGAGGCAGGCTATCTGCCCCTATTTTATATAAGGTATCTAACCTGTGTGTTGTATACCTACTACAGGGCGCGGACTAGCCTCTGGTATGATTGCATGCATATCAGGCCACTGAGGGTACTTTGGGTACCTACCAGCTAGATGCGACTTTGTGAGGGGAGGTATCGCTGTGCTGGCAATATCAAACTAATCTAACGGGATCCCGTGCCATCAGAACAGCGATTCATTAAGAAGCTTCAGGGCCCCACGGCATCATTGGGATACCACCAGTAGTGCCTTGTGTAGCATGTAGTGAATCACACACCGGAATGTCCATAATCTATGTATCTACGGCTTCCTTTTAATTTAATGCGGTATGATTTACACAGATATTAAATACTTGACTACTTTAGTTAATAGTGCTGCTTGTTGTCAGAGGCAACAAGTACTCGGACAAGATGATCAACATAGCGGGCGTGATCTCCATCATCCTGTTCTACGTGCTGATCCTGGCGGTGGGCATCTGGGCCGGCCGCAAGAAGCCGCCGGGAA
Organism: Drepana falcataria; assembly: GCA_945859725.1. Lineage (NCBI taxonomy): Eukaryota > Metazoa > Arthropoda > Insecta > Lepidoptera > Drepanidae > Drepana > Drepana falcataria. The sequence continues at coordinate 12,163,936 of OX243931.1, read as the reverse complement.
ATGACTCCGAGGAGGAGGTCATGCTGGCCGGCCGCTCCATAGGACTGTTTGTTGGAATATTTACAATGACTGGTAGGCGCCAACTTCTACCCAATATGTACTCAGAGCTCACAAACTACTTTGTCCAATCCGCACTATCACTATCTCCTGATATATTGTCAAGTGGTGTGAGATAATATCCATATTGAAAAGAGGGTTAATTACTCATAGAAATGATGGCTGCTGTCTATGCGAGGATCCCATGGATACCCAATGCCTGATGTAGCCAGGTTATAGTCAGGATAGCACAAATACTTAAATATATCCCCGACCATGAGTGGGCGGGTGGAGAACCCGCTATTAAATATATATAAATGCGAATTTTTGTGAGGTTTTCTGTTCCTCTTTCACGCAAAAACTATGGAAGAAAACTGGATTGCATTTAGCATAGAGATATATAAGAACATTATTCTCGCGCCGCAGGGTGGCCGACGGCCTTCGTCATATTAATTAAAGCAACAGGTTAGGCAGTTGCGTCGGAGCCAATTAAACATCGTTGGTGATAGTTTTAGTCTGTCAGGAGCCCCAGTCAGCTTGACCACTGACTCAACTTGCCGATCCCAGCCTTGGAGCACCCCAACATAACTAATATTTGTTTACTCGTGATACAATAAACGGTTACCTAGATGTATGAAATATCCATAAATCTATGGAAATATCGATTCACTGTCCGTATGTATCGGTGCTGTATTACTTACGTATATTCATACGAAAGCCGAGCGGGCGGGACGCCCTCGCTCGCTATTCATGTGAAATATACAATATAGCCTTTTAAATAAATTATTTCATCGTGGCAATTGCAATTTATTTGTTTTTTTTTTTGGATTTTATGAAACTCAACTTTTTATGAAATAAAAAATCACGTGGCACGTTTGCACGAAACAATAGTTGAAAACGTGTTTTTTTTTTACTTTTTCACCCGGGCGAAGCTTGGCGTGACAGCTAGTATTCATATATAAGTAAGAGCCGTGGTGGCCGAGTGGTTCGAGTAGTTGCCTGCGACACAAAGATCGCAACTTGGAATCTCGACTGTACCAATGAGTTTTTCTGAACTTAAGTACAGTGATTAGTCACCCCACATGAATGCATTGAGAAAACATTCATAGGAGTATGTATAGTCGTGCTTGAGTAACGACGATGGACTCGCCATCTGTCACGTTGGCACCTAAAATATATCTCTGGCGGAAAATGGGCGTGTGGGCGCTGGGTGGAAGTGTGAGGATATATATTTTGACGGATATATATACACGACGTGGCATATGAAATTGATGAATAGACTTTGTACCTACCCTTAAGCCAGTAGTATTCGTCATAGTACCGTGCTTCTTTTTCGACGTTTTATAAGTGCCCAGCTGGGCCTATGTGAAATAAAAAGGTTTTGATTTTGAGTAATTGGTATGCGTGTGCGCAGCGACGTGGGTCGGCGGCGGGTACATCAATGGGACGGCGGAGGCCATCTACACGTCGGGGCTGGTGTGGTGCCAGGCACCCTTCGGATACGCTCTTTCCCTCGTCTTTGGTGAGCCTTATTATATTACCAGATATGTGAGGCTGCCTCCCATACACAGTTCTTTCCCACAGTCCCCAGCCTGGGTCCCCAGCCCCAGTCCAGAGGATGACATCTAAACTACTTAAATTACAAAACAAATAGTATCGAAGAAGTAGACACTGCGCCTCCATCAAAGTACATAAGTAATTGCACAATTTGATTGATCCAGCTCCAGCTCCATCCAATCCAGCTCGGAAAATATTCCATCATGTTAATTTCAGCATCAGAAATTAAAATGCCGGGCTCTTGTCAGCGTCTCTGGTGCAATTCCTTCCCTTAATCCCGTTAGCGTAATCTCTTCGGCCTCCCTATACGTAATGAGACACTGACCATGATAGTTTAACCTTTGATATTTAAGATGATAGCACTGTACTTTCCACCAGGCGGTATATTCTTCGCGAACCCGATGCGCCGCCAGGGGTACGTGACGATGCTGGACCCGCTGCAGGACCTGTTCGGCTCGCGCATGGGCGGCCTGCTGTTCCTGCCAGCGCTCTGCGGGGAGGTCTTCTGGGCGGCGGGCATCCTCGCAGCCCTCGGTGAGTGGCACTCACCCATGTGGCGGCACCTACAGCTATTCTCCTACCTACCTCATTGAAATTAATGACATAACAATAATTGGAAAACGAAAAATTAATTAATAACAAGAGTATTAAGACGCCATTCCGTGTATGATTTTTAAAATAATTCAGCTTTATAATTATTATACCTTTGGGTGGAAAAATTAAATTCGTACACGGTTCCCGCGCTAAATATTGGGCCCAATTGTGAATCTAAACTATCCACGAAATTATGAAAATACATACATAAACGACTTATCTAGTATTTTTTCCATAGACATATATATTTCTTCGAAACATGAAAAGGCACCGTTTTATAAGGTCTTTTGGCTTATTTATTGCGCGCATACGCGGACGCAGGACTATTATTTTCCCGTGACTAAGGTTTAGAAGAGGCTCAGTTCAGTGTGTGTTCGCGAAGCCTAACTAAGTACTTGTATGTAGCCTATAGCTAAAATATAAATGGAGCAACTCCAAAGATAGTCCCGGCAATCCGTGCCGCCCTCAGCCGCCCGTGTGCGAAGGCCGGCCGTATCAAATATTCACATCGCTCCACGGATACTTTACAATTCACTATCTTTAGGCGCATTGGGCTTAGCCTGAGCTTATATTCATATTGTATGGATATCAAGCTATAGTCCCGATGACGTGGTTAGTACACTGTCATGGAATTAAAGTATTTACAAATTTTACCTTGAGTGTGCTTTCTGTAAGCTTTGAATCCTTACTAATATCATAAATGTGAATGTAAATTTGTTTGTTACGCTTTCACGTAAAAACTACTTAACCGATCATCATACAACTTTGTACACATATTCTTGGAGGTATTAGAAGTAACATAGGTTATTTTTACGAAAGTAAAAAAAGCCGTCCACGCCGACGAAGTCGCGGGCCCAGCTAGTTGTATGTAAACCTTTTAGAAGATAAATAATGAATAAATGTATAAATGAAGATTAGTAGCGGGTAGCGGGTAGCCTGTAGTAGGTCTACGTGGGATTGCTACGAGTGCGCTACGAATTTTATTACGTTTATAGGATAAAACGCTGCCATGCACCCAGTATGTAGGCAAACTACATAATGTCATCCATGTAGTAATATATGTTACTAATATTGGAGTGGCAGAGAGCCTGCTGTGTATTTTGGTTGCATACTACAAGGTGTTATGACTCCATTGCAGAAAGTCGAGTCTCGTAATTCCGACGCTGCCTTAGACTTAGAGTTCACAATAACAAGACAGTGTTTCCAATCCATTCACGAGGCGGGTTTTTCATAAACATTTGAAATGCCTATTTGCCGCCCGCGTCTATTGAGCTTAACGCGGCACAATGTATTTCTCCGGGTAGTGATTCAGTGGGACCGGAACGACACGCACGCGACCTTGGCTATGGGTTTCCAATACCAGTGCGTTCGTGTGAATATTTTACGGGAATATCTTTATTGGCCCAAAGGGCCCTTTACGCTCCTTAAATATATAGCATTCTAAAGCCATTTCATACTGGCCAGAGTTTACGTGGCATTTCTATTCACTCACTGTGTGTATGCAGTCATGGGATAATTAAGACTGATTAAGATATTATTCAACCAACCAACGCCACTTCGATAGCATCCGTTGTGGTCATTATAGTATATTAACTATTGAGAACGTAAAGAAGTATTCTTAGGGTTGGTAAGGTAAGGTTGACGGTGTAATAAAGGTTTTCTGATGCCGTGTCTCTCCCAATTTCAGTTCCGTGCTTCTATATTGTCTTGATCTTGTCTTGAGCGTAGCGCTTTACAGTTGACGGAGAGAATCGCAGCCACATTTTTAATGTGTAACGATATTAATATTGTACACTAATATTATAGAGGTAGGGTCGATTGTTTGAACATGCAAATCTCGGCAACTACAAATCTAATTTGAAAACATGATTTTGCATCAACCTGTTTATTGAGGAAAGCTAAAGTCTCGCCGAAATAATGCATTAGTAATAGATACGAATGTAGCGCAGGTACAACCGCGGGGCACAGCTAGTAATTAATGGAACAGAAAAATGTACTTTTCTATATACTTAAGGATATTTAGATTGTTGGCCAGACGAGTTAAGTGCTCATTGAAGCAAGCGTACTGAGGCAGGAAGGCACTCGGGCGCTGAGTGGCTCACTCAAGTGACGCGCGCTCATTCGATTGTGCATAAAATGGCCGCCTCCTATAGATATACATATATACCTAGTAGTTGTCTCGCCCAGCTTCGGTCGGGTGAAAAAATAAATTACCTGAACCACGATCACAGCCCCACCTATCGGGTTCAGTTGTGAAATCTAAACCATTCTCGAATCCACCTGACGACATAGAAAATTTAATTAAAATCGGTCCAGCCCTTTAGGAGTTCAGTGACAAAATTCACACTGAAAAAAATATATAAAAAGATACATAAATAATAACTACATGCTCACTAACTAAAGCTCAGTTCAATTTATAATTATATATGACCAGAATATTTTTTGTATGAAATTTTGAGCGTGTCCTTTTCACTAAGATAAATTATTCAATGCCATTGCACCATGATGGATGACGACGAGTTGAAGTCAACTGAAGCTGAATGTCAAAAATGTGTGACGGTAATTCGGCTGCGAATGTGTTCGTGGGATTTATTCCATCGCATAAAGTCCCCCCGCCCCCAGCGCGGCGCGGCGCTGTCAGCTCGGTTGTACCCTCGTTACGTCACTTAAAATTATATCCTTTGCGGCTTCGTTGAGATCCTTCGCTACATTTATTTCAGATCTGTGTGGAGATATAGATGTGTTACACGGCGATTGTGAATAATTGTACCAAGTAAAATGCTTATACATACGTGTCATTATATGTGAATGTAAGTTTATCACATACATTTGCCCTTTTTCACTGTAAAATTTTCCTTCGCTGCAGGTTTATAGGTTCTTTGCTCACGAAGAGTAGGTTTTCGGCACCTATTATAAACCTAAATATAATATAAGAATTGGGAAGCGGTCATCCTTTCGCAACTCAGCTACGCCTCTTCGAATAAAGTTGGTTATGCATAAGTCATGCCCAGTTATTGTAGCACTTAAAGGGCTGGGATACCGGTTACCACATGAATAGTTTATAACATTGGTATTTTGGTTTGGTATTGGTATCTTGTAATGTTAGTCTAATGCGATACGTTAGCAAGGAGACGCCGCGAGGCTGATTGCTCAATGCTTCCAACAGGCGCAACACTCGTTGTGATAATCGACATGGACCACCGGACCTCGGTGATCTTCAGTGCATGCGTGGCGGTGTTCTACACACTCTTCGGTGGGCTGTACTCGGTGGCCTATACAGACGTCATCCAGCTGTTCTGCATCTTCATCGGCCTCTGGATGTGCATCCCCTTCGCGTGGGCCAACCCCCACGTCAAGCCGCTCAGCTCTATGGAGGTCGACTGGATCGGGAAGGTCGACCCTGAATATTACTGGTTCTACCTCGATTACGGCTTGCTACTCATCTTCGGAGGAATCCCTTGGCAGGTTAGTTCGTGCAATGCTTGTATTTATTTCTGTATTTTTATATTACGTTTAGTATAAAGAAAAAAAAATAATTATATTATTAAAAAAAGAGACTGATGAATGTGTCCGAAAGAATTCCGTAAGTCAAGAAAAAGCTGGTGCTTTCTCTGCCTACCCCTTGAGGGAGTCTGCGTAATATGTGTGTGTACAAAATTTATTTTATGACGAGCCTTGATTTTTAAACTGTATGTCCTGTCGTGCAGGTGTACTTCCAACGCGTGTTGAGCAGCAAGACGGCGGCGCGCGCGCAGATGCTGTCTTACGTGGCGGCCATCGGCTGCATCCTCATGGCCATCCCGCCCGTGCTCATCGGAGCCATCGCCAAGGGCACTGGTGAGAACTGACCGCCGAGCTTGTCGCTGCCCTGTTCCATTCCAGTTAGTAGTTATTTCTAACAAGGACCGGGTGGTACTGCGCTAATGGTACTCCTGAAACAGCTCACAGTTGCTAAAATTATTAGTCTTTTAGTCTCCTACGCTCCTATTAATAATTTACTCGATCACATGTGTCGTACTCTAGTAAGGGTTCACGGAAATAGCCTGGTGAGAATATAGGTTATGTCAGGTTAAAACTCATCGTATACGTGGTGTAGCATGGAACGAGACCGAGTACCACGGGGACCTGACGGCGGAGGGCGAGCTGACCTCGGACCAGACCTCGATGATCCTGCCGCTGGTGCTGCAGCACCTCACGCCCGACTTCGTGTCCTTCTTCGGGCTCGGGGCCGTGTCCGCGGCCGTCATGTCTTCCGCTGACTCCAGCGTGCTCAGCGCCGCGTCCATGTTCGCCAGGTCACTGCGCTCTTTGACCTACGTTGACCCCACTAGGCGGCCATATATTATGCATGCGTTGGCTTTTTCATTATATTATGTTTACATGGCTTACAGTTGATCATGAAGGGTTGTTGTTTTATCTTCAACTTATTTATATATTCGTCAAATCAATGCTTTGCCTTAGGTATCAGACAGGTATTCGTATCTGTAACTTACCGATGACCTGATGTGCTAACATGTTTCTAGTTTTTTGCTTCCTGACAGAATAGTTCGTTTCAATATATTCTGTCATCGTGAAGTAAGTACATAGTAGTGTAACAAGGCATGCGTCTGCGCAGGAACGTGTACAAGCTGATCTTCAGACAGAACGCGTCTGAGATGGAGATCATCTGGGTGATGCGCGCCGGCATCCTGGTGGTGGGCCTGCTGGCTACCGTAATGGCGCTCACGATACCATCCATCTACGGGTTGTGGTGAGTGCCTGCCATCTCTCCAAATGTGCCAAATTTCATCCAATTCTTCAATAGCGTATCATTAATTAGGTAAATTGCTTTGTGTAGTATAGAGGAGGCCGCCTCGCTGGGTGCAGCGCTGTTCGCTGGCACTTATACAAATGTAATAACACCTTTGACACACAGCTCAGGAGCACTCAAGTTCAGGAAAACTCATTTGTATAGTGGTACCAGTAAAAAACCCGTGGTGGCCGAATGGTTCAAGTAGTTGCCTGCAACACAAAGATTGCAACTTACTACCTATACACCTCTGCCTACCCCTTCGGGGACCCTTGTGGGAAGGGAATATCCTTACATATATTATACCATATGCAGCTTTATTGCCTCGGGTGACAGCCCGTATTGCTCGAGTGAGATCAGATGGAGCACAATCACCCTCAACAGCGGTCGTCCGCCGACGCGGCTCGCGACACGTGGTCACTCCGCTACCTATTACGTGTGTTTATGAGGGAGTAAAGTGAGATGATCACTAAAGGACTCGGATAAAACCTTTTTTCACTAATAGTAATGGCAAGGTACCCAGCGACGGGTTGCCATCCACGATGTAAATTATACATGTCTTTTTGTACCACAATCTACAGCAATTTTTTTAAATATAAATTGTTGCACTTGTCTACTTATCTTACTAATGTAATATCATGTGCGTCCGTACTGAGTAATGACTGCAAACGTCGAGTCCCTTCTAGGATATTCAGAGAGTGTAGTAGAGGGCCAGTCCGTGAATGATTTTGTTAAACGGAACAAAGCATGCGATGAAGTTAATATCTTGATACCAATTCGTATGCCAGCATTAGGGTATGAATATATGCTTTTAATGAATAACAATTCAATATGGGTGGTATATCCATTGCGCCACATTCCCAGATCAGCACGTACCTAATCGCTAGGTTGATCGTGTTGCTCGTTGCGTGTTGAGGGCGCCTTAGTAGCCCGGCGCAGTGGGCTATCGTCGCTGGCATCGATCCTCGGATCCATTCTCACGTTGAGCGACGGTCCCAATGATCATAATCATATCATTCACACGCTTCGGAGCGTTTCGAAGGGACTCCATTTCGCAACAGTGCGCATGCGGCGAAGGACCACCGAGACACGGCGGGCCATCATGGCCGAGTCGAGTAATGCGCGCTCATTACGCACCGTGTTTAGGCGATATTATTATGATTCACTTTAATGGTCGATTTGTTCGTTGCGGAATATATCATTATTTGGTATGTGTGGTTTCTCTTGTAGCCCGTTATTGGACGCCCGCGCCGTAAGCACGATCCATTTAATTTGATCATATAGTGCAATGACGTCGTGTCAGGATACCGCCTGACACTTATTAAGTCGTTAAAAAGTTTGTACTAACTAGTAGTAACTAGCGCAGTTTCAAAGAAGTTACCTTCCGCGAACTTTCAAGCTTTTAAATGGGCTCCCCGTTGACGTTCTCTATAGAGAACAGCATTGAGTTTTATTCAAAAAAGTATTTGGAGACGGCAATGTGCGGGCGATGCTCGCTAGAGCTATTAGTGCTCATTAGCGGTATAGGTATAACTAACGTATCTAATATCGTTACGTATATACAATTGATGACAGGAACCAAGCATTTTTAGGGTCGTTCCCTAATTACATTACAAACTGGAAGTTATAGCAACTCACACAGGTCTCAAAATGTACAGCCTAAAGCTTGACAATATAAATGTACGGTTGTTATGAACGCTTGGTTTGTTCGCAGGTCGATGTGCTCGGACCTGGTGTACGTGATCCTGTTCCCGCAGCTGCTGATGGTGGTGCACTTCAAGCACCACTGCAACACGTACGGCTCGCTGGCGGCGTACATTGTGGCATTGCTGGTGCGCCTCTCGGGCGGGGAGAAGATGCTGGGCCTGCCCGCACTCATCCACTACCCGGGCTGGGACGCCGACAACGAGGTGCAGCTGTTCCCCTTCAGGACCATGGCCATGATGCTGTCGCTGTTCACGCTCGCCTTCGTGTCCTGGCTGTCTGTGTAAGTTCTTCACTTCTTATAACATTAGGCAAGGGTGGCAAACTAGCACGCGCTCCGCCTGATGGTAAGCGGTTGTAAAATCAAAGGTATTGCTCGCGTGTTGCTCACAAATAGATTTAAGCTTATATCATCATCATATCATCACGCCAGGTCCCTAACGGGGTAGGCAGAGGATATAGAGCGCCAGTTCTCCATAGACTTACATACTTCTTTCGCTTCGTCTACATTAATATATATATATACAAGCTTATATATATATGTACATAATAATAATTAACGTAATTTTCGCGTGCCTTTCTCCAATTTCACAAACAACAGATGGAAATATACAGTTATTCGCGAATATATAAATATTGAAGCAATTGGTAGTTAATTAAAATACGGGGAATGTTCGCGAGACGTTCATGAGGTGTTCCGAGCTGGGCGATGGGTCCGCCCTTGTAATGACCGGTGGAAAATGCTCTTTATTTTCCCCAATAAATGGAGGCCCATTATGTTCCAATTAGCAATATTTTTCAGAGATAGGCTTATTACGAAACCTTTTATAAATTACTAGCTGCCCCGCCCAGCTTCGCCCGGGTGAAAAAGTAAAATTTCCTGAAACATGATCGCAGCGCCACCTATCGGGTCCAATTGTGATGTAAGCTATCCTATCTTTTAAGTTGGATGAAACTGCACACGGTGTGCAAATTTCATTGGAATCGGTTAAGTAGTTTAGGAGTCCATTGAGGACAAACATTGTGACACGAGATTTATATATATTAAGATTTGCACCTTTAATCAGGTGGTTATGGTATTAGGTGGAAATATAATCAAGAATAACTTTTCTTCATTACTACACCGTCATAGCTTTCCACAAGAAGCGAAACACTTTATCACCAGAGATATACTACTCGTATTTCGGTAAAGCCACAAGGGTGGCAAACGTGTATCCCTGATGGCATTTGGTTACTATAGTTACAGTAAGGAGTACATATCAATAAGGTTGCTTGAGTCAAGTCCTGTTCAATACAGTATGTACACAAGTGCTTTCTGATTGAGCGCGAACAATACCTTAAAGCTTTTGTAGGCGGTGGGCTTATCATTTATAATTCAGAATGCTATCTGGCTCTCGATGGAGTTTCAAATTAAAGGTTTAAAGCCCGTTACCTCAAAATTATTTGTTTCATTTTTAATGCACTAGACATTAGTTACATATGCCAATATAGCCACAGTGTATGTAAGATAAATTGTCGTCGAGGGGGTCGCGGGATGCGGGGAGTATGACCCGAGTCTATTTATTCTAGTGTGCACTCATAGGTAATCAGTATGTACCGACAATAATCCTGACTGTACCAATGAGTTTTTCTGAACTTAAATTATATTATATTATTATTATATTATTATGCGATGGAGTGAATTCTACAAAGATATGTATGATGATGATGCCGCTGATCTACTCATAGAGCTGCCTCCAACAGAATCTGTCGAGGATCCTAAAGCGGATAAAATAAGTATGGGAGAGATTGTAAGTGCGATAAGAAGTCTGAAATGTGGAAAAGCTGCGGGAATAGATGGGATTACGGCTGGGATGATCAAGTACGGTGGACCAGCGGTCTGGGACGTCATCTATTTGCTATGCAATCTTTGCTGGGAAAGGGGTGATGTTCCGGACGACTGGAGGCGAGCAGTCATCGTGCCTTTCTATAAAGGAAAGGGATCACGATTGGACTGCTCCAACTACAGAGCCATCAGCTTGGTCAGCTTAGCTAGTAAAGTGTACACGAAGATCCTAACGATAAGAATGCAAGAGCGATCCGAAAGGTTTCTCTGGGAATCCCAAGGTGGATTTAGACCAGGAAGAGGATGTATGGATCAAACCTTCTCGCTTCGCGGAATCGCGGAAAAGTTTTTGGATATTAACCAAAGGGTTTTCTGCGCTTTCGTCGACTTAGAGAAGGCATTTGATAGAGTCGTACGAAAGGAACTCTGGGACGTGTTGCCTGGATATGGAGTGAGCAGTTCCCTACTGCATGCCGTGAAATCACTCTATAGTGATAGCGAGGCGTGCGTTAGGGTTAACGGTGAGATGTCACCCTGGTTTGATGTGAAGTCGGGGGTCAAACAAGGGTGTATCATGTATGCCTGGCTGTTCATTATATATCTAGATAACTGTCTGAGAGCACTAAGAACGAACGGATGTGGAGTGAAAATGGGAAACTTAGTGGTCAACTGCCTACTATACGCCGATGACGCGGTTTTACTGGCGTCATCAGAGGGCGAACTGCAGTCACTAGTTACCATAATGAAAGAAGAATGTGAAAAGAAGGGGCTGCGCCTAAACGCTGGCAAGACTAAGGTTCTGGTATTCGAAAGAGATGAACAAGTGACCGAGTGTGCAATATCGGTAAATGGGCAAATTCTAGAGCAAGTGAATGAATTTGTATATCTTGGAAGCATGTTCACACGAGATGGAAAGTATGAAAAAGATATTGAAAGAAGGATAACTGCCGGAAATAAGGTGAATGGAGCCATGTCGGCGTTGATGGGCAGTAAAAGTCTGAGCAAGAATGCTCGAGTTGCTGTCCACAACGCGATATTGGTACCTACCTTATTGTATGGCAGCGAATCCTGGGTATGTCAGAGGAAGTATGAAAATAGCTTGAATGCAGTCGAGATGAGATCTCTTCGAAAAATGTGCGGCGTAACGATATTAGATCGAATCCGCAATGAAGAGATTCGCAAATCAACTGGCGTGAATGAGGGCGTGATTGTAAAGATGAAGAAAGGCATGTTACGTTGGTTTGGACACATAGAAAGGATGAGTGAAGAAAGATTGACGAAACAGATATACAAAGCAAAAGTGTGTGCAAGAAGAGGCAGAGGAAGGCCACGTTCCAACTACCTGGACCAAATAGATCGGACTCTCAAGGACGGGAACGTTAAGAGTACTCGAAACCGACGAGCATGTATGAAGAGACTGATGAATGTGGACGAAGCGAAAGAGGTATGTAAGTCTAGAGAGAACTGGCGCTCTATACTCTCTGCCTACCCCGTTAGGGACTCGGCGTGATGATATGTATGTATGTTATATTATTATTGTGAAGTGTAGTTTGTATATGTAGATCAGATGATTTATTGGAAATTTTATTAATTTACGGTAAAATTATATTACTTACTTTATGTTAGTAGATAGACCACGTGATCTCATATATACCTAGGTAATGGCAGCCGAGTGGTCCCAGCCCCGCGATATCATTGTCTGCATCAATAGACCACGTGATCTCATATATACCTAGGTAATGGCAGCCGAGTGGTCCCAGCCCCGCGATATCATTGTCTGCATCAATAACACCAATTGACTGATTTTTGATCTGTTCCATTTACTTGATACCATAAGAATGCGTGTAAAACATACGCGTATTGCCACCCGGATGTTGCGTAATGGTCCACTATATTAACAACATTAGCGATGTCTTACAAGACAACGTTATTTATATCAAATATTATTAACATTAGAATGTCTCTATATCATTAGCGGCGTGTGCGAGACAGTATAATATGAATTTAGCACACTGCGTCGCTCTCTCCATAACATTCATGTTCTTTGCGAATTTTGAGTCAGATATGTAGTCAAGTTCGAATCCCGGCTATACCAATGAGTTTATCTGAACTTAAGTACAGTGATTAGTCACACCATGAGCTTTACGGTGAAGGAAAACATCAAGACACCTGTCTAGCATATATCTGAGAAGCAATTCAAAGACGGATGAATACTCGTGCTGGTGTAACGGCGATGGACTCGCCATCTATCTCGGTGGGACCTAAAACATATCCTCTGGCGGAACGTGGGTGTGTGCGTGCGCACTACCTATACCTACCTGCCCACCCCTTTGGGGACCCTTGTGGGAAGGCGTGAGGATATATTATATTATTATTTTATGTTTCCTCCCGATGTTCTTCGTCAAACTTAAGCTCGTGGCATGATAAATCATTGTACCAAAATTAAGCAAACCATTCCGCCGAGGTTTGACCTTGCACCATTGACCTTGCAGGTGTGATAGAATCCACGGCTCTCTAAATAGTAATTCCCACGAGTACTGAAGGTAACACGTTCCCCAACATGTAGCGGTGGTGTCATGTGCAGGTTCCTGTTCAACTCCGGCTACTTGAGCCCCGAGTCTGACTACTTCAACTGCGTGGTGAACATCCCTGAAGACATCCGGCGCGTGGACGAGCCCTCGGAGGCTGGCGAGCAGATGTCCGTGTTGGGAGGCGTGCCGGGCAGGCTCTATGGAGCCGCCTCCACTCTGGTCGGCAGCGACGAGAAATCTGGGAGGATCAACCCGGCTCTGGAACCGGACGACGACGACCTCGACGACCCCAACGATGGACCCACGCCACTGTTCGGAAGCAGCAACGCCCCTCCTCCGGTACAGCCTTTCGGCAAGCAGACGGCTTTCTGAGACGACAAGTACGTTCATTAAATTATTGCCATCGTTTCTGTGCTGTCGTGCGCTCTGCCAACCCTATGTCTACATGGTGTCCCCTTATCAATAATCGTCACATCGAATAAATATGTCAATATTTATGAGATTGGAGAGTTCATGCTCAACGCATATCATCAGTATCTTCCGACAGACATTTTTGTATGTTCATGTAATATAAAACATATCGCCACATATCAGTCGGCCAAGCCTGGTACGACCCGCCGACGAGCCGTCGAGTAGTGTACGCGGATGCATTGAAGCAAGATATATGTTTACTAGCGGATGTATACAATTATCGACATTATAATGTTATTTTGTAGCAAAGTTATTATAATAACATAATATTAGAGAGAAACTCATACATATCAAATTGTGAAGATTCTAATGTTGTTAGGAATGGAGTTATACAAGATATATTATTTATATAAATGACGATTCCTTATTTAAGTCAATTAACGTAGAGAGATGGCAGCAGTGGGAAGCGGAGCTCGAGGGGCTGCTTGGTCTAAGAAAAATTTACGGATTCATTATGATAATTGGCGACATCATTCCAAGCACCACATGACATCTAATCGTATATTCAATGAAATAGACAAAATGATAAGTATGATGACGTCATAAAAAATAAATTAAAATTTTCTTAAACTATGGTTAACATGAGAGATGCTCTCGTGGGTCGTTAGGCAAGTCTTCAAAACTGAAGTGAATACTGAGTGTCGATTCTCATTATGTGCGGCTTCTAGTATGCCCCATATCGGTCGCTGCTTTGAGGATCTATACGCTTAGATTGAATAGTCGTCAAGCCAACTTCCTTTCAACATAGGAGTACAGTACTCGTCACACCTAGTTGCAACTGAGCAGCTGTCATTTGTAAGGCTTCATTTACTGCATATAGTGTATTGCAATTGTTTATGAGCTTTGGGAACTGAAAGCATAGGGTTAGCTCCACAGAGGTATTTACACAATAGATGTATTGTATGAATAGACGGTTTGTCATGTAGCCTGAGGAATAAATGTACTACACAAGGGTAAAGGGAACTGAGTAAAAGGTAATGAAAATTCATCAGTTAATGAGTTACGGTCTAACATAGGAAATTGAAAAGATCAAATAGATACCTGCCAAGGAAAAGTGAGCCGTAATTACAGATCATTTTCTGTAAGAGACGTAGCGACCGATACAATAATTAATACTCCTTTGTATGTTATGAGTAAAGTTATTATAGAGTGAGCTCCGAGCAAACATATGGCGGGGAATACTGTCAAGTTATAATGCCTTTCCTTATCAACAAAGCGGCAGATAGATATCGTTATAGACGAGTCTAACGGAATCGTTAGGAGTGTTCCTGGTTCCTGAAAACAGCGCTCTGGAAAGCTATGATTGAGCGTTTGGCATTTGTTTCTCAGGTAGCATGACAGGCCTTTACGTGTGTTGGTGTTTTTGACTAGGTCTTACGGCTCACCGCGTCCCGGCCACGTGGCCACCTGGCCACCTGGCCACCTGGCGACGTGTTGTGTATTTATCTAAATATATTGATGTATATCACAGTTTACGCTTTTTGACTAAATGTTCCATGTGACATGTTTGTTATCTAAATTGCAAAATATATCACTATGTGTATATTTAAAATAATTATATATTTATCTGAATTTTGAATTGTTTTACAAATAATATATATAAATTCTATTCAAAATGTTGAATATATATTGCATAAAAACATATAGAATTAATTATTGTGATATTGTGAAATCACATAGAATATAATATAAACTATGCTAAGACTTAAATGGAACAAAATACATATCATTATCTGTGTGCGATTAATATATACATATATCTATAAATATACTACTGTGCTATACTTACCATAGACACGTAGAGAAACTGATACATATCAATACTTGTAAGGGTAGCCATAGGTATCGTTGTTGTTCTTCGGCGGTCTCTCTGATAATTATGCGTACTTTATGGTTTCTATATAATATAAATACATATATATATATATATAATATCAATATTTATTACTAAGTTTATTGCAAGCTGCACTATCTGCTTGGATAGGGACGGGTAGTAAATTACATAAATTATTTACGGAGCACATTACTTAAATCGTATATTTTAATATGGCATCATAGTATATGCAAGTACGCGTAGGTATCAGAGTGGAGCGCCCACTGTTAGATGTAGAAATACCTACTATTGACTCATTCTAGTCCTTGTTGAATATTGTACGATATGTGTAAAGAGATGTATTGTTGTGACCCGCGGCGTCGCTCGCGACTAATAAAACTTATAGCATGTTGAGGACTTTTCTTTCATATTTATTTTGTACATTCCCATCGCCTCGATTGTATGTTTTTCCATTCACGCAAAACCTATTGAACGGAGGTGGATGACATTTGGCACAGGCAAAGGTGGACTAACACATGGCTACAAAACTAGTACCGCCTTGTTTTAGAGGAAGCTCCTTCAGAACCCTCAGGCTGAGGAATGAACTTGCCGTTGGGGTTTCCTCAGAGGGTACAGCATAGAGTTCAAGAAGTTTGATTAAATGTGAACTGTGTACTTAAAGGTATTGATGGTTGGTGTTTGCTTTGCGCTACTTGTAACCAATCAGTATAGCAAGTAGATGTTGATTACACGCTGTCAGGTGTAGTCCACGTGGAAAGCTGGTTCAGCCACTTCATTATTTATAGTACTGGATGTGGTGCTGTGGTGCTAATCACTGTACTCAAGTTTAGAAATACTTGGTACTGTCGGGATCCGAACTTGCAATCTTTGTGTTGCAAGCCAATCAATCAATCGGCCACCACGATTCTTCCTATAAATTGTAAGAGGTCAAATAATAAAACATGTGCGTACTTATTTACAAAATATTTTAATTTATACAAATACTTTGGACTCTTAAACTAAATTTTGTACAGTCATTATAATTAAATAAGATTTAATACTTTCGTTCGAAGCTTGCATTTGCTACGCAGTTCCGTGACTAAACATAGAGAGACTGGATGGAGCTCCGAGCTTCGCCCGCCAACAATGGCTGCCACCAGGTGGCTGGCTCGTTGTGTTGGCCGAGTATTTGGGTGTTAGGTTGGTATTTATACTCTAATTATTATTGATTTCTGATGTATAAGAATGAGTGGTCGTTATAGTATGCCCTCTAAGCGATTTTTAAACAAACCTTAGTCGACATCGACACCCCTGTGGACAGTTTGACTATTATATATTCTGAACTAAAATAGTTTTAGCGAAGGCTGAACTCTAGTACACATAGCCGCCATTGGAGTCATAACTCTGGCCGATGGTTGCGGGAACTCCTCCGCTGGAGCCGTGCCCGGATGACCCGCCGGATGAGTGTCCGGAACCTCCGGAAAAGCCACCGGATCCACCGGATGAGAACCCACCGGATCCACCGGATGAGAATCCACCAGATCCACCGGATGAGTATCCACCGGATCCTCCCGACGAGTACCCACCGGATCCTCCCGACGAGTATCCACCGGATCCGCCTGATGAGTATCCATCAGACCCACCCGATGATTGACCACCAAACCCTCCCGAGCTGTGTCCACTAGACCCTCCTGAGGAGTGACCACCGAACCCTCCTGAGGAGTGCCCTCCGCCAGAAGAAAATCCAGAGCTTGAATGGCCTGACGAAAATCCTGAACTTCCAGACGAAAATCCACCAGAGCTGGGCGCTCCGTAGCTACTGGAAGGTGCCGGTGCGCCATACGAGCTGGAAGGGGCAGGAGCGCCGTACGAGCTGGAAGGGGCAGGAGCGCCGTACGAGCTCGACGGAGCAGGGGCACCGTAGCTGCTCGAGGGAGCGCTGCTGCCGAGGCTACTTCCACCAAATCCGCTGCCGCCAAAACCACTGCTACCGAATCCACTACTGCCACCGAATCCACCGCTGCTACCACTAAATCCACCACTGCTAGAGCTGAATCCACCACTGCTTCCACCGCCGCTACTGCCGTGTCCGTGTCCTGATGATGATGGTGCGCCGTATGAAGAGGATGGAGCAGGTGCTCCATAGGACGAGGAAGGCGGAGAAGGAGCACCGTACGAGCTGGACGGAGCAACTGGGGCGGCGGGGGCTCCATACGAGGATGACGGGGCGGGGGCGCCGTAGCTACTGGAGGGGGCGGGCGGCGCTCCGTACGATGAGGACGGAGCGGGGGCTCCATAAGAGCTCGACGGGGCCGCAGGTGGGGCGCCGTAGGATGACGATGGCTTGGGAGGGGCACCATAACTTGTGGATGGGCCTGTCGGGACGCCGTAGCTCGTCGCCGGTGGTCTTGGAGGGGCGCCGTAGCTGGAGGATGGTGGAGGACCGTAGCTCGATGATGGCGGCTTAGGTGGCCCGTATGAAGGCTTAGGTGGCCCGTAAGATGGCTTAGGTGGGCCATACGAAGGCTTGGGCGGGCCGTAGGAAGGCTTAGGCGGGCCGTAGCTGCTCGACGGCTTTGGAGGACCGTAGCTAGAAGAAGGCTTGGGGGCGCCATAGCTGCTGGATGGTTTCGGTGCACCGTAAGACGATGATGGCCGCGGCGGGAGGTAGGATGAGCTCAACGGCGCTGGGGACAATAGGGTTGCAGTTGCACAAAATGATTTTTAAATAATAGTGAGGTGTTTGTGATTCTATCTAGAACTAGTTCCACATCGGCAAAGGCATATGAAGGAATGTATAGCCCGAAGCGACGTAACCTGTGGCGTGGCACCTGGCATCATCGTGTTATTTAAATGACAGAAAGCATCATGTCTGATCACAGACACGTTATACAATATTGACGGGGTAGACGAGGTTACTTTCGTAATTCCCCGCACAAACAATTTCACAGCGCTATAATATTATCATTAGACATAGTTTTGTACCATGAATCACATTTTTACATAAATAGCGCATTACAAATCCGTAAAAATGTATAGTTTTGTATTAAATACGTTACTTTATGTTTATGTAGTGTCCCAAATACCACATGTTGCCATGGACAGTGCCCATGGGGGTATGTATATAATGTCCACCAGGTAAAGCTTACCGTCACGTTTATAATGCCTCCTCGGCGTCGCCGCCACCACCGCGAGCACCAAGAGGGCCGGTATCAACTGCAACAAATATAACTGATCAGTAACTAGCAAACACCGGAAGTATATCTATATATCATTGGCTCACAGGATTATAGTATTTATAATAAGCGCAAACCGTTGAAGGAGGTAGCTGTCAACCCTCATGACAGTAATTGTGGTGATAGGTATTTATAGATGTTTAGGGCTGTCCGTCCAGACAACATTATCACCGAGTGACCGCGGGACGAGTACAATCGCTTATTCAAAAATAGTCCGCAGTGTGCAATGGAATACATTCTTGCTCGCTTCAGGATTACGATGTTTTTAGAACTTACTACCTCAGATTCACGACTATAATATGCAGTGTTTACAAAGAATAGAAATGATACTTGAGGAGGTCGAGCAACCGAGAGTTGCAGACACGAACATGTTCTATCCGAAAAGAGCTGTCAAGAAGTTCAGCAATGAATATTTCTTTATTACAATATACTAAATGACGTGAATACAATAATTGTACTACTTGAATAAATACAGATACTATTGTGCTATATGGCATCGGGAGCAATCTCCAAGCAGATGTACGTTCGTATCACTGCACATCTTGGATGCGGTGAGGCAGCAGTCGCAGTGCGACAATTACACGTTGCGCAACATGACGAAACCATGGATCCTCGCGCCAAGGCGAAGCTGCGGTGACATCTTGCAACTGCTTACTGTCAGATGTACTTGACATTTCTGCACGAGATTCAATTAGCATTAATTAGGCACTGAGGGAAATTGAACAAAGGTAAGGCCTTGAGCTTAGAATGTAAAGTTGGAAATTTGTTGACTAAATTTTATTGTTGTGTAGTTTTGTCAACATTGTTTCTGGCAATAATCATAATCCGCTACATGTTATGTTTAACAAATGATCACTTTGACTAGGATGATCCATCGTTGGCACCAACATGTATTAATTATCTGTGCAGTATCAGCTGTGGGTGCATTACATTACTATTACGGCAACATTTCAATATCCTTGCGTGAAGATTGATAACATTAGCACGTTTCCATTCGAGCCAGCGTGTGAACGTTGTCAGTTATTGCGCATGCTTTAGCGGCCCATAGGGTTGGTATTGATTTTATCTATTAATAATTTTACTGTTGATTCTCTTATACATAAAAGTATTCATATCTGATTGTTTATTCAGACGTTAGGCGATACTGAAAAGAGAGTTAAATTAAATTGTAGGTATAACGCTAAGCCTCGGGCCCACTTAAGACAATTTGCTTTGCGGGCGTCAAGACATAACATATAAACGAGCAATAAATTATTACTTTAGCCCTAATAAGGAAAGTGTGAAAGAAAGGAAAATGCAATAATATATTCCCGGGAGACTGAACAAATCCAAACTATGCAGAAACTGTTTTAGATTCTCGTCGCGACAAATCCAATAAGTGCATATTGGAAATTCGCCCTGAAATTGAATTCTCAGTACTAAATTTAAACTAGGCTGGCTGGAAAATGTTGCTCCTCCTTTACGCGTTATTCGAATAAATTGGCGATTCTATTCAATAACAAAAGTTACTGTTGAATGTTGGCTACAATGCTCTCGATACTTGATAACTCGATGTACAAAAACGGGCACAAGGGACACAACAATATAGGAGAACATGTACATGTACATCCATAGATTGGAATATCTCCCCTAGATATTCCAAATGCCTCGTTTACTCGAAACTTTCCGCAAAGATACATTATTACGGTAAACATGGGAGCTATTCTGATGTTATTAATGAAGATGGAACAATAAGATGTTAAATATTCATCAGTGATTGGACATTTTGCTAAATGTAACATAGATTGAAGCAGGATCTTGTTTCCGTAAAATGTATGTTTGAAGGCTCGTCACGTGTGACCGGCGGGCAGAAGGCGGGCAGAAGGTGAAACTTAATAAACTAACAGATTTGCTTACGTATCGCATAGTACACTTCGCTTTCTAAGATCTTTGTCTCGATGCGACCATCGTCCCATCCGAGATCTGGCATCCAACATTGAAAAGCGAGATATGAACATCTCTTACAAACCTCCAAATTAGACAAAGTAGTCGCATTGAGGCATCCAAAATTCCACTTCACTTGCAAACACATATTTGTTGCTTAGCTTCCTTGTATAAATCTCATGTTAAGTATAGCTAAAGACGACGTTGTGAAGCGGAACTACCAGCGAAAGGCAGTGCTTACAAATAGGAAACGAGTTGTTATGGTGAATAAAATGTTATCATCTGTGTTTGCTATTACGGAGCAGTAATTCCTTTCTGAGTTCATAATGATTATTATTAGAGGAATTAAAATAGGAGCCTTCGTGATAAGAAAAATTAAACCAGCCGCACGTGAATTGTTTTTGAGAATAATTTTCTATGAAGACGACAAAATTAATTTATTTTGTTCATATTCAAATATAAATAAAATAACGTTACTAAGAGAGGCTGCCTTATTGTGCAGCAGGGAAGCGTCAAGGCCCCACGCCCCCATGGTCTCAACGGCAAAAGCCGCAAATATGTATGCTCTTCCGAGGTATGATGACCTAATATAATAGTTTTGAAAGCTACTAACCGAAATATCGCTTTTGCAAAGTAGTCTTATATCTCTCTGGTGATATACGCTTAACAAAATATAGGTTTACATTTAGAATGCATTATAGTATTAGTAATAATACACAATCAATTGCCGAGCATTAGTATCGCAAAAAAATTTTAGCCCATTTTAAATTGGCCTCGATTTGTTCTGGTCTATTCAGCCGTCTGAAGATATGTTCCGGCCCATTTGGTCGTCCCTCTCTTCCCATCTGGTCTCTTCATAGTACTCGCAGCAAACTAATAAAGCCCGCGTCCATTTTCATACAACAATTACTCAAAATTAGTCCAACTAGCATTTATGTTTACATAAGGTTAGTTCATTTTATTTAATAGCTAGGTATATTAATCGTAAACTGTTCTCAGAACGAGACAATGCTGGTCTGTGCTCGGGCGTATGCTATCTCTATGGTACTGTGACAGTATGAAGAATACGCAGTCTGAATGATAGATGTTAGTTATAGCGTAGCTTAGCTCTCACTAGCACTTAGCTTATTCAGAATTTAAAAGACAAGTAGAATTATAATAACTGCCCACCCATATAATAACTCACCCAGTTTTCGCCGGAGATATATTGTAGGTGCCAACGTGACAGATGACTCCTAATATGTATGCAGGTTTCCTCTCGGTATTTTCCTTCACCGGAAAGCTCGTGGTGTGACTAATGACTGTACTTAAGTTCATAAGAACTCATTAGTACAGTCTGGATTTGAATGTATGTGTTGCAGGCGAGTAAGCGAATCCCTCAACATAGAGCCCTCCGGCTTAATGGTAGTGACCCTGCCCCGGGCTAACTAAGTGCGCTGACGATCGCGGGTCTGTGTTCCACCGACGGCGAACGGGTATTTGTGTGATTGTTGCTGAGAGTTAGGGCGCTATAATATGTA
Source organism: Drepana falcataria (assembly GCA_945859725.1). Lineage (NCBI taxonomy): Eukaryota > Metazoa > Arthropoda > Insecta > Lepidoptera > Drepanidae > Drepana > Drepana falcataria. The sequence continues at coordinate 12,141,937 of OX243931.1, read as the reverse complement.
GCCAAGTATTCGTAATATGTACATAGATTATGTACATATAACATGGCACTTGTACTAGACTGAAGATTAGATCTCAGTTACATATGGACATAAAAAAGCCGTGGTGGCCGAGTGGTTCGAGCAGTTGCCTGCGACACAAAGATCGCAAGTTCCAATCCCGACTGTACCAATGACTTTTTCAGAATCAAGTACAGTGATTAGTCACACCACGAGCTTTACGGTGAAGGAAAACATCGAGAGGAAACCTGCATACGTCTGAGAAGAAATTCAAAGGCGTATGTATAGTCGTGCTTGAGTAACGGCGATGGACTCGCCATCTGTCACGTTGGCACCTTAGATACCTCTGGCGGAAAGTGGGTGTGTGGGTATTACCTATACACCTCTGCTTACCCCTTCGGGGACCTTTGTGGAAGGCGTGAGGATATATATATACATATGTACATTGTAATGATAATGAGTGTTTACTCTTGGTACTAATGACATGATCAGGGTATGTATGGTAACGACCTATTTCATCTCTCCTAAGTGCTTAAAGTTAGGCATAACGACGCTGCTTCTGTAAGAAGACTTCTTAATGATATCGCAAAATCGCCTTAAGTCCCCAGCTTGAATCCATCCAACGATGTTTATATTTAAACTCTCCCTCATAGTATGCGCGTTGCGTATTCAATACGTGCTTCAGTTACATACATGTGTTAGTCCTTGTAGTCCGGATGTATGGCGGCTGATAGTTCTGATCTGAGGTTCATTGCTAATACGCGTCACGATATAAAACACGACAGTTTAGAGAAACAAATTGTAATAACTTAACCTTATTGCGACCGCAGAATGCTAAAGGTTTCATCTTGAAAACAGTCCGTACAATCACTGCGTCTTCCGAGTGCAACACCGAGGGCCTAACTACCTAGGTAGTGCCACACTTTGTACCCTTTGGTGTGGCACTGCTTTTGGGAATTAGGTATACAGAATTGCATATGGAATGATCGCCATGATGATTTAGCTGGCGCCTTAACGGTATCCAAGGAGCCGTACGCTCGTTTGTCACCTTTGTAGTACAAAAAGTGATTAAGACGTCAAACGCTAAGTGCCCACGGAGTGTGACGGAGACCACGGTGAACACGACGCCTGGAGATTATCGCGCTTATGTACGATATACATTGTAATGATATAATAACAGTGCTGGGGTATAACTGCAGGTACTTTCACTTAAGACGAACATTATAATTTACCTGCACTCATATTGTTACTCTGCTATTTAATTACGTCATTAAATTAATGAATATATGCTAATTATTGCAATAGACGATAAAAAGCTTATAATTTTGTATTCGCACTGTACGCACAGTCGTTCGTACATGCCCATGGCTTATGTATGCCTGGTACTTGCGCTCTAGAAATCCTTTCTCATTATTTAAATTCCGAATCGCATAATAGAGAGTTTAGAAGTAGTTTAAACTATGTTGCAAGTAAGAGCCGTGGAGGCCGAGTGGTTCGAGCAGTAGCCTGCGTCACAAAGATCGTAAGTTCGAATCCCGACTGTACCAATGAGTTTTCCTGAACTTAAGCACAGTGATTAGTCACACCACAAGCTTTACGGTGTAGGAAAACATGGAGAGGAAACCTGCATACGTCTGAGAAGCAATTCAATAACGTTTGTATAGCCGTGCTTGAGTAACGGCAATGGACTCCTAAAATATATCCTAAAATATATCCTAAAATATATCCTAAAATATAAAATATAAGGCGGAAAGTAGTGTCTGGGTACTACCTATAACCCTCTGCCTACCCCTTCGGGGACCCTTGTGGGAAGGCGTGAGGATATATAAGAATGAAAGTTAATGCACTGTGTCACGTCGCGTTTTGATATTAGGTGTATGCGACAGACAATATGCTGTGTTCTTTCAGTTCCTTAGAATGGAGACTAAGTAGCATCGAGCTTAAACAGCAACAATAAAAAGTTACGAGAGGCAAGCCGAGAACGAAAAGCAGGCCTCTCCTAGGTCGCTAACGAGACACGGAAGTTCTTGGGCGACAATTACGAATGAGTATAGTTGTGACTATCGTACCTACATTAAAAACAGGAAAAAAGTTACCACTGAATGTCTTAATGCTCTTTAGAGATGCCGAAGTAGCCATTTTTTGTTTGCAATAAAATTTTGATCGATGGACCAAAAGCCAGGACGCCATTCTCACGGGAGCGAGCCATGGGAAGCGGGACAAGTCCTGCGCAATGGCCAACATGCTATTGTTCCGAGTTGTGCAAACCCGATCACAATAGAGGTTGATCCAATATGGCCATCGGTTCCCGCGCTATCGCGGCACTATCCACGATTGATGGCCTCCATTTGTCTACGCGAGTTTGGGGGAGCTGGTCAACTGGCATTGGATGTATGTACTAAACTAGTGGTCAGATTAAGAAGCTAGTCGCTAACTACAGTAATTTCTAAATTTAAGTAGTTGTACTTAAGTAAGTACACATTAGCAACGTAATAAGAAAAGTGTGCGGTGGTTTGAAGGCTCATCAACGCGCGAGATTTCTTTAGGCTGGAGGCAGACACATGTGCTTACGATTGCAATTCTTTATCCTTGGAAATAAAGGCACCCACGATCACTTATATGAGAGCTTAATTCTAGTGCGTGCCAAGATCATTGCATTATATTAGATTTCATCTAAATTTATTGTAAAACTTTGGCTAATTAAAGGTTGTACTCCCAGGAAAAGGATCCTATACCATCTCCTACAGTTGAGGCCAATATCAATGGCCCGATACTCAAGCGCAGCAACATAACCTAATATCATCGAAGACAGTTCCGATATGAATATGACCTTTTTAGTGTTTGTTGTGTAACTTCTTGTGTAGTGAAAATGGCGCGAAAAACCCATCATCTTGAATTGGAAAGTGTCATGGCGGCTCATTGTTGCGCGCGCGCACTTCCTCCGTTGACGATCACAATGTCCGTGTGAAACGCTCCTAGTTATAACATTTGTCACTATCACCATGATATCAACAATGTAAGAAATAATTGATTCTCGGAAAAAAATACCGAGCATTTTTTTTCGTCACCAAGAACTAATTTACCGAACCAAACCAACGAAAATTTCTACAGAAAAATCTACCGCTATGCTTTACCGCTACCAAACAATTTGTATTATAGTATTTTAAAGAACAAAATTGAAAAGATATGAATAGTAAAGCGTAAAACACTGATTTGAATGTCGAATGACATAACAGCTGTCACGTGCGATTGACGGGCCTCTTTCCCACGACAGTAAAAGTAAATGAATTTGTCTGCATTATCTCAAAATTATGATACATCGCTGCTCACGTAAGAGAGCTTACAATAAACGAAACTATTGAATCAGCAGTGGATGCATATTTGCACGAAACGTGTGTTGTGTTTGTGAAGCGGTGTGAACTATGACCCGAAGTTTTTATGTTCTCGACCTACAATAGCGGAGTTTTGTTGTTAGCTGTGACGCTTATTACGGCAGTCTTAGAAGTTGTAATGGAGAACGAAAGTAGCTTATGGGGGCAAGACAATATTGCAATATATTTTAGAAATGTATTTACATTCAGTGACTAACACCACGAGGTTTATGTGAAGGGAACGTTGCAGGTAACTGCACAATACTGAGAAAAGTTTATTATCCACCAATCCAGTGCGCATCCTTGCCGAGTGCAAGGATATACTTTAGAAACAAGTACATCAATACATAACATCACGAAGAGTCCCTCACGGCGCCGGTAGAAAGAGCACCTCTTCTCCTAGACTTACAGAGCTATCGCTACACCCAGATTTATCAGTAACAAAAAGTAGGCGCATGCATTAGTGAACTTGTGTTTGTTCTCTGGGAATTTTTATTGAAAACTGATAATTATTTGAGAATTCTCATGCAATCTTTCAGTTTTTGCACCGCACTAATTTTAATCGAAAGTACCTCACAATAGATGAGACGTAGGCATTGTGGAGGAAAGTGAAACCCGGCCAAATGCGGGCGGCCATTAATTGCACAAGATGAATGGGAAGAGCGTGCTGTTAGGTTTTGTCGTATCACAATGGCGCGGAGCGATTGGGATTGGCGAAGATTGTGGACTGCGATGCTAAGCTTTGTGCGTAATCTATTGCGTAGAAGATATTGTCCAGAATTATAATTGTATACAGAAAGTCCCCGAACAGGTAGGCAAATACGTGCCAACACTCTCTTTTAGCCGGAGATATACCTCGGTGTCGACGTCACAGATGGCAAGTCCATCACCGTTTCTCAAGCACGATTTTTGTATTTGAATTTCTTCTTAAATGTGTGGAGGATTCCCCTCGATGTTATCGGTCATGGTAAAGCTCGTGGTGCGGCCAATGACGGTGGGTGCGATTCAATCCAGGCTGTATATATCGTTTAACTTTTTACCTCAACTCATGCAGGTTTCCTTGCACTTCTTTCTTCTCTCCTTACGCTCTTTCACCGTTAAGATCGTAAAAGATTAATTTTAATTAAAGAGACTAAAGAAAGTACGGCTTCTTAGTGAGTAGAGAGGAGAACCCTTCGCTCTACTCTCTTCTGCAGAGATTCTGCGTGGATGTATGTAACCTGCGTATTTTATTTCAGAAAAAACTCAGTACATTACGCAGGGGTGTGAACTTGCAAACCGGATTTTACCAGTAATAACTTAAACCACACTGTCATTACGACTCGAAACAAATCAAGACGTTCTCATCGTTTCTATTCATTAGGCATGATCTTATATGTATATAGCAAACGCAAATAATGTTGACGTAACAGACGCTAGTATTACATTTGGCCAAATGAAATGCAACGTGTTGTATTGTATGGTATTGTATAACATGCATTGCAGACGTCGTAAAGGTCAGTACATAAAGGCAAGTGCTCAATGGCTGACAGTGGGCCACGCCGCCAGTGTGCTCACGCCGGAAGCGACCTTGGCACCACTCTTCAGTTACATCACTATTAATTCTAATTGAACATCACTTTTTTATGTAAATGTTTACGTTTTTTAATGCAAATGTATTTTTTATGAGGCGTGTTGAGTACGCCCCGTCCCGCAATCGGGTCAGATGGGCACACCACTGCGGTGAGTTAGGGTCGTGGTGGGCCGACTTCCGGGTTATATTCATTCCTATTAAATTTGCCTATTTAAGAATATTTATTATGGAAAATAAAGGCTCGTATTGTACTGACTTCCTGTCTAGAACTTTTTGACACCTAAGAAAATACTGTCACACGAGCTTTACGGTGAAAGAAAACATCGTGAGGAAACCTGCAATCCTCTGAGAAGAAATTCAAAGGCGTATAGTCGTGCTTGAGTAACGGCGATGGACTCGCCATCTGTCACGTTGGCACCTAATATACCTCTGGCGGAAAGTGGGTGTGTGGGTATTACCTATATACCTCTGCCTACCCCTTCGGGGACCCTTGTGGGAAGGTGTGAAGATAGAAAATACTGTGTGTTGCGATAAATTGCATAAATGTAATAGATGTTGGGTATTGCAATAGAATTATATTTTGAGTTAAGTTCAGTTTGCCTTCCCTTACTGGAAAGGCAGACTGAACTTTGACGTCATGAAATATTAATGGCCTTAGATCTCATGAACATAAAGGACGAAAGACTGCAGCTCTGATCTCCTTGCATGCTTTAGATTTAGTAAAGAAGCGGATAAAGGTATGACTATTTAAAAAAAAAGATCGCCGCAAAAATGCTATGAACATTTCAATTGCAATGCCTTCGCTGGGGAGCTTTAATGAAACATCAAAGTGATGGCCAATATTGCAATGAACAGTTCAATAAATACATGACATAATTTTTGTATAAAATTTTAGCACTTCCAAATTTACGAGCAATATTTAAGGCGTCCCATTCTTGCGCCGACATGCTGCGGTGGTGACGCAACGTATTGTGGTCGACGACGACGTAAAGACGCAAATTGTCGTGACGCAACGCTGCGTGCATTGTGCGGTACACGGCCGCGACTTGCGACCGGTGTGTGCCGTGAATGGGATGCAGGCAATACGTGTGGGGTAGGAAGTATTATGATGCATTGCCTAAAGCGAGATGTTCGATAAAAATATCTAATTAAGAGCACGAAATTTTACGACTATATTTAGAAAATTCTAAATCACGTGTCCAGAATAAAAACAGTATCCTACACACACACACACACACATATCATGCCGTATTCAGCCATTACGGAAAAGAAAGTAGACTGCCAGTTCCCCCTAGACTTACAAACCTAGCTTCATCCAAATTCATCTGTCTGTTCATTTATACACACATACAATATATGTCGTTAAACCGAGTCCCACGTGCTAAAGAGGTAAGTCTAGAGAGAACTGGCGCTCTAATCCCTCTGTCTACCCTGTTAATTTATTATTATATTTATATGTAGACTCAAATACACACACACATGTCTACTAGGAGTAGGCAGGAGTATAGTCAGTCTAAGCTGACAGGCCTCGCGTCATGCACTTTCATTGAAAGATCTCCTCGGGTGAAAGAATTATCCATACTCCATAATATATTTCTTTCGCAATATATGTTATACTAAGCGCTAGCTTATTCATATGTTTAATTATATTTTGCTTACATAATAGGTGTAAGCAATACTGGTCGTTGTTGGGACAGCAATTGAATGTCTTTCACCTGATTTATAATATATTGATAGGAAAAGTAATTGGGAATGAAAGGAATTGAGATTGCGGTAGTCATGATTTGGGTTCGTCCTTTACAGTATTCACTACAAAAGTAAAGTTTTACGATGTGGTAAAGTATTACTTTATGAATGTGAAGGCGTTAAATACTATTTAGAAAAAATAATTACGAGTTTTGAATTAGCTTATCCGAACTCGCTTTAGTTGTGGTCTATCTAATCTATGTATTTACATAACCATGCCGAATCGCTCATGGCGAAGGCAGGGAGAGTAGAGCGCCAGTTCTCTCTAGACTTACAGACCTCATTCGCTTCATCCACATTCAGTCTCCTCATTATGGTCTGACTGGTGACTTTCGAGTCATTGTTTAAATGCACTAAACATATCAATTCTCTCACTACCCTGCGAGGAACTCTGCGTGATGATACTTATATAGTTGTAGTTGCAACGCACATATGATATATAATTAGAATAAGTGTTGATTGTTAGTCAAGAGAATTTAATAAAATTCATTGCTAATTAACGAGACTGAGGAACTTATTTAAAATGTGAAAGTTTAGATATAACAATGCAATATAATACCCGCATGTTGCGACATCGATGGTAAACACCAAACTGTATAATATACACACACACACACACACACAGAAATAATCACGCCGAGTCTCTAACGGGGTAAGCAGAGAGAGTAGAGCGCCACATCTTTCTAGACTTACAGACCTCTTTCGCTTAGTCATACATCATATAGAAAGACCACGTTCCAACTACCTAGAACAAATCGATTGGACACTCAAGGACGGGAACGTCAAGAACTCTACACCGGCGAGCGTGTAACATAAAATTCAAGATTCTCTTCGGAAAGTTGGTACCTATTTTAATTTGGCAGTACTAAATTGTACTAAAGCTGACTGAACTGGGTTTAGAGTAATAGATAAATTAAAATATCCTTAGTTCGTTTCCTTCTTCACGTGTTCCCGGAGGGTCTCCCAAAGAGTAAGCATTAGAGGAGGTAATGATATCCTCCTTTTTCTTGTCTGAGAGACTCATAGCCACCTTACATTTCAGATACGACTTTTATCATGAACTTGCGATAACTTATACCTACCTACTGACTGATAAAATTGAATATGTTAATATTTAGTTGCTGCAAAGATAATTGGACGAAACGATTAACTATAAATCAAAACAGCGGTTAGTTGTCGTTCCTAACATGTATGTGCGTTTAGAATATTAACCGCTGATAACGACTGGGTTACAAATGGCCAGTTCTTTCTGGCTAAGTGATAGAACGGCAGCAAAGTCAAAGCCAAATTTAATTTAAATATTAGTTTCAACTGTTCTTTGTAAATATTGTTAATTATATGTCTAGTAAAGTATGTTAATATTACGATGTATATACATACATACATATACATAAATATACTAATATTACAAAGCTGAAAAGTTTTTGTTTCAACGTTTGCTAATCTCGGGAACTACTGGTTTCAATTTTAGTGTTGGAGTGCCCATTATTCTGAAATGGCTACAGGCTATATAACATCGCGCTACGACCAATGGGAGCGGATCAATGAAAGCGGGGAAAATACACTTTTGAGAGCTTCCGTTGCGAGCGCTGCGGTGACAGTCAAGGTACAATTTTAATTTGAATGCAGTGGTCCAGGGTCTTTGTGACTACTCCCGCTGGAGATGAATGTTAATATCTACGGCACACTTTTATACTACTCTAGTAATTATCGCACATTTATTTGTAAATTATTGGGTTTTCTGTTCCTAAGTATAGAAATAAATAAATTGTAAGCAGCGTGAAATTTGATTGAATGATTAATTTCTGAAAAATCCTGTATTATAATAATTACCCTTGTGGAAAGGCGTGAGGATATATTATTATAATAATAATTAAATGAGTATGCAACACTTACCACAGATGTAAGGTGCGCCATGTTGTATCTGTCAGCTGTGTACTGTTTCTGCAATATACAATGTAGATATTAATAACATGATCGTCAGCTGGTGTTCCCAGCCTCAGTGTTCCCTCATTACACTCGATCTGTTGGCACCAATTCAAAGTAAAAGCCTTAAAAGCTCCTATCATCCTATGTTAGGTCTACGATATGTTCAGTAAACCATATAGGTTGTAAGGCTCTCATATGTAGCTGGCTAGTAGACAAATGAAGTGACAAATGAAGTCTGAAATTAATGAATGCGATTCAATTCCAAGATTTCTTAATGAGCCCGTGAGGTGTGTTAGAACGATGGGATATAACAGGCGCCTGAAAGGTTTTTAATACGACATTACAAATGTGAATACAAATAGGATTTAAAACGTGTCGTGTTATGCTTATATTAAATAAAATTATTAGTTATAAAAAAAAGAAATAAAAGGACATTATTGAAAATATTTCATGAAAATGGCAATACAGTGGCTTAATGAAAAATAAATGTTATTTTAAAAGACTTAATATAAAACCTCGAGGACCTCCCGACAACACTCAAGTGGAGTGATACAAACAAACAAACAAAAGGTTATGAAAGTTGCGGTTGTCGTTGCCGACTGGGAAGGTATGAGACAACCCACAGTGATCTGGGTAATGTTTTATGATTATTTCATGAGTCTATTTAAATGAATTAGTATATATTATATATCCACTTTGATACAAACAATTTAATTAATTTAAACAATTAGATACAGCTAATTGTTATGGTCCTCCAACATGATTTCTGGTATTATGAATGAATGTATTTTAATCAGGGGGCTGTTTTAATAAATATTGACGATTGCAACAGTATTTTATATATATTTTTTTATTTATAATAAGCAAAGAATATTTGTAACGAATGGAGTATATTTTTATTGATTTTTGTTATTGAGCTCACGTTTAGCTTTAAAGCTCAGAAATAGGGTCTAACTCAATGTACATTTAATCAGAATTACTTCGGGCCTCCGCACTAAATACTCACCAAATAGTCAGAGTATCCACAACACTGGGGAACTATCACGAACTATCGGCTAACAATGGCCCAGTGTCAGAGGAGCATTAAATACGTTTAGCGCGAGTCGCCCGCGCACTGACGCGCCGCGCGCATTGCCTAAAGCATATATGCGCGTCCCCTCCCGCGTGCATCCCAGACTATGCTCTGATTATCGCCGCACAACCTTGCTGCCGGATGTTGGCCAAATTTACATACATTTCGTTCTAGTTCTAAGGGGAAGTTCCCTTTTGGCACATGCCCTTTCAGAGCTCGCATCGCAACACTGAAATGCAACGCCTTTTCCAAATACTATGAAGTCTCCAATTGCCTCAATCGATTTGTATCCAATACCCCTCGATAGTTCATCTAATGAGTCGAACATGATGCCACACCGCATCAGATCTAGTTAGATCATCGATGCGGTAATGGTACCCATGACTTGGCATGTTTGGAAAGAATAGAAATAAAAGTATTTTTAATACACCCTAGACTAGCTTGGCTCTATAGCCAGTCTATAGTCATACAGTGTTTAATAAGTGTCAGCAGATGATATATGCGAAATATTGAACCCAAATACTCAATTATAATAACATACATATTCACGTCGTCGGCGGGGTTCGAATCCAGTTGCGCTAGTACAGAAAGCTTTAGTAAAGGTGCCTGAACCAAACATGAAATGTTGCGAGGTGCTAACTTGTATTACACCCACTACAATAATCAAGTCGTATTTAAAGTAAATATGATCACGGTTAAATTCATTATTTTGATGTGGCATCTAATTGAAGTGTATGGAGCTTAGAGAGGGCACCGGCGGCGCCCACGCGCGCCAACTGACCAAGGCTAAGTTGTAACTTTGGACACTTCAAAGCGTAATCCGCTAAGTGCTACCTTGTTATAGTTTTCCTTAAATGTTAATACCACAGCGCGCCCTCGGCCCTTGGCTATCGCTGCGTGAGGCGCTAACGACTCGCAGCAATGGCGTAGCAATGACATTGACTGCGGAAAAAGTTCTATATAGAGATATCGGATAGCGTGAACGCTAACAAAGGTAGATTTGTTATATCTACATCTATACTAATATTATAAGGAGGAAAGATTTGTATGTATGTTTGTATTGAATAGGCTCCGAAACTACTGGACCGATTTGAAAAATTCATTCACCATTGGAAAGCTACATTCACACTGAGTGACATAGGCTATATTTTCTTTTATAAAAAAGAAATCTTATGTCCACCCGTGCGAAGCCGGGAATTCCCCGTATTGAATAGACACATATCACCCTCGCGGGAGGCAGAGAGAGTGCCACTTCTACAATTATAAACGTCTTTCGCTTCATTCTTAACAATGTCATCATAGCATAAGGAATATTTTCTTATTACGCAGATGTTCTATAGTCATGCTACTCTCATAACTGCACAACATATAATTAAAATTACCATATTATTATTTAAAATTATGCAGATTAGTTGGCAACACCGCGCCAATGTATGATGGTGAAACATGTAATCATGCCCACTGTTACAACGAGAGCGAGATGCGGGGATGCTGCTACCGACAGGTGGCCATCATGGTCACCACAGATCTAATCGCACTTTGACAAGGCTTCGTCGTAACTTAGGAACTGCGTTTTGTGAATATTTTCCTTTAATGATTACATCATTATCCTCTATCACATGTACATCCGCCGTCAAAGCAGCCTACCAGCTGGGGTAGTCTACTTCTCAGTCTAATTCACGTGTTACTGAATTTCTCCACAGGCATGCAGGTTTTCTCTCAGTGTTTTCCATCATAATACCCATATATATCCATACACAGACTAATCCGATGCAGTTTTTCACCCACGAATATCGTAGAATTTTCTGCTTAAACACATACAGATATTTTCGCGATGTTGTCCTATACCGTATACCGTATGAATTGAATTTTAGGATTAAGGTATTTTATGATGAGATTATGAGATTATGTAGCGGAGATCAAGCCTTGGGGAAAGCTGGTACCGTATGGCAATAGCATTGCGTGATGCGCGTTGTTCCGCTGCTCGCTGGCCGCCGATGTTGCGCCACTAGGCTCGCCTACCGCGCCGGGTGGTAATACCAGAACATAGACGGAACAATTTGGACAATAACAGCGATAGACAGGTGATGCCTTGATTGAGATTGGGTCCGTTGGGAAATAATAGCTGCGTCTGGAGGCACGGCTGGCTTCATAACCGACATGCGTGAAGGTTGCGAATACTCGCACATAAACAGTATATGTAAGGACTATACTGTCAGGGATGTTGTATAGAGGATCTGTTGTGTTTGGTTTTACACGCATTAGTTATTCTGTTGTAGATGTAGATGGGTAAGAGTAATGTATCAAAACTTGGCGTCAAGCGATTAAGCGAATGGACAAATTTTACTCGTTTTCATTATTTCTGTCAGCAATATAGTGACAGGCTCTTATTGACGTTATCAGAGGATGCACATATGAAATGTCAGGAAAGTCAATAAGTTTTTATTTCTATACCATCAGGCGGACCGCATGCTTGTTTGCCACCATTGTGGTATAAAAAATTATAAGTGCGCATTGTGATCAAACGCTGCTACATCACAGGAGGTGATATATGAAGTACGTGGTCGTGGTTCATCATACAACCTGCCCCCGTTGGAGGTTGCTCTTTTTGTTGTGGGACCCTTCCATATGTTCTCGGCCGTCCTTATTAGATTTTTACTCACTAAAACCCCCTGGCGTACTCTGTGCCTCTGTGCTTTCAAGTCGAATGCAAGAGCCTCATAGTGCTGCTGCCCACCCTGGGCCCGCAAAACCCGTCAACGCTCATTTTAGTCGGCTCTTACGACAGCCAGAGGATATAGCCATAGCTTAATGCTGAACCCGCTATTGGGAGGCAGAGGTTGTCCAAGCCAAGGCTACTTCCCACATTGCGTTCTAATATGCCACTTACTCTGACGTGTGACATCTCTGACCGACGCGTGCGACTACGCAGTATTCATTCTACATCCTTTCCCTTTACACAATAATCATGGATATGTACACTTAAGTTGCTACATGAGTGGAATTGAAAGTGCAAATTATTTATTGCAGTTTAGACCTGATAGGGCACATAGGTCAACTACAATGGATCCCACACCAATGGTATACAGAGAAAAACATAACAGCCTTAGATAAGAAGGGAATGAAGGACTGGGAGGGAGGCACAGTTATAAGGTCTGATAAGTAGAGCGGGTGTAATTGTAGGCCTTGTCTAGTCACCTCTCCCAGCCGATTCACTTTGAGACCACAGTGTCCCCAGCCAATAATTGATAATTGCTTCACTAAACGTTCGCCAACAGATAAGCTCTGCCAACTTTGTAATCCAATAACGGCGCTAATAGTTTGGAACTCCTTGATTAAGAACAAGAGGTACCAACCTATATATCTAAACTAATATTGCAAAGAGGATAATTATTAAAAGAGTTTGATTAAACACGAGCATTACAGAAACAACTAATAAATAATAAAAAAAAATAAACGGGAGCCTGTTTTTTCTTTTTTATACTATGCTATGGTTATATTTCTTCATGCAATACCCCAAGGAGTGGAGCAGTCAGTCACATTTAACGCGGACAAAACTACGGGGCGCAAATAGTATTAATATTGGTTTAATGCGATACATATTTATATAACTTAAAAATGTTTGCCTAATGCAACTTGTCATTCTGCAATTTACAGACTATAATGGATAAGCCGTGGCGGCCGAGTGGTTCGAGTAATTGTCTGCGACACAAAGATCGCAAGTTCCAATCCCGACTGTATCAATGAGTTTTTCTGAACCTAAGTACAGTGACTGGTCACACCACGAGCTTTACGGTGAAGAAGGAAACCTGCATACGTATTTTGATTTTGAACTCGTATTTGTCACACAAATAACTTCGTAAACAAAGAAAAATATTTTTTGGCAAATATTTTTGTGCATTTTGTTAGATGTATTAATTATTAGATGCAGTGGACCCTAAGCTAGGTACTTGTTGCAATGAGTGACACCTACTACCCACCATTAGCGGGCTCGTCATTGTCTCGCAACCGCTCGTACGCTAAGAGCTGGTCATCTTGCGGTACTTTCAAGTGTTCGCGCACTCTTCAGCCGGAAGTTGTGCCATTTATAGGGTGTGATATAATATAATTGTATTTAAAGCTTTTGATACAAATCCTCTCTAAGTAAAATCTAAATCTATTTGTGTGTCAGTTCGTCATTGAAAGCATTATAATTATTCCTATACGCCTTCTTACAAGGGTCCCCGAAGGGGTAGGCACAGGACTACCACTCGATTTCCGTCCAATATATACTTTAGGTGCCAAAGTGAACACATGGCGAGTCCATCGCCATAACCCAAGCACGACTTTGAATTTCTTCTCAAACGTATGTATGCTTCACCGTAAAGCTCGCGTGACTAATCAGTGATTAGTAATCAATGTACTTAGGTTCAGAAACTCATTAGTACAATCGCGATTCGAACTTGCCATATTTGTGTTGCATGCAACTACTCGAACCACTTGGCCGCCCCGGCTCCTTCTTATAACAAACATAATCATAATAAAACCTTTTTGATTCTTATATTCCTGAAGATTAAATAAATAGATTAAAAAAATTTAGGTATTCTTATCGACAGCTTAAACCGCATAAAAATCAATAAAGTATTTAATCAGACAGACGGACAGACAGAGAACATAGTTTTATGATATATAGTGACGTGGAGGTGTTAGTACGCGAGAAGCGCCGCGGGCATCGAGCTAACTCATCAGTAATCCATCCTCGGGTCTAGACCGAGACACAGAAAGGCGTTTACGTTCTAATACATTCTAAGTACCGTCTCTGATGCGTCACGCCAGCTTCGTGCTATGGGAGCCATTCACACTTAGGACGATGTTGTAATGTACACTCAGATATACTCGTGTAACAGCTATATGGATACAATTCGCACGCTTTTTAACATGGATCATAAACAAGTTCAAAGAGAGTAAAATTATGACTCATGATGATGATGATAATGATCGTGTATGGTGATGATAATGGCGCATTTACGATTTCGGCATTAGCTCCCTACAGCAAGTTGCCAGGTCCCTCACGATATTATCCCGGACCTTAAAAGCTCATGGTATCAGATGCTAAGAATAAGATGTAAATAGTTATATATTTTTTATTAATATATGCATTATTGTACACCAAATTATCTTGCAGTAATGCAATTATATATGTTATTAAGCTGGCGTTATTGAAATAATGGAATGAAAAGACGCGGATGTGGTTTTAATATTGTACGTGGCTATATGTGGGTATACATGTGTGTGTGTATATGTATATGAGGGTCATTATGGCAGACTCATTGTTATGGATTTGGGAACTTTTACTATGATCGGTTTCATCGCAGATTTTCAAAGTATCTGCGTGGAGGGAACGCAACTTGTGCTAGTATGGAATTAAAATAGAACGATATATACATGATGTCCCAAAAAAAGGTTCGTGCTAACCCTTTAATATAATATGGCCTTCAATATGATGTGGTGGGCGCAAGTATTGCTGTGCGACGCGCTTATAATGAGTGCACGCATCAGCCTCCGGGGTCAAGGGTCAGTACAATCAAGGCAAGAGCATGCATCATCAGGCTTCAAAATATTAGGGTTCGGTTCGAAATTTTAATCGAAAACAAGTGCAAGCACACAAAGGTTTTAAAAAAAACCTGCTTCACAAATAACATTGGTCGTTACAATATTTTTGTATATTACTATGATTTCTCTTTAAACGAAAGTTCTCCCCAATTTTTGACGTATATATTAAAAGACTTTTGGTACTGAAGGCCAGACGAGAAAAGACTATTCTCATCAGCATTTCTATGTTAACACGATGGCGACCATGCGTCCCTTGCTTTTTTGTTTACGATCTCTTCATGATTAAACGGCGCAACGGTTCGTAATGAAATTGGACAAGGAGATATCCCGGGACAGGTGTTTATGTCAAAGGCTTTTTATTTAAAAAAAATCTCGTTGGAGACGTAAGAAGCGTTATAGCTTACTATGGGCAATGCAAAATTACTGCCCTTCAGTTGGGGTTTTGAAAAGAAATTCAATGATTTCAAAATTATTAAAAAAATCCAATGTGGCGGAAGCAGTTGCGGGTAGCAGTTAGTATGTCTATGTACTATAATGTAACGCAAGACATGCTGAACATAATTGAATGGCCATTTGGTTTGAAATTACCATTAACATCATTACAGTCAAACAGCCGCGAACCAAAGCGTTAGTATCACTAAATTACATAAGCTCCTTGACCAATACAATGGGAGCGCGACCTCTGGCGGCGATTGACAATACTAAGTTGTCAAATTGTTGTTAAGCTGTTCATACAATCGCCGGCTCCTCTTTGCACTTTTATTGTACTCAGGTCCTTGCTATTAAAAAAACAATACTATTAAAATATGTACATCTTCACTATAGCAGGTAGAGGTGCAACACCCCCTTCTCACCGAAGAAATACATATTCAGGTGAATACGTGCCAGATTACAGTTTCGTCGCAGGTTCTCAAGCGCAGCTTTGAATTTCTGCTTAATCCTGCATAATGTTTCCTCAGAATTTTTCTTTCTACGTTTAAGCTCATTTGTGATAAGTCAATGTACTTAAAGTTCGGAAGGGACTCATTGGAACAGACCGTCAGGATTGGGAACTACGATCATTGTGACAATGGATAATGTACTATTCAATAAAACGTATTGAGACAATGGAATAAACAAAATTTAAATGAAATTATGTTATTAGCATTGACTGGAAATTTCTGTCCTTTTCTGAATACATTAGATGAGCGTAAATGTAATGTGCCAGTAGAATATATGTACACATGTGTTGCGGCAAGTGGTACTATCCGGACATTGTCAATAATTGCTGATGGTATCATTAGCTAGGAATACAGCTAGTAGCAAGCAGCTTACGTCACATGTCAATTGCGCTGACATTTGCATGACATGTGCTTTGAGCTGTGTCACAATGCCTTGTCAAAATTCGGGTCGGTGCAGTTAAAAATAGTATATGCGACGAAACACAAAGAAATTAATTCACTACCAAAGGTTAAGTAATGTTTGACAACAACAATAAATAGTTATTAGGTCGTTAGCCGCAATGATGCTACAGTAATAAACTGCACGGACATTGCGTGAGATTTGATTAAATGCCTTTCATATTTGGACTCTTTCAGTTAGTTCATTTGTACATTTAAGTTGTCTGTTTAATTCTTATCTTTGCAAATTTGGGTTCGTTCAGTTTTAAGTTCAATAGTGTTTAACAGGTTCTTTGAACCCATTTTAGTCCAGAACTAATACCAATATAGTCTCCTTTTAGACTGGCCATCTGGCACCATTTGAAATGGCCCTGTAGTTATAGTCGCGGGTTCTTTGGGGAAAGAACCCGCTGGTGCTTATTCTGTGGTATCTATGTAAAATATCCATACCAATAATGCGAAAGTAACTCTGTTTGTTAGCTTTTCACAACTAAACGGAAGGTAATGGATTTTGGCAAAAATATATTATATCATGGGGAAAGACATTGAAGGGGGTGAAGGAGGATTTATAAGTTAGCTATAATTGCTCAAGTTGGGATCGGAAGATTTATATTTAGGCAAAATTCAATATTAAGACCTGTTTTCTAAGAGGACGATTCTCAGGATATCGCTAGCTATATTAGCTTGAGACAATTCCACACAAATTGACCTAGTCCCAAATTAAGTAAAGCTTGTGTTATGGTAACTAGACAACGATATACATATTTACTTATATAGATAGATATATACATAGTACTTCCAAGACTAAGGTACAAATACGTCGAACTCGTCATCTGTCACGTTGGCACCTAAGTATATTTCCGAAAAAATGCGGGTGTGACACCTCTACCTTCCCCTTGGGAATACTTGTAGATAGAGAGACATGGAGTATACATGAGTGTGTGAGTATACATGGAGATAGATGTAGCTGTGTCTGGTTGAGGCTTGTGTGAGATATCCAGATTATTGTTATCGGTGTAATAGCTCCTGTGTATCGCGATCCTGCCTCATTACGCCACACTCGAGTGCTAATTAACAACAAAAACATTCCATACACATTGTAGTGTCAAAATAAAATAAACAAACTTTTCTATAGTTGCGGAATTAGCGGCGATTACCGAATTTTTATTGCTCCGCGAGTTGACCGACTGCGTAGGCAAACAGAGGGTTATGTAACCGACGTGTACTTATCGGTTGCGTGGCATAAGGTTAGGGACAATGTGTGCTCGGCCGATCCACCAGGCGAGGAAATTATTACTCATCTCTTATTGTGTCAAATGTCACCTTTCTCTCGAATTATCGCATCTTTGTTGCATCTTCTGTAGTACTCGTGTGATATAATACGGGCTATTGATCACATTGATTGCTTCCAATAATCTATAGATTTGGAACAGATCTAACCTTTTATGGTTCATATGTATATGATAAGATCACTTAGGTACGATCGCCGAGAAGTTAATCTTCCCGAAGCAATTTATCATGATGACAACATTATTTTGAAAGCAAATAAAGTTCACGTGTTGTCCATCCACTGATGACAATAAAACCTTTAGTTTGTTTAAAGTGACATGTGTGGAATAGAACATGCCTGTACCACTGTATCTTTCGCCACCGAATTCATCCGGTTTAAAGGAGTTTCTTTCCACGACCGCATAGGCTATGGAAAGAGCACACCATTAAATTTCCTAGAGAGTACAGATCTTCAAGGATGTGATAAGGTTCTTGCAAGTACAGCAACACGCAAGCTCATACCACTGTGTTGCTTTTATATGCTTGTTGGACACCTTACTGGTATCAAGAAAATGTTTTTATGCTCTGTGGTGTTGAGTGCCCGTAGCGTCCCGAGGTCTTCTTCCGCTGGTGCTTAATGATCTTGAACAGAGGTGTGTGGATCTCTTCCTTTTAAAACCGGGGTACGGCCGCTGAAGCTATGCCTCAACCTAATAGTAGACAGTAACCAAGTAGTACTCTTATGAGCTGACAGCTGTTCGAGGCGTCATTCACAGATAACATATCTAATTTGAACTTTGATCGGTTGATATCATTCTTCTTTAAAGTTGTTGAAAGTTCAAATTATAAATGAAGTACTACTAATTATGTGAAGTACTAATCCCATTTCTTTGAATTTAAAAGGGTCATCTTGGAAAAAATTACATTAAAAGTTCTAAGAAATGCGTTTATCTCTTTTGTCATATAACCACGTGTTCGTTTCTTTGTGTATTCATTGGTAATTCTTCCGGTGGTGAGTTTCTTTAGCCCTCAATGGGCAGTGGTCGCCCAAGCTCACCGCGCCTCCTCGCAAATACCTCGTTACGTCACGTAAGGTCACTAATGGCCGGTGAAATTCCATCACAAATATTTGACGCAACCATTGAAGTTATGTGATTAGATTTACCTTATGGCGGTCCATGCAGTGTTTACAGAACATTAAGCATATATGACGGGTATGGGGGCTCAGTAGCTGGCTGGCTGGGTCAAAAGGGTCGACGGCTCCTTTCCTACTGGGAACGTATCTATCTATATGAGCCATGGCGCTCGTATGTGGTCGACGAAGTCAAGGTTGCAAGATCGAATTTCGTTGTTTCGTACTGTTCGATAATGAAATCATTGGGGTTTGTCACAGCAAACTTTATGGTGAAGAAAACGCCGTAAGGTAAAGCTGCACGTTGGTGATAATCATTTAAACTGCGATGGCGACACTCAACATTCGTCCCCATGTTGGTCCCAAATTGCATTTCCGGTGGAACCAATAATGTGTTACCCCCTTGGCGCCCTGCCAAGCATTGTGGCGCGAGTATTTGTATGTACAAATATATTTTTTATAAATAAAAGACACCGAAGCAACTACAGCTGGCCGAACATTTGGGGAACCCTAGTAGATCTTTTGACAAGAATAGTCGCAACGCAACTGCGATTCGCGAGTAATATTTAAATTGTAAATGATAATCCCAGTTTTATTATAATCGCAGTGTGGTTTGCTAATTTGCATTTTAATTAGATACACTGTGACATAACGCACAGACCCATTTGAAAGTGCTTTATTTATACGCATTTATAATATATATAATTATACATATATGAAATTCTCGTTAATACAAATGAGGTAACATGCCAAATGTATATTGTGTTGTTACATTTGAATATTGCAATTATTGCGGACAATTACAGCATGTGGGTCGCGATATCAAAGACGTTGGTAATTATCATCTCTAGAGTCATTTGTAAGGGTCCTATTAAATTGAGCATGAAACACATAGTTATTATTTTAAGTATTTAGATTAGAATACATTAAAATTTGATATATATGTATTGTATTTTATGAAGATTGCATTGTATGAAACATACGTTTGAGATAAATTAAATGGCGTATTTTTTGTCGTTATTGAGGAACGGTTTTTATTATTGGCACCGAAATATATCTCAGGCGAAAAGTGCAGTATCTCATTATACCGTCCGTCCGTCCGTCGTATAGACCGTCTGGTCTAGTGGTTAGAGCTCCTGACTGCGAAACTTGAGGTCGCGGGTTCGAATCCCGCTGAGGGCAGATATTTGTGTGATGAACACGAATATTTGTACCTTAGTCTTGGATGTCCTATGTATTTAAGTATATATCTATCTATATAAGTAAATATATCGTTGTCTAGTTACCATAACACAAGCTTTGCTTACTTTGGGACTAGGTCAATTTGTGTGGAATTGTCCCAGGTATTAATTAATTAATTAATAGCAGTGGCTGAGTGTTCGAGTTCGGAGAGTCTTCGAGTAGTCACCTGCAGCACAAAGATTGCAAATTCGAATCCCGCTGTATTAATGAGTGAACTTAAATACAGTGATTAGTCGCACCACGAGCTTTACTGTGAAGGGAACCTGCATACGTTTGAGCTCAACGCTCTTCTTAAAGCAAGACAATACGTCTTTACCTCGACTGACATCTGTTTATATTTTTTTTTTATACAACAAGAGTGGCAAACAAGTATACGGCCCACCTGATGGGAAACGGTTACCGTAGCCTATTTACGCTCACGATACCTAAGTATCACTTGCGCGTTGCCACTCTGCGTTCGGAGAGTTATAGTGTGTTGGCATAATGGGTTTAATCCCTCTGCTTCCAACACAATGTAACAATCCTCCCCCCTCCCCAAGGAGCTCATCACTGGAAACCTTATTCACCGCGTAGGAACACAACACAATAAATTGTGTTATTTGGCTACGGACTTCTATAAGGTGGAGGTCCTGCCCCAGTCGGGCAGCTCCAAATTCGAACGGGAAATTCTTGCTCATTTAGATACTCCTGGAGGTTTCCTTGGTAACTTACGGGCTTTTTCTGTCTCTGACTGCGGTGTGTTGCGCAGAGTGGACAGTTCTCTGTGTATACATTATTGTACATTAGGTTAAATTTTTTTTTTTGGATTGTCATGTCTGTAAATATAACAATAAGTTTTGGTACGATCCTTTAGTCTCGGGTCAATGATCTGTAGGTACATTGTGGGAGTAGCACAACTATAGACAAGTATTAAGATCAGAGATAAAATATACAAGTATTTTTTATTGCACTATTCGCATATACCTACAGAATACTTACATATTCTGGGAAAACTGTTGTCTTATGATAACGCTATTATGAGTTTTGTGGCGATTTATGAGTGTAAACACAATTTATGTTCAGTTCACCCGGACGTGAATAAAACAGTGTATAAAACAGTAGCAGAATAAAGTACATGGAAGTAATTCAATGACAAAACGAGATGGCGCTAGCTGTGCGATTTCTATACCTATTCCTCGCGACGTCACTATATATATTGGATCGAGACAAATTCAGATAAATCTCATTCGAAGAATTGCATTTGGGTTGCGACTTACATGCATGCTTTATACTTATTAAACGGGATCGAAACAAGCTAGGCCCGTCGATGGTATACGGTTACCGTAGACTACTGCTGCCATTCCCGGACTTTCCCTTGACTTACATTTCCCCTAGTATATTAATAGTAGTCTATGCATTTCCCTTTCTGCCCGGAGAATTATATTACGGAACGTTAGCTCACTAAATAAATTAAAGTGATTATCATTATCGTCCATGTCCAATGGATAACATCCAAATACCTGAGCAACATAAACGAATGTATTAACTCTGGTTAAGCAGGTCTATTAAAACAAATTGCGTGCTAAAAATGCGAAGCCTGTTAAACGGGAGCCAAGGCGGCCGGTAAACGAAAAGTTAATTGTTAACTGCGACCTCGGAGGCCGCGTTAACAAAATATGCCGTCATTGTAAGGGTTATCATTTATTATGTTGCGCGATAATAGCGCACGTCGCGGTAGGTAAGGAACTGTGAGGAGTCATTGCCAAGTTCTGTCAAAATTAAAAAAAAATATTTTATGTCACATAGGCCTACAAGGGCACTTATTAAAGGTCGAAAAATGTAATATATATACATAAAACCTATGATATAGACGTATGTATTGGAGATTAATGATCTAAGTACAGTGACTAGTCACATCACGAGCTTTATGGTGAAATACCTAAAGATTTCTGCATACCCCTTTGGGTACCCTAATGGGGAGGAAAGGCGTGAACATTTATTAATGAAAAAAAAAACATTCTTTGATATACCAATGTTCAAGTCTTGACACATTAACAGCCGAGCGCTCGTTTTTATGGCAAGGAAGGATAGTGAGATTCTGCGACACATAAGTGCTTATAATCCATTTAAGATTGTAATGCTTAATAAATACAGCAGATAATTGAGTGGCAAGGTCATCATCCACATAGAGGCTGTCATAAATCGAGGGGAAATAATTTTTATTATCCGCTGTAATTTTAATATTGCCATGTTTTAAGTTGTAAGATGTTTTTCCCCTGCGGAGGTCGCCATGACAACACATCAGGTACATCAAGTACTTACCTAAAGATGCAATTATAATAAAAAGCTCATATTCTTTCTTTATCTGGCAGTTTGTAATTATTTTATCGATGCGAGTTCGATCCCCGCCGTACAAAAATAACATTACTTATATCGGACATTTACATGCTGTAGCAGAATAAAAATGAACAGGACATCTTTATCCATATTTAAAAAAGAAACTGGCAGATGTCGTAACGTAATCTCTAACGAGTCCTACCTGATCGGATGAAGACAGGCATCTCAGGCAGTTAGTATTCAGGATAGGAAGGATTGCAGTGATCGAACCATTTGCAGTTGCCATGCGTACTCATTATTGGCCGTAGATCAGTTGCGGGCATTAGCATCTCAATGATATGCGACTGGCTGAGTTCAGTGGTTTCACCCGCGTAGGATTACCCTCTCCTTGGGTAGTAGCGTGATATCCTATTGCTTTATTCAATAAAGTGGGTATCTAAAGCAAAACATTTTTTTTTGTCAGACGGCCGTCTTTATTCCGTATTGTGCTTAGAGCTCCTGACTGCGAAACTTGAGGTCGCGGGTCGAATCCCGCTGAGGGCAGATATTTGTGTGATGAACACGAGTAATTGTACCTTAGTCTTGGTTGTCCTATGTATTTATGTATATATCTATCTATATAAATAAATATATCGTTGTCTAGTTACCATAACACAAGCTTTGCTTAATTTAGTACTAGGTCAGTTTGTGTGGAATTGTCCCGAGGTATTTAAATCCTTTATACCTGATATACAAACTCTGCCTCCTTATTAACTATATGGTCCTAATGGTGCACACGCACTAATGACAATGCAATCTGGGTCCAATATAAGCTGGACACTGCAGATCTGCAACTAAGATCGTCTATCTACAAGGACTCGTGACATTTATGGGATGTGTATTTTATAGGTTAACTGCCCCAGTCTGCCTAGCATGTGTGGAAGTGGTACTTAAAGGGCCTCAGGCCTGAACCTTAATGAACTCGTAGCGGATAAAAAGACGGTTGTCTTGATACTGCCTACGTACAAAATATAATACTGGCCACTTCGACTTTGGAAACTCTACACTCAGCTTTTGAAAATAGACGAAGAATTTATGGTCACGAGGTGTGTTGAAAAATAGGAATTTAGTGTTCCTATATATACTGTTTCCTTATTTGCATTGCATCAGGACGATGCCTTTTTCGCTTCATCCATATTCATATTTTTTTTTCATAATTGTGTCTTGGTGCCCAGTGGTTCGAGTGGTCACGTGGAACGTAAAAATTACATGTTCGAACCCCGACTGCATTACAATTTCTTCGCAATTTAAGTGCAGTGTTTAATTACACAAAGACCTTAATGCTGCGAGAGGAAACCTGTATACGTTTGGGAAGAATTCCAATGTCGTTTGTACAGTCGTGCTTGAGAAACGGCGATATACCGACCCTGTGTCACGTTGGCACCTAAAAACATGTCTCCGACGATGAATGGGTGAGTGCGTACTACGTACACACGTCTGCCTACCTCGTGAAGAAGATACAAAACCAAATGGTATATTTGGGCCCATCATCGAGATCAATACATTTCAGTCGTCAGGCCGAGTGCACCATCCACAGGCAGTGGGGGAGGGGGGGGGTGAGGGGCGGTGGGCGGTCCCGGTCGATATAACCTGAACACTGAACGAAGCTGAAATTCCGTAATCGGTTATGGGTCTTAGTTAAATACTTAATGCTGAATGGTGACTGAATGAGGTGGAAGGAAATTTACTGCTTTTCAGTAAGTTTTGAATAGATTCATCTACTAGCTGTCCCGCCCAGTTCGCTTGGGTATTCTGAAATATTCTGAAAGCCAGCCGCGGCGCTACTTACCGGCTACCGTGCCTAATTACTCTATCCAATATCGAACTATCCAGGCGTACAACCAATCCAATTCAATCGGTTCAACTGTATAGGAGTTTAGCTACATACAAACCTACATAGCATTAAACCTATTATATAAATAATTAAGAAGAAATACAAACTAGGAGCAGAAGGGCATAGATCGCGCTTTAAATTAATACTAATTAAAATTATAAATAAGATATTAAAACGCTAATAGTATGTTTTTTCAATTCACGCCATCCCACAAGGGTCCACGAAGGGGATAGGCAGACATGTGTAGGTGGTAACCACACACGCACTTTCCGACTGAGATATATTGCAGGTGCCATCGTGATATCGCCGTTTCTCAAACTAATAGTCTCTTCTCAAACGTATGCAGGCTACCTCTCGATGTTTTCCTTTACCGTAAAGCTCGTGGTGTGACTGATCACTGTATGTACTTAAGTTGAGAGAAATACATTGGTGGTTCAGTCTTAGCGCAAGGTTAAGTTAAACTCAAATTTAACATATGTGTTCACTCTAAAGGCACCCAAGAGGAGAGGAGCGCTAGAGGTGGAGGAGGGTTTCCTCCCGACGAGCCGCTGCACAGAGCATGCAGAAATCATAACAAATGTTAGAATTTTAATTACCTCAAGACACTATGCACGCTATTTTCTAACGTCATTACACAAGGGAAGGATGAATTATTTATATTATATACTCATTTACTTTTTTTTTGGTTTATCAATAAGCTAGGCAATTGGCAAAAACTCGAGTAAACAATTAGGATTTTTTCATTGTAAGAAAATTATTTTTTTCCAGGTAAGGAAGGATTCCATTAATTATTATGTACCTATATCTTCGCGGGGCCCGCATGTCTCCCTGATTGGTTAGGCAAATGTGTAACTAACCCTCTTCTTTCGCCACAGACATATTTAGGAGCCAACGTGACATCGTGAATCGCCAACGGATTACGAATCCGTTGCCGATTGTAGGAGAGAAACCTTTGTAAAGCATTTAAAAAGATTTGAATCAACATCAAAAAAATTTATCCAACGTAAGGGACACAAGGAACACTTATTGAACGTCGAATATTAAATATAAAATCACCATTACCGTTTGCAAACCTAGAGATAAAACGGCGAAGCAAACTCTTTGGGAATATTTAAAGACAAGACATCTACTGCCATCTCTTGCCAATGTAGGGAACCTCTAGCAATAAGTGTTTAGCTGGATCATCGAACGCGGCCATTGAGCTGAATTCACTTGTACATTGACATTGGCTGCGTGCAACTGTGCTTCCGGGTGCGAGACGACCGGGTTAGCTTGTTAGTAAATACGAGTAATATAATAAAATTAATTAATATAATAACCTTTTCTTAAATAACGTGTCAAAACGACGGTTACATAAATATATAAATGAACGGCTATTGATCACAGCATCAAACGAGCGCTGATGTGTGTTATGTAACCAGCGTTTGTAATCACACTACACGCGTTTAGCAATAGCCATCGATCTGGAGGCGTGGAGGTCGCCGGTTCTATCTCGGTGCTGTACAGTGTTTTGGGACAGTACACGCACACACACATAGGAGATGCTGGATACAGCCTATACGACAAATCGCCACGCTAATATAAAAAAAAAACTGTAACTCAACAATATGCTGACCATCGAGGCTTGAACTTGTACTTTTTCATTAGCAGGGAATATTTAAAGTAAACGGCCACCACCGCTTTTGGTAGTTTGAGCGCAAATTATGATCTTACTTAACTAAGTAATATAGTACATAAATGTGGAAGTTTGTAATGATGTTAGATGAACACGCACGCAATTGGTTATAGATTGGCACAAAGGTATACTATTAATTGTATTATCATAATATGTTTAATATCAGAAAAAACTGCAGAAAACAATTAACCTGATACAATAGAAAACATAATAGATCGCCCAGCTTTACTAAACGACGGCCCGCCCTCCTTAACACTGCAAATGCATAAATCATTATTTTTAATAACCCCCACGCCGGGTGTGAATGCGCTTAGCAACCACAAAAGCCGTTAAAAGTGCAACTAAGCTACTGACACGCATAAATCATGCGTTTAATTATAAATTATAGATATTAATAAATCAATAAAAAGATAATAAAAGAGCCGTGGTGGCCGAGTGGTTCGAGCAGTTGCCTGCGACGCAAAGGTCGCAAGTTCGAATCCCGACTGTACCAATGAGTTTTTCGGAACTTAAGTACAGTGATTAGTCACACCACGAGCTTTACGGTGATGGAAAACATCGAGAGGAAACCTGCATACGTCTGAGAAGAAATTCAAAGGCGTATGTATAGTCGTGCTTGAGTAATGGCGATGGACTCGCCATCTGTCACGGTGGCACCTAATATACCTCTGGCGGAAAGTGGGTGTGTGGGTATTACCTATACACCTCTGCCTACCCCTTCGGGGACCCTTGTGGGAAGGCGTGAGGATATATTTTATTATTATTATATTAATAAATGAAATAAAAGTATCTGCCTGAAATATAAAAATACCATTTGAGTACCAAATGTATATGAAAGTATGCATATACAGTACTAGCTGTTCACCCGTATAATTATATCTATTTTACATACATATCATGACGCATAAGGGGGTAGGCAGAGAGTATAGAGCGCCAGTTATCTATTTTCTGGAACTAAACATATCCTATGTGTTAATCCAGCTAATAATCTATCTCTGTGACAAATTTCATACAATTCTGCCGTTCTGACGTGATTGAGTAACAAACATTCAAACTCACAAACTTTCAGATTTATAATATTAGTAGGACATACTTTATAAATATACAAATACGATTTATATAATTCTATGCGTCTGTCTATCTGTTTATTCTGTGAATTTCTCTGGCAGATAACTAATATTATAACGAGTACCCCATATTGGAAATATTAGGATATGAATAGCCTAAGCTTAGAGCGTAATATGTAATGACTAGAGAAATACAAGAAGAACGTGACAGAAATGGCAAGTAGAGAGGCGGCGTGGGGCGGCGCTGTGCGGGGACTAGCGAGTAGGCGGGCAATAGCTACAACACGGGGGCCTTTGGGACGCCTGTGATCGATCCTCGGAGGCCTTGGGGACACTACAAGATCAATAGCTACACCACAGAGCTGTGGTGGCAAAGTGGTTCGAGTAGTCGCCTACAAGACAATAAATAAATATTCCAGGGATAATTCCACACATAATGACCTAGTTTCAAATTAAACAGAGCTCGGGAATGGAACCCGCGACCATAAGATTCGCTGTCAGGAGCACCAACCACTAGTCCAGACGGCCGTCAAAACACATATGAAACACATAATTGATATTTTTTATTCCAAAAAAAATCTATCAATGAACCAAATCAAATTTCGCGGGTAAAACTTAAATACGTGTTAATCCCATGTTTACTCGCCATCAATAAGGCGGCAGAGCCCCCAAGTTGGGGCCGATATAAATCATGGCGCATCCCGCAGCGGGACGTAATCCCGTGTAAACTGCTGTTGGGATTGTGGTTGCTGCGGATTGATCGGATGCCCGGCTGACACTTGCTCATTCAACTACTACACACTTTGTCGCAATGCATTGATTTAAAACATACCGTATTATATACTCCGCGTATAATATACTAGCTGTTCCGCCCAGCTTCGCTCGGGTGAAAAAGTTAAATTGCCCGTAACACGATCGCAGCGCCACCTATTGGGTCCAATTGTAAATCTAAACCATTCTCGAATCTAGCTTAAGACACACAGAAACACACAGAAAGCTTCGCCCGGGTAAAAAGGTAAAATTCTTGAAACTCGATCGCAGCGCCACCTATCGGGTCCAATTTAATATAGCCTATGTTACTCGGGGATAATGTAGCTTTCCAAAGGTGAAAGAATTTTTGAAATCGGTCCAGTAGTTTCGGAGCCTATTCATTACAAACAAACAAACAAACAAACAAACAAACAAATCTTTCCTCTTTATAATATTAGTATAGATAGGCGCCAACGCAAATATATGTATGTATCTAAAGGAGGCCGTTACCTAGCACTAATCCCATTTACCTGGGTACGTGTCGAGGGAAAATCCGCTTGTGAACGATGATAAAAATTTCTATATCTCACAAAAGCTTGTTCTAACAACCAAGACCCAGCAAAAGTGACTGGGAAAGTCTCGTGGAAATCTTACGGATAAAATGTTCAAATAAATATGAACCCTATGTCTTCTGACATACAATTCCATGTCAAAGCGGAAAAAATATGTCACCGTCGAGATAAGAATGTCATAAGTCACATTTAGGATTGGTTTAGGATTCTCATCTGTAATACTATTGTGTAGAAGCATTTTATACGGCAAATTGTTGAAAAAATTGTTGCAAAAAATAGCTGATATGAACATAACACTTCCCAGATAAGAATTTTTATTTTATATGAATATAATTTTTCAGCGTAGTACATCTTCAAACCTTCCAGCAAGATTCCCGAAGGGGTAGGCAAACGTGAGTAACTTCACACCCTCTTTTCCTTGGCGATGTATTTTAGGTACCAACGCACTAAATTCCAAGGCGTATCCTTTGAATTGCTTCTCAGACGTATGCAGGTTTCCCCTCGATGTTTTCCTTCACTGTAAAGCTCGTGGTATGACCCATGGTCGTTAAATTCGGAAGAATTCTTTGGTACAGTTGGGATTCAAAATAATAATAATAAATAATATTTATATACATATGTATAATATACATTATACATATGTATATAAATACGTAACTAAACAAAACAACAACAAATGTGTATGCTGTAAGCATATTGATATGTCATGTTATAGAAGGAGATGCGACGGTTCCAATGTCAACTGTGCCATTACAACACACAAAGGTGCCACATGTATCGTTTTTTTTGGTAGCAAACAAGGATGCGGTCAACCTGATGGTAAGCGGTTACCGCTTATTAAATACATTTAAATTACATGCACTTGTATAAATATTCCCACACACAATTATCAAATCTGCTCTTCAAATAATCTCTGTAGGTATGGGCTGGGATTCGAACCCGCGTCCATTGACCAAAAGACAGGGCCGCTAGTGAGCTCAACGGTAGGTCAGTTGACCAATTAGACAGGTATCGATGTATCATATGTGACGGCAGTTTTTATGTTGGGTTAAGCACATGTCAATGGTAGACACCGCTGTATTGTGTACACAGAGTTAGTGATGGCTATGAATAGGCACAAACTTACATTGATTACGAAAGTTAAATGTAGATTTTGGGCAATATGGTATTATGAAATAATATTTACAGTAAGAAACTGTCAGTGGGATCTTACTGGTACTATTGGGATATATTTATACTACTACACTGCTAGTAACATTTTGAGTTTATCAAATAAATGTTACGGTACATAACAAATAAAATAAAATTATAACTTACCAAAAAACTCGCGTCGGGTTAAAACATTGTGTTGAAAAAAAAAGTGTTTGCACCATAGCACCTAAAATATAAACCCTAAAACCTAAAAAAGCGTGTGTGGGTATTACCGACATACCCCCTGTGTACCCATTCGGGGACCCTTGTGGGAAAGCGTACTTTCGAACAATCAAATCTTAAGTTTTCTTTATATAAGTGTAGACAACAAGTTCTTTCGAGTTATGAGCGCAGTCATCGCGAAACCTTATTATTTATGTAATAATATAGATGTGACCCTCCCCGCGCCCCTGCCCCCAGGGAGAGGGCCACATTCGCCGCCATCTAAATGGTAATGGCGTAATGTGTCGCCGGGGGCCGCTAGCGTCGCTGCAATGCCTCATCCTGCCTACTTTGTCTCATGTATAGTCGTCTTTATCAATGCTAAAGATTCATCGTGATACAAATACAAGGTCTAAATACGACTTGCTCTAAGGTCAATTTAGCCTTTAATTATGATTGGTACTACAGCGCGTTGCCCGTTGTTGTAGTCTATGGTTTTGAATACGTTTAGATAAGGTAAGCTGACTGAAGCTGGAAAAACTATTATTTTACTTACTTACATACATATCATCACGCCGAGTCCCTAACGGGGTAGGCAGAGAGTATAGAGCGCCAGTTCTCTCTAGACTTACATACCTCTTTCGCTTCGTCCACATTCATCAGTCTCATACATCTACATATCATCTTCATACATACATTTTACTCACGTACATAACTAGTTACTACCTTCCCTTTTTTCCTTCCCGTGGGAAGGCTGACGGTATAATGGCGTAAACATTTTATTTATATTTTTTTATTGGTAGATATTTTTTCTTGAAACATAAGTATGTTCTATGTCTTCACGCCACTAATCTATCGCTGTGACAAATTTCAACAGATTCTGTTCAGTAGTTATTGCTTCAAAGGAACAAACATCCTTTGATATTTAATTAGGATATAAAGAGAAGATGTTTTAAAATACGTTAATCAATATGTTATAGGGAGCAGTTAATTATTTTATACGGCTTTCATTGATATGCTTATTACATTATGATATATTTATTTCAACAAATGTAATATGAAAGTTTGTTTTAATTCGAACGTTGATCGAAAAATATGGATATTTATGAATGATGAAACGAATAATGTATTTCCTTTTCTTATTATAAGTCGCCACAGGTCGCTAGATGTTTCCCTTCACCGAGAGTCAGAACTTTTATCGTTATCTTAACATTGGAAATAGCTATTTAATTAAAAAAAAAATTGACATAAGTATGTCAGTCTCCATAAACTCTCCGCGTCTCATTCCCACGGGGCTTACCATACTATCTAAAAAAGCTTACTATCAATGGTTGATGAATGGCCGTGCACGCCACATCCGCCGGATATGGTTACGGCGCTTGCGCGCGATCATCGACCGCCGTATTTATAGCCCGCCCTAGCCGCCCGCCCGCCCTGCTTCACAACTTTTCTTCGGCTCTGGGATGGGTTATGGATGACACTCGCGTGGTACTCGACTCCAAGACAATACAAGTACACGAGCTACAGCCACCAAAGGCGGCAAAGACCCCAAAGAAAGTGGCACTCGAGATAACAAAAATCTTTTTCTCTTCTTCAAATCTTGATCAAAATTGTACTTGCAATACAATGCTAACAAAATTTATGAGATTTAATAAAGTATATTTCATAATTATCATGTCTGATTACAGGCCTCAAGGGGTGGGCAGGCAGAATAACGGCGGAGCCATTCCTAACCAAACTATTTCACTATAACCTTACATACCTCTTCCTACAATGGCGAGGGTCTAGTCTAGAAGGTCCAGTAACAGTAAGCAACTTTCTAATCGTTTTATCATCGCTGTTTTCATTTTATGAACTCAATATTCACAGTTCAACTAAATAACAATATAATATAATAGAGCCGCGATGGCCGAGTACTTCGAGTTCGAGTCCCGACCGTACCAATGAGTTTTTCACTTTTTAGTCACATCACGAGCTTTATGGTGAAAGAAAACAACGCGAGGAAACTTGCATACCATTCAGAAGAAATTCAAAGACGTATGTATTAGTCGTCCTTGACTACTAGCGATGGACTCGCCATCTGTCACGTGGCCATCTGCTACCCAATATTTATTCGGCAAAAAGTGGGTGTATGTGTACAAAAACACAACTCGGCCTACCCCTTCGGGGACCTTTGTTGGAAGTCGTGAATATATTAAGAAATGTATATAACGTGGTTCCCATTAAATCCCATTTAAATATTTTCCAATATTATTCCCCGAGGCAACGCAATCCGATACGCCTGCCAGCACCCGCGAATCATGTTCTTGGCTATACTCATCCTGTGAAAATTTCACCTTTTCGTTGCCTTAACCACGACGGTGAATAATACATTATATCAAATAATTAATTTTATTATGTACTACATAGCAAAACATACATATATCTCTGGCTAAAAGTGGGTGTTTGGTTAACTTGTGTGATATATATATATATATATATATATATATATATATCGATAATATATAGATAAGTGGTCTCATGAGTAAGATTAGAGGTAAGATGGCTACTGGAGCTGACTAGCTCACAACAAAGATATGGTAAGTTCACATCCCGACTGTACCAATGAGTTATTATAAACTTAAGTACAGTGATTAGTCACACCACGAGCTTTACGGTGAAGGAAAACATCGAGAGGAAACTTGCATACGTCTGAGAAGTAATTCAAACACATTCAACAAACAAGTAGGTACATACCTGGTACACAAATGGTCGAGCTTGAAAAATGGCGATGGATTCGCCATAAGTTACGTTGGCATATCTCTCCGACAAAAATACCATTTCCGTCATATATTCTTGGCTAGATACCTGGGGCATAATTTGGCACAAATATTTTATCTGGAAGTGGTTAGTTATACAACTGTTGTATATAAAGCTACTGATTAACATTCAATGAATTATTATTATAATCTGAACACAGACAAATATGGACAATACGGAAACATGTCACAAAGACAATGTGAACGAGGAGCCCGCCAGGTGGAAACTTCATACAAAAAATCAGCTTGTATGTTGCTCATCTGTATTCAAACAGAAATAGCACTGAAATCGTGCTACGGGAACAGATCAATACGAAGCGACTCTAGAACAGACTTAGAAATGTAAGTGGGGCAACGCAGTCACAGGCGAGGTGGGAGCACAGCGCGGGGCTACCTGGAGACCACCCATTAGGAAGAGCTAGTAGAGGTATGGGTAGCTACCCACTCCTCTAATGGCATGACATACTAACTTTCTGGGTTGTTAAAGCGTACGGGCACCATACGTGCATGGTAATCACTGCCCAAAGCCTTTACTTCATCTAGATCCTTCTTTCCACCTGGTTATTTGTAGGAAAGATAAAGCAAGTGGTAAAGGAAAACAAAGAGGAAGTCGAAGTTATTCTAAGACTCGTCATCTGTCACGTTTGTACGTACATTATCTCAGCCGAAAAAAGGGTGATGTATCACGCCTCCACCAACCCCTTCGAGGACTCATATGGGAAGGCGCGTCAGCGTGATATATTATATTATTATTATTTATACTTATATTTTTATTATTTGGAGCCGTGGTTCGAGCAGTTGCCTGTAACATAAACATTGCAAGTTCGAATCCCGACCGTACCAGTGGCTTTTCTGAACTTATGTACAGTGCGAGGAAACCTGCACACGCTTTGGAAAAAAATTCAAAGGCGTATGTCACGTTGGCACCTAAAATATATATATCTCTGGCGGAAAGCGGGTGTATGGGTACTACCTATACACCTCTGCCTACCCCCTCGGGGACCCTTATGGCAAGGCGTGAGGATATATTTTTATTATTTATACAATGTGGTTCTCCACCCCGCCTACAGTCTGCCACAATGGCGTTTTAGCTTTCTTGTAACAAAAGCTCAAAATGAAGTACAAATATAAAGTAAACATTGACTTTAACGACCAAACTTGCAAGTACAATACAATAGCTTTAGGGCGGAGCTTGAGGACATAAAATTGTATCGTATTAAGATGGAGGGCGGCCAGCTGGCGGCTGGGAGCGCTACTTGCTAGCTGACTACTTGACTATACTGTTGGAAACTGGAAACATAAGCATGTTCCAGTTTCCAATTCCACTTCCAATTCCAATTCCAGTTATACAAATATTTATGTATATTTTTTTCGCCCCTTCGAAGGTACAAACATGTATGCCGCTGCATATTATAACACTATTTGTCCCGCCCAGCTTCGCTTGGGTGAAAAGATCAAATTTCCTGTAACACGATTGCAGCGCCCCCTGTCGGGTCCAATTATTTATAAATCTAAACCATTCTCGAATCCACCTAAAGACACACAGAAAACTTCAATAAAATCGGTCCTGCCGTTTCTATAAAGGACAAACAGACAAACATTAATTTATATATATATATATATATATATAGAGGATAGAAGATATAAACGTTGATCATCATTTGTGGTGGTCTATGGCTTAGGACCTTACGTTGGCATATAGAGACACTAGACAATATGTCATTAATGACATATTGTAATAATATCCTCACGCCTTCCCACAAGGGTCCCTGAAGGGGTAGGCAGAGGTGTATAGGTAATACCCACACACCCACTTTCCGCCAGAGGTATATTAGGTGCCAACGTGACAGATGGCGAGTCCATCGCCGTTACTCCAGCACGACTATACATACGCCTTTGAATTTCTTCTCAGACGTATGCAGGTTTCTTCTCGATGTTTTCCTTCACCGTAAAGCTCGTGGTGTGACTAATCACTGTACTTAAATTCAGAAAAACTCATTGGTACAGTCGGGATTCGAACTTGCGACCTTTGCGTCGCAGGCAACTGCTCGAACCACTCGGCCACCACGGCTCTTGTATTGTATTGAGCAAATTGAACGTTGTCTTGTAAAATATGTACTATTGATAACGGGGATATTAAATTACATAGGCATTGGTTACACGTACCCTATGGGTAAACGTGAGTGCATATATAGTTAGCACGGAAAAGTCATAGGTTTTAATGCTATTGCGAAGTCTCTTGTAGTGATATATGAGCTTCTGGTCAAATAATGGTCAACCAACTCTAATGCAGAATTGTTGCGGCCTGACTAGGGTTGTGCGTCCATCTTACAGAAGTCTGCAGCCAAATGCTTTTGTAAAGTTTCCTTATATGCGGCAGTATGACGGGTTATAAGCTTTCCAGATGCTGTGATGAGGGTAAGGAATCGTCAGTCTCTTATGATGTGAGGTCCTTCTCCTTCCTCCAACTCCTCCTCTTTCTCCTTCATCCAACATATGGTGAGAGCGAGGCTGCTATTGCAAGCGCCAGAAGTTTACGTTATTAACCAAGGAGGTCTTATGCTGTATACGTTTTGAGTTATTAGGATTGATCATTGAGTTATTAGGATTGATCATTGAGTTATTAGGATTGATCATTGAGTTATTAGGATTGATCATTGATTTCCTACAAATCAATGTTACAATATACATATTCTTCTGTATCGGATGCCAGCTCCGGAGAAGCCTCAAATGCATACATACGAGTGATGTATAAGGATATATTTATAAAGATGGTTATAAATTCGTGGTATTTTATATTTCGCCGGAGAAATATTAAGGTGCCAAGGTGACAGATAGCGAGTGAGTCTCAAGCACGAGTAAGCGTACGTAGGTACATCTTTGGATTTCCTATGAAACGTATGCAGATATCCTATTGTGGAAAAAATATTTTCCCGCACCGAAAAGCTCCTGATTTGATAAATTGCCGGTCTCAAGTTCCGAAAGCTCATTGGAACTCATTAATATTTTTATAGAGGTTGAGTCAATATAATCAGATGGAAACAAACCCCGAGGTTGTCGCTAGTGAGTTATCGTTTAATTAGCACCCAAACGAATATATTAATTTAATCGTGCTTTTCATATATCCCCAACCATTATGACAGAGCATCTAGGCCTATATTTAGCAATCGAGCGATCCATACCTACGTGAATTTCAGGGCCTTCCTATTGGCTGGTGTTGAGTGACGTCACCAAGACGCGCCCACCAATGGGAGGTGTCGCTAATGCGCATGGCAGCAGAGCCTGCAGAGGCTCACTGTCGAGCCGGGCCAGTCTGGGCGAGGTGTTCCCAGGTGTTCTAGCCATCTACCACCACCACAAAAGGTCAATATTTTTTTTATACAAACCGCCATCTTGAATTGCAA
Organism: Drepana falcataria; assembly: GCA_945859725.1. Lineage (NCBI taxonomy): Eukaryota > Metazoa > Arthropoda > Insecta > Lepidoptera > Drepanidae > Drepana > Drepana falcataria. The sequence goes on along the minus strand of OX243931.1, from coordinate 12,105,827 downwards.
TGCGTACTTAGTTCATATCTGTGCTATTCAACCATCTTATTATATTTTTTTTATTAAAGTTTCTTATTTTTCGAATGTGTGTCATATTATATTAGGTTGAAGTGCTTACGTAATATTCATGTGTGTGAGTGAGCGGCTATATAGCACAGGGCTTAGGTGCGAGAGGGCCAGAACGCGTCATGAGTAATTTTGCGATGAAGGTCGTTCGTTCTAAAAGTGCTTTAAGTATTTCTCAACTTTTTAAGTATTTCTCAGCTTTTGAGATTAGCTTCGTTCAAGGAAATTTATATATATATTTTAGACATAGTAAATGATTTTGGTGACTATGTATATAGACCATTTACTTCAACGTTTCGTGGGGGTCACACACAATTACTAAATAGCGGATACATATAAGTTTTTTTTTTATATTTTTTGAAAAAAAAAACTCATAATTGGGTAAAAATGTTAATAATAGATTCGTAAGCACCTTACATATGTGCATATCATTAGCTCCCCCGGCACTGCACCGGTTACGGGAGACTGCTACGGCGCGCTACGAGCGCTCACTGCGTAGCAACCACATACCTACGCCCAGTACTGCGGCTAGTCGCGGTTCTACAAGATTGCCTCAATCGATACCATCATACTAAAATAAATAGTAATATTAATAGCCCCGTGGTAGGCGATAGGTTCGAGAAGGTTGCAAGTTCGAATCGCGTTGTACTAAAGAGTTTTTCTGAACTTAATGTCACACTATGAGCTTTACGGTGAAGGAAACATTGAGAGGAAACCTGAGAAGAAATTCAAAGGCTTATGTATAGTCGTGTACCCTGGCGACCTTAAATATATTTACAGCGGAGAGGGTGTGTGTGTGGCTACCTCACCTCTGCCTACCCCTTTGGGGATCCTTGTGGGCAGACATTAAGATATGATGGTGCGAATTGTATATGTTTGTTACCCACACGATATCTTTGTTTATATTATTTAAGTAGAAATATATAATGCAATCCTCAAACCGAAGAGACTGATGGATGTGAAAGAAACGAAACAGATCTCAACTTGGCGTGATAATGTAAGGCTGATTCGTGGTTTATAAAGCACTCAGTTATACGGAGTTGTCTATGATTTATTTGTTCAACCCGAACGATATCGGCGCGGGCTACGGTCGCCCTGCTAGTATTATATACGTTTACAAATATATTTCATTCTGATGTAAAATTACACTTCAACCGAATGTTGCATACAATACAATATGGCTATACATTTCATTAAATTATCAATAGAAGTAGCACAATAGAAAAGCAAAATTTTAATTGTACCCGCCCCATGTGTTGTGATCAGCAAAGTTTTTTACAAATTCAAATAATACACCCTCAATATAAATCACGTCTTTTGTGTAAATCAATGACAGATGCCACAAAACATTTATTATTTCCAACAAAGCCACCGGAGGTTATAAGCCGCGTCGACTTTCCGGGCAAAGATGGCGGGCGGAAGTAACTCGAGTGGCGGTTTCCGGGACTACACATCCGGTCTTGATAACTCTGTAGGGCAACGGGATGTTTTTTGTGACCTCCAAGTGAGATTGTGCGTGAGATTTTGGTGAAATTAATATTTAGCGCTGCTCGGTACAATAAGCATTCAATTCTAAATCAAAGTTAGCATCTTGTATATTAAACAACCGCAATACTATTTATTTAAATAAATATAGTCCAAATATTTGTAATTTTCAAGATATATCATAATATCATCATTATCATACATTAAAGAGATTGGATTAAGAGATGGGCGCCTCTGATCTCATGTGTATTACGAAATTTCTCCCTCATTTACATTAAAAATACTTATGATCTTTGTGTATCTTATTGTTCCAGACGTAACACCGTGGTTGAACACGCCCTCAAACCAATACATATCAAAATTATGCACTGAAAATTAAATTTAAGAAAAATATATTAAGCTATTTCTTTGTAATTTGAATATTTAAGACAACATTTACAAAACACTGGCTGTATACAATTGGAACGAAAACGAAGTTAAAGAAATTCGAAATTAGAATAAAAATAGTTGCATTTGGCGGAGTGGGGCAGTCGCCCCTGGGGCCCGACCGTGGAGGCAGAGGGGGGAGCGCTGCTCGGGCGGCTGTCGGGCGCGCTGCGGGGGGGCGCCGCCGCCGCCTCGCCCTCGCGCGTCGCCAGCTCCATCAAGGGCTACCTCACCCACAAGGTCGGCTCGCTGCAGCTCAGGGATACAGGTCAGTGGCTATACTACGAGTACCATCACCACCGCGCTCATAGCTCTCTTTACCAATAGTTCCTGTAGCTACATCCGGATTATTAGTACGTATTCATGAGGCTACAGCGCTGGAGGTTATTTCCAACACACTTTTATATATTCAACTACGCTTGTTGTACTGACTTTGTGTTCATCGAAATTACGAATCTTCAGTACCGTACGCTGGTTAACCTGCAAGCATATTTGAACTCGGTGGCAACAAATAATCCAAGCACAGGATAGAACCTGCAATAGTATTCCACTATTCAATACACAGCCACACTACCCAAGAGAGGCTTCTGTGTCTATTGTTCGCTCACCTGTTGGATGGTTGACTGCCTATACGGAAATCTCCGGAAACATGGTTACGAAACCTGCTAGTGAAAAGCCAAAGCTGAATTTATACAAATTGATCTAGGAATAGGTCGAAACCTTAGTGGTAAAAACACCAATTTATGATAACACCGTCCAAATACAAACAACATACACATACATACACAAATATTACATACATGGCGAAAATTACATAATTGTCAAAATCATCTCCACCTTAGTTCGTTGTGATAAGGTGAGGGAGAGCTAACGAGGAACAAATATTTGCGAGACAATGCCTTTATTAAATAAACAGGGGGATGACACGCAAACAAAGGAGCTGGCTTGTGCAAGCAGAACACGGAAATATATTATAGCTTAAAACTTGATGGATGGAAGGAGTTTTTAGATATTTTAATGCTAGTGTGGAGGAAGAAGCAAGACTGACCATGTTCCGTACTCGAAACCAACGAGTATTATTAGCGGTAACCGCTTACCATCAGGCGGACCGCATGCTTGTTTGCCACCCAGGTGGTAAAAAAAAAATTTATGAAAGAGATTTGTTAAGCTTGAGAGGGTTAGTCCCTCTGCCTACCCCGTGAGGTTCTCAATGTGATGACTTAACAGGGACATTTTGAAAGTTTTGTCGCATTTAATTATCGAGCCGTAGTGGCCGGGTGGATAGTTACTTGCAACGCAAAATATTCGGGTTCAAACTCCGACTATACGAATAGGTTTTACTTTACTTAACCACAATGATTTTGAACTAGCATTACGGTGAAGGAAAACATTGAAATAAAACCTGCATAAGTTTGAGAATAAATTCAAAGATCTATGTATAGTTGTATCGGATACTCAAGAATGGGAACGCCAAGAGTACTGGAAACCGGCGAGCATGAATGAAGAAACTGATGAATGCGGACGAAATTAAAAGAGTTATGTAAATCTAGAGAGAACTGGCGCTCTACACTCACTGCCTACCCCGTTAGGGACTCGGCGTGATGATATGTAATGACGATCGACATGTGTCTGTTAATCACCGGCAAAAAGAAGGTGGTTTCCTTTCTTTCTCCTTCGGATACCATAGTGGGTAGGCGAGAAGATATAAGCCAAACTAATAAAGAACCATTAGTATAAAAACTAATGCCTCTTTCAAAGGTTAAGCCTTTCCCCAATCATGATTACAATTATAAAGTACTAGATGTGCCCGCGACTTCGTCGGCGTGGACGGCTTTTAAACTTTCGTAAAAAAAAAATCTTTGAATAAAAAGTATTTTATGTTACTTCTAATACCTCCAAGAGTATGTATACAAAGTTGTATGATGATCGGCTAAGTAGTTTTTACGTGAAAGCGTAACAAACTAACTTACATTCACATTTATAATATTAGAGTGTATTTAAAGTCACGAGAAGCCCCCACTGGGTCTGCACAGATGTAACAAAATTCAATTTGTGCCGTGTCACCAGCAGCCGACCGCCTGACGATTGTAATTACGCACTTTGCTCACCTTTGATGTAAGGCCTATGTTTACGTATAACATTCTATAAGAGCATTGGTGAGCCACTAATTTAACAATACAGGTTCAAATCCCGAAATGTGTTGTGTCATACCACAAGGTATACGGTGGTATTATAACTTTATATCACCTTTTTATACCTTTTGCCTCAAGTTGCCCACTTTCCACCAGAGCCTATGCTTTAGGTGCCAACGTGACAGTTGACGAGTCTATCACCGTTACTCAAATAAGACTACCTATATATATACGCCTTTGAATTTCTTCTCGAGGTTATGCAGGGTACCTCTCGCTTTTTCTGTCACCGTGAAGCTTGTACAAAACACTATTCTTAAAATCAAAAAAACTCATTGTTACTGTCGGGATTCGAACTTGCAATCATTGTGCTCCAGGCAACCATTCACCACTCGAACCATTCGGCCACCACGGGTCAATATTTTTTTTTTTTTTTTATACAACGAAAAAGGTTATCGCAACCTATTTACGCTTACAATACCGAAGTATCACTTGCGCGTTGCCACTCTGTGTTCGGAGAGTTATAGTGTGTTGGCGGCATAATGGGTTCAATGTAACAATCCTCCCCCCTCCCCAAGGAGCTCATTACTGGAAGCCTTATAAATTATATCAATAGTATTGATAATAATTAATATTAAATACACCGTTCTCAATATACCGGTATAGCAAGAATTATTCAACCTTCAACACCCGTACATTGAGTACAATCCGTAGACTCCATCCCCTAGCAGTAATCAGACAATCACACAAGGAAATTTCGGGAACCCGCAACAATTTGCCAACATCGTCGCCTTCCCCTTGAACTAATTGCATCAATTACGGACCAGTCACGCTCGTTACCGGGAAACCTGATCGGTTGGAGCTGTATTAGACTTTATGGGTTAATGGGACCCGCTTGTGGTAATAGCATTATAATTTTTATGTGGTTTTCAATTAGTTTAATGAGAACTCTTTCTTTCTTTCCTATCTTTTTATGATCCATTTATTTAGTTTAGTTCAACTTAATTGAGTGACGAAGCTTTATACCTATGTTGATACCTCATGAATTGGGATTGTTACGACTTCTATGCTTTCCCTTTTATATGAAGGCTCCTCCGCGTCCTATTTTTGAACACTTTCTCTACGAACCGACAAAGCTTTCAAAGAAGCTCGCAGTATTTCAGATACGAGCTTTGAGTCAGCGACTAAATACAACACTGTTTATTTTAATTACTAGCTGTCACGTTCCATCACAATGTATACTTTACCTTTGGAGACTACATAGAAGAGTGTGGTGGTACAAAGAGGTTTCCACAGCCAATACTTCTCTGAATGTCATTAAAAAAACTTCTCGGCACTATATAGTTAAAACAATCAACGTTATAACGCAAAGTACACATGCGCCGCGCGCCGCAGGGGGCCCGGCGGTTATGAATATTAGATGCCAAGTCGCAACTCGTGTCCTATGCTAATGTGACTGACAGGGCCGGCTCTACAACTAAGCCTGTCTCTTTTATATCATTGGAGTGGAGTAAGACGGGTATATGTGATTTCCAACTGGTTGTCAAGTTCTGAGATCGGAATGGATTAAGTCAGTTTCGTCAGAGACTGCTGCTCGCAGGCTGTATCAAACGTTACTGTTATATAAAATTTTAAATGAGAGAAGAAGGAGAGATAGCTGTCTATGGAGTAGGTACTGATCCTAAAACAAGCTCAAAGTGCTCGGATCGTACATAGTTGAATATAGAGACGTCCAAGACGTATATATCGTTGTGCATTTGAAACAGCGATGGACTCGCCATCTGTCATGTTAGCACCTAAACAGCGATGGACTCGCCATCTGTCATGTTAGCACCTAAACAGCGATGGACTCGCCATCTGTCATGTTAGCACCTAAATGTATATCGGGCAAAACGAAGGTGTTTTTAGACTTCTGCTTAGCCCATCAGTGACCTTGTTGGAAGGCGTGAGTATTTAATAATATATCATTACTTGTCCCTCTCGGGGTAGGCAGAGAGAGTAGAGCGCCAGTCCTTTCTACACTTACAAAACGATATTTTATACAGCAAGAGTGGCTAACAAGCATATTGCAATCACGATATCGAAGTATCTCTTGCGCTTTGCCACTCTGTGTTGGGAGAGTTAGACTGTGTTGGCAGCATATATTGCGGTTTATGCACATTTATTAGTCTCTTCATACGTTATTAAAAGGGCATGGCGAAACTAATAGTGATATTCGTAAATAGCTCGTTTGTCGCATAGGGTGTCCAACGAATTGTATAATTTTCCACCAAATTATAAAGCAATAATGCTCTCGAGCTGAGCACGGGCACGCCGCCCTGCCCGCGTGTTGCGCTATTGTTCCCAGCGGCGACCCTCCGCCCTGACATTGCGTGACAAATGGGTTTTTCACGATAAAGACGATACTAGCCGAGTCGCGTGGCGGTCCTTACGATAACATTCTATACGATATTTAATAATAGATTCGGCAATTTGTGTTTAGGAATTCCTTTGTATTAAAACAAAACCAAAGGTTTTTTAAACTAGTTGATATTTTTTCTGTACGAATATTTATTTGTGACTTCTTTCCTCCACATAAATCTTGAGGATGCCTTGCCCTTATGTGGTAGGCAGAGAGAGCAGAATGCCTTTCTAGACTTACAGATCTCTTTCGCTTCATTAACATTCATCATTCTTTTCATATATACCTACCGGTTTCGAGTACTCTTGACGTTCGCCTCCTGGGTGTTAAATCGATTTGAGTAATAGTGATCAAATGTGATGATCCGATAACATCGTAGACATGAAAATAGCCAACACATCTTACTCACTGCCGGGATATTTAGCTACAGCCTTTAATAAAGGTTTAGTTCCACGTACTACTAACCTTTCATCTTTCAAGTTGCCGTTGAAAACTTGAATAGTAGGCATGGGAAATGTCGTTCGTTTAGAAGTATGCAGTGATATGTAAACGATATTAAAGTACTTACAATATATCCACACAAGCATAAAATACGTCGCCCGCTCCCTCAAACTGAGCAAGAAATTCTAATTAGGTACTTAATTGGATGCACCCCGCGATTCTAATTCCTGTAAAATTAAGCAATGCTAGTATTCGGGTCACATCCGACCAGTAATCAGCGCCCTCTCTAGGCCTTGCCCGTAACTAACCGTTTCCGACATGGTCCATTCTGCCCCAGCCTCCCCTTGTACGTGCCCTTTGTTTGGAAAGCATTTGGACATGGAATTGGCTTTGTCGTGAAAGGGCGATGGGTTTCAATGGTGGACTTTTCAATGGCAGACTCGTTGAGTGAAATGAACAAATTGGATGAGGTCTAAGCATGTCTGTGTAACCATATTTGGTCACAATAGCGTTTTTAGTTTTTACATTATGAGAAATAATCTCTTAGAATATTAGAGGATGGTACATATATATGTAGATGCATTTTAAGTAGCATATATTAAATGAGCTCTGGTGATTCAAGTGGGTACCTTCAATGTCAAGAATGTATGTTTAAACCCTTCTGCACCAATAACTAACGAAAAGTCGGCTTTACTACATTTCTCTACTACTACTACTACCTAAAGATGAGATATTTCAAAATATAGCCCTCTAAAAAAAGTTACTTTAATAAAAACATAAACAAAGTAATAATCAATCATAATTTATTCAGAAATTGCTTCCGAATATTCTCACAGCACAAAAGTGGCTGGCACCCTCCGTGCCTAGCCTCCCCTCGGACAATATCCGCACATCCACGTATCCGCAGTCTTTGTTGGTATGACAATGGTAATAGATGTAACACGGAATATTCGCAGGGGGAGGGTTTATTAAAACTGGTATTAAGTTTGTTTTGTGTCGATGAGGCGGCATGCCGTGAGGGCAGGTTTTGTGAGTCGCCGACGCTTTATAAATATAGTGATTTGTATGGAAATTAATGAGTAAGTAAAGGCAAAAAATATTTACTCCTGTTAGGGGAGGGAAGTATATAACAATACTTGCACCTAAACAATTTCAAATGATGCGCCACTTCCAGTGCAGGTATTCTGTCTAAAAGCTAGGTCGGTGTGGCGAAGGTCAATAATTAGTTGTCTGCGTATTGTGCTAGTATTATTGTTTCATCAAAAGTTATTTTCCGTTGTGTAGACAGTTATATAAGCAAACTTAACTTAAGAATTAAACGAGTGCAGATGTCCGTATGTCTTTATACTACTAAAGTATGCGCGTCTCCATAAGCGTACATACACCTCTAGACGTATCACGCGCGGTTCCAGACCTGTAAACATGTTTTAACACCTTACTTGTACTTCTTACTTTGTTTTTCACACACCATCAATCATCACCACACCACACCGTATAATGTGACAAATGAGGCGCGGGTCGGTATGAGGCGCAACACAGGCGGCGGCCATTATGGAACAATAATATTTGCAAGATGCTGCCGATACGAGCATAAGCTTTGTCATATCTAAGGCTGTTCAAAAACGGATTAAAATTATTTAGAAAGTGGTAAATTTTTTTTTCTTTTGATTTGAAATTAAATGATGTGTAAATAGAAATAGACTGATGCGAAAGAGGCTTAAAAGCAGAGAGCTGGTGCTCTATCTTCCCCGCGAGGGATTCAGCGGATGATATGTATGTATGTGTATGAGCTTTATATATTGCAATAACATGTTATTCATACATTTTATTCCGTTTAGGACATATCATACATTTCTTTACAAGAGTGAAAATCACAATTCTTGCGTTCAGAAAACTGATGCCAACCAATATTGAACCGGCATAAATATATATAATTATATACGATTTAAGTAAAAATCTTTATTTACATTTTATCATAACTGTATGATATTCGTGTATAATATTACATACCTGCGGTGTTGCCAGCAACCAGGCCAATATTTATGGGCCAATATAAGAATGATAACATTTAATGTTGCTAACAAAATGTACGAGTATCGGATCGCGTGTTTGATGCAAATAAGTGCTGCCATTCACTTGCCTACAGCGAACACGCTGGTTCTGAAGGTTATGTTATTTCAATGGTAGGAGTTTACTGCACGATAATATTTTCATGCTTAAGTATTACATGCGGCAAACTTATGTAAATCGGTCACCTTAACTGTCGAGTTACTGGACATTGTCGGCTTAGTGCTGGGAGGTATCTGATAGGACATCCTAAACTGACACAGATTTAAAGTCATAACGATATATTTAAAATGTCATATTTTAAAATTTATTAAAGTTATAACTTTTGATAAAATGTTGGCCATACCGGCAGTAATGCCACCTTCTTTCTCGTTTTCTCTCCCACTAAAACTCATATAGAATTTTTTTTAGTAAATTAGTAAATGTGTTGTGCAAAAAAAAAAAAAGATGTAGTGACAAAAATTGAGAAAGGTATGCTGAGATGGTTTGGCCATGTCGAGAGAATGAATGAAGAACGATTGACGAAAAAAGTGTATAAGGCGAGTGTGAATGAAAGTGTTGGAAGGGGTAGACCTAGGCGGACGTTTCTAGACCAAATTAGGGACGTCTTGAAAAAAGGCCAGGTCAAGAGTACCCTAAACCAAAGAGCATGTATGAAGAGAATAATGAAAGTGGACGAGGCGAAAGAAGTATGTAAGGATCGTAGCAAGTGGAAAGAAGTGGTCTCTACCTACCCCTACGGGAAAGAGGCGTGATTATATGTATGTATGTATGTATGAAAAAACTGTGTTGCCACCAGTCACGCTTGCGCTAAAATGTAACTTGACGATAAGTGTGAAGTGCGAAAGGCGTGAAGAGAATATTATATATTTTTATACTATATAATAATAATATATCCTCACGCCTTCCCGCAGGGGTCCCCGAAGGGGTAGGCAGAGGTGTATAGGTAATACCCACACACCCACTTTCCGCCAGAGGTATATTTGGTGCCAACGTGACAGATCAAATCAAATCAATCAAATCAAAATCTTTTTATTTCACATAGGCCCAGATGGGCACTTATAAAACGTCGAAAAAGAAGCACGGTTCGGGTTGGTCGCTTCCATGGAGAAGAACCGGCAAGAAACTCCATGGTTACTCTTTTCAAATCATTAGGCATATACAATATTTTTTTCGTTACAGCAATAGTACCCAAGTATGGGGGAACAACGTAGGTCCGACAATAGGTCGTTGCTTACTATACAAAGCATACATAAAACAAGATAATTATAACAATGTTAGCAAGATCTAAGAATCTACAAAGCCTACAATGTTCTCACATTCACAAATTAGACAAATTAAACAAGTGACACAAATATTGTCATCAGTACTGTAACTAATTCTGGTCAAGATATGGAACAAATTAAATGAAATAAAAGGAAAATTATTACTGTATAAAAAAAAAACCCGAATTGAGAAAAGAAAAAGATTCAGAATAGTTAGAGACATCCACAAATTTGTGCCGTTTATGAGCTACCAAGGAAGCCGCAATGCGCAGAAGGATGGCGAGTCCATCGCCGTTACTTAAGCACGACTATACATACGCCTTTGAATTTCTTCTCAGACGTATGCAGGTTTCCTCTCGATGTTTTCCTTCACCGTAAAGCTCGTGGTGTGACTAATCACTGTACTTAAGTTCAGAAAAACTCATTGGTACAGTCGGGATTCGAACTTGCGATCTTTGTGTCGCAGGCAACTGCTCGAACCACTCGGCCACCACGGCTTACCTGTATATACTATAATTTTATACGAAAATGTTACGTACCTCTCGACTCGACATCGCTTTTAGAATCACCGGACATGACATAAATGGAGATTATAGTCTCCATCATTCTGCCAACAGAAGATAAAGTGAAAATGGAAAAAAGTCGTAGCACTGTAGTCAGCCTTAAGTTCCCCTCGTGTTAAATTAGCCGTCAGTAATGTAGGGCGGGTGATTTGTGCCGATCGGCCGATACCATGCCGCCGCTAATGTGTTCCCGCATAAACTTGGAAAATTGCCACTGGATAACATCGCTCAAGGTTGGGGGAAGCCCTGACCGAAATGTCTTGCGAGTAACGTTCAGCATGTACATTTTTAATTCATTTTCCAATGACTTTCCTAGGAGTCTTAAATACATATACGTCAGGATTGCAAGTTCCAACGCCGAGTGTAGCAATCAATTATTCTGAACTTAAATATAGCTATACGTCTGAGAAGAAATTCAAAGGCGTATGTATAGTCGTGCTTGAGTAACGGCGATGGACTCGCCATCTGTCACGTTGGCACCTAATATACCTCCGGCGGAAAGTGGGTGTCTGGGTAACCTATAACCCTCTGCCTACCCCTTCGGGGACTCTAGTGGAGGGCGTGAGGATATTATATTATTTAAAAATTTAATGGTGAAAGAAAACATCGAGGGGAACCTCATACGTTCGACAAAATTTTAAAGACGTATGTTTAGTTGTGCTTGAGAAACGACGGTGGCTTCACCATCTGGCATGTTGAAATCTGTCAAGTTGAAATATATCTCTAGCGAGAAGTGGGTGTTACACCTCTACCTATTCCTTCGGGGACCCTTATGGGTAAACGTGAACATACATATTAGTAAATGTAGAGCTGCAAAGGAACAACAACAATTTCGTACTGGAATCCAGGAGCAATCTATGTGTCACGTGATTGATATCCAACTAGTGGTCGAGTATATTTTATATTCACCGTTTCCAAAATATACCCCAGTTTGAAATTCAAAATGAGGAAATGAAAATTTCCATTAGCTATTCATGCAGATGGCCGCAGGGGAGATTGTGCCTGGCCTTACTCCCGGCACCGCGTACAGCCCGCGGGTACAATGTATCTCATTTAGTGCGAGGGACGGATATTTACAACAACTCACCCATAAAGGACTGTGTTGTAGGTTTTCTTGCAAATGTAATAAAATAGGCGAAAACATATCCAATAACTGCTTCTGAGGTTAGTGTTGAGCGCCTGCGGTGAGAAAGGTTTCTTGAAAGCTCCTTTGTTCCATTTAGAGATCGCTCATACAATCTTACTGGTGTCCATTACCTTGAAGGAGTTAGCGGTAGGTTGCCTGTTAAAAATTAATTATACAATTTATGAATATTTATGTACGTAGTATATATTACGTCAAGTTCTTCACGGGGTAGGCAGAGAGAGTAGAGAACTACTTTTCGCTGGACTTACAAAGCTCTTTCGCTTCGTCCATATTCAATAGTCTATTTTTCGGTGTATTTTAAAATTCGACAATCTGGTGTTAGTAATAGGCTATATACATTACGTTGTCACAGAAAGTACGTTTCCGGCTTTGTTGAGCTTCAGATTTTAATAATTTTAGCATATTCTGAGCCAGTATATTCTAGGCCAAACCAGTACAAAGCAGTCGATGTACTAGAAGAAGTACTATTGATTGTTTTTATCTTAGAGAATAGTAATCACACAGTCTTCAAAGTGACTGTTACGTTAGCAACCTGATTTATCTCTGGAAAAAAGGGGAAGATTACATACCCTTGACTTCCCCTTCTGGGAAGGCCAGAACGTATACGTGTTGATACTTACTAAGTATTCAACTTCTATAGGCTCGGCTATGCTGGATACTCCAGCTCATGTTAAAATCCACTTAACTTGGTAATTAAGGCAAAGCATGTCTTCTCAGTCGCAAGCTGTAAGCGCAACTTATGAAGCGATATGTTGAGCCTGTCGCGAACACTACCCGCACTCTCACCGCGCTACCCGACACCGCAACACAAAACATCATTATTTACAACAAACTACACATCTCGGTAACACTACCCTTGTGTAGCAGCTTCGCATTTAGACGGCAACTTCTCTTTAACATTCCTTATCGACTGTATTCCGTAGCAACAAAGCTCAAATTCAAACGTACCAGCAACAATATTTTATTTGTACAAGTTTTAAGGGCCAATTTTTCTCTAGCGTTCTATTTGAACTCTAGCTACATGGGATTATAGTCTTTATTCCCGTGTACAAATATCAGGTTTGTATAAGGTGTAGATGGCTTAATTTGGCCCGGTCTCCCCTCAGTCCCGTTACGATGGAGCAATTACGCCCGTGTTCTGTTTTGTGGTCCGTGCAAATTTAATGAGTACAGACTACGGACGGCGTGGTAGTCTTTATCTTTGTGAGTCTTAAGTAATGACGGTGAACACTGAAATAAAAGAAATCGATCGAATATGCAATGAAGACTCGCAAAGCACCTGCTGTGATTGAGGGTTTGATTGCATAAATTTGTACGTTGGTTTGGGCCCTGGGAAAGGGCAATTAACGAATATGTATATATTGATTAATATGTACCTTTATTTAGACCCTTTGGCCTTTGGCCTTTGGCGTTAGGCGAGCAGTAGAGGGCGGTGAGAAATGACAACTTCACAAATATGCCACTCTATTTAGAACCAAACTTTGTTTTTGACTCGTTAAGCATATTGGGTTCATTCAAGGTTTGCTTGCTTGAACTGGGGGTTTGATTCTCAAAACTTATGAATTGCATTCTAGTCTATTATACATATCTTATAAAGGAGTATCTAATGATATATATGTTTAAACCGGATAAATTCAATTCTTCAAACAAGTAAATATTCATTCAATATTGAGCCGTGGTGGCCGAGTGGTTCGAGCAGTTGCCTGCGACGCAAAGGTCGCAAGTTCGAATCCCGACTGTACCAATGAGTTTTTCTGAACTTAAGTACAGTGATTAGTCACACCACGAGCTTTACGGTGAAGGAAAACATCGAGAGGAAACCTGCATACGTCTGAGAAGCAATTCAAAGGCGTATGTATAGTCGTGCTTGAGTAACGGCGATGGACTCGCCATCTGTCACGTTGGCACCTAATATACCTCTGGCGGAAAGTGGGTGTGTGGGTATTACCTATACACCTCTGCCTACCCCTTCGGGGACCCTTGTGGGAAGGCGCGAGGATATATTATTTATTATTATATATATATATATATATTATTATAAATATTCAAAACTAAAAAAAAAACACATGCAATACTTATATTAGATAGCCGCGATGACCTAATGGTTTACGGATTTCCTTGCAAATTGAAGGCCGCAGGATTCACTAGCAGTTCTTCTTACGAAAAATTCGTGAGAAACATAATAACAACATGCGCGTATAATTTTATTTCTTTCATACATTTTCCCCGCATTTGTGACATTTTCAATGCTCCTCTTGTTTATACGTAAGTTTGGTCTTTTTCTACCGCAACGTAAAAGGGAACAAATGTAAAAAAGAAAACCGGGGAGCTTGTTTCACAGTTTCTTCTCCTGGCAGGTTTTTTTTTCTTGAAAACGTGGTAACTTTAGTTTTTTATTAAGTATCTGACGTTGAATAAATATTCCCTGTGTCCCTTACGTTGTTTTCATCCTCCACTCCTATTGGTTGTAGCGTGATACTTTATAATCCATTCCAATATACTTGTTATCTAATGCAACGGATTTTATTTCAAATCTGATTTGTAATTCCGTATTTGTAATTTGTAATTGTAAGATAAGCGCTTTCAACCAAACAAACAACTCTTCAGCTTTAAAACATCAATATAGATTTGTCCTGTACTATAACATTAAAGCTGAAACTCTTTGCTCATGGCGATCCCGCCTCTAACGAGATTACAGCTGACTTACGTAAACTTTCCTCGGTGGCCCATTAACCGGCCCCTAGGCCCCGAGGGGCGCTAGCGACCCCCGGCCTACACTATATGTCTCAAAAATACTAAATATACATATAGGAGTTAAGTTCACATACACTTGACGCGAGATAATAGTCACGGGTTCGATCCTCGGCAACTAACATTTGGGTGATAAGCAAATATGTTAGTTGTCTGTCTGGGAGTCGTTATTATTTTATATTATGGATACATAGATACATACATATCATCACGCTCAGCAGAGAGAGTGGAGCGAGAGTTATCTCTATATTTACATACCTCTTTCGCTTCGTCCGCATTCTTCGGTCTCTTCATACATGCTCACCGGTTTCGAGTACTCTTGGCGTTTCCATATTTGATTATCCGATCGAATATCCATGGATTTATCTGACTGCTCCGCTCTCTTGAGGCGTAGCATGATGATGTATATGTACATCTTAACACCATCCCTTGAACATCCGGCTATCTGATGAACAAGATTTTTCTAATTGAATTAGTAGTTCCTGATATTAGTGCATTTAACAAACTTTACCTCTCCATAATATTAGTATAGATCATCTATGTATTCATAATAATACTATAATTGCAATAGTATTGAGTCTCTAGTTGCCTTTCCGCATTCCCATTGATGTAACTCGGTACGAATCAATTACCTATATTACAGGCCCAGCCTGGCTTAGGAATTAGGACAATTATGTATTATAGTGTGTTTTCTTTGTGAAACTTTAAATATTCACTTAGTGTATTGAGAACAAAATGTTGAGTACATGTTCATCAGTCTTCTTATTCCCGATTGCTTCAAATGATGAAGACCAATGCGCAATCTGTATAATATATTTTCTCGCCTTTTTCGACTGCGTAATTTAAATACTTTAATTAACAATGCACACAATACAATAATTACTGTTCCATCAAGGTATTATCACAGCTTCAACAAAAAACGTCACGAGATTATGTATAGAGATGCCATTCCCCCGCGCAGCCGAACTCAAAGCAATGCCCCAGGGAATCCCGCGATATAATCCAGTTTCCCCAACCTCCCCAGCAAATGGAAAAGGCCACAAATATATTTATGCCGCCGCTTTGGTCTTTATATCTACGTAATAAGGTTTTGTTTGGCTTGTCTCGTTGTGTAAATGTTGGTGTTGTACCTCAAGGCGAGCAACGGCAGAATGGCTGCTTCAAGTCGTTAACTTCGCGAAAATCGTGTATTTTCATAGCTTTGTTGGCATTCCCTTTTATATTTGAGGTACTTTACCGGTGTATTTTTGTAAAACAAGCGCGGTGCTTCATGAACACGCGATGATTTAATAAATACATGCACAAAGCCTTTACACAAGGGTCAGCAAAGGGGTAGGCAGAGGTGTATCGCACATACTTTTCGCCGGAAATGTCCATCCAGGCCATCGAGACGGAGGGTGAGTCCATTGCTGTTTTCGAAGCACGACTATATTTTCCTTCACGCCTAAGCTCGTGATGTGATTAATCACCGTACAGGTTCAGATAAACTCATTGGTGCAGTCGGGCTTCGAACTTGCAAGCGTTGCCTGCGAATACTTGAACCACTCACCCACCAGGGCTCTTAACTAAACTGATGTGAGATTTAATCCTCTCTACAAAAGAAAATATTAAGATAATACAGGCCCTTGTATCCCCCTTTAGGGGCCGCAACTGGGCTTGGAACAATGGTCCGATGCGAAGTGCCCTTAACCCGAGCGTGCCCTATCGCTGGAACTCGCTACACCAGACACTGAGAGTGGTGATGGGCCATAGCGATAGCTACTGTCTGTCTGTCAAGCGTATATGAAGATGGGTTCTACGTTATAGTTTGTACTGCATACGTGGATGCAGAGCTATGAAAGAACACATTCCAACCAAAAAAAGGATGGAAACGTTCCATCGTTCGTTCGAAAAGAGTACACATAACCGGCGAGTATGTAGGAAGTATTTGATGAATGTGACCATTTCAGTACACTTATACAGTACAGTACTAATAAAATATTATAAGCATAGTTTTGTGAATTGGTTTGAAACCATTGCTTACAGCCGACACTCGCACGCTCATAATTTCGCACTAAAATATTTAATACTACTAAAATTTTCACGTAACAGCCGAAACGTTCGCAAAGTGCTTTCCAAAAAACCTTTATAAAAAATTCAAGCCGGCTTTGAGCGCCCCCGAAAGACCTTTTATTTGCTACACTAATGTAATCCCTATGCAGATACTATAGAGACGACTTTCAAATAATATGACGCCAGAGACAAGTTGTAGTGGAATATTAGGACGTATCCTGCAAGAAATATGGTTGTGAATGCTGTAGACGATGTTCGAATATGGCACGAAGGTCAGTCTCCCCTGCTCCCCCGTCCCCCGGGAGCCTGTCCCGCCGAATTAACTCGCCCTCACTCACCTGCCTCACTCGCCCTTTGTGCATGCCGACTGTACACCTATACGACGCAATGGACTCAGAATTATTTCGAATACAGTTACTATTCACGTGGACAGTGGATTACGTATTTCGCCATTGATCTTTAAAGCGAAAATTTGTGTCTAAATTGAGATATTATTATAAATAAGATGATTTCATTTTGCAAAAATATATTCCAGTTATTGCCAAAACGTTCTGGTAGACAAGGCCCGCAGCGGCAGGCTACAATCCCCAGCGGGCGCGCGGAGGCTGCTATAGAAACAGCAATTCCACCGTAGCGCCAATGTTTACTTCCCTATAATCTTGTTAGGGGGCCTCACAATTATATATTTCCATCACGCTGCGACGTTTATTTTCCTTTAATGTTCCGATAAAGAGCGGTGTTTAAAAAAATACGGTACGTGAATGATTTTGATAAAGTAACTTACGATAGGGAGTTTGAGGAATAGCTTCATACTTTGATCGGAATACTATTATAATATAGGCTAAGGCTTTTTATTGATTTGCTTAACTTGATTGGTTGGAAACATATCCAGCTTATAACTCATATATCAGGACTAAATATTTATACATTCAGTACTGACTTAATCGCAATACAGTCCGTTCAGCTAGAATACAAATACAATGTTTGCTTACTTTGATTTTTTATAAGAAAAGAAAGATTAATTTTTGAAATATCCGTTTTCTGATTTTTTTAACTGTTTTCTGATCTTCTCATACATAGCACAGATGTTTTAATAAACCGCTAGGATTAAGCTTGTTCCTGGGCTTATACTAGTAATCCTCACGGAGATACTTTGGTTAAGTAAGCAACCTCAAGTTAAGCTCAAGTTGCTTAAGCAGTGTACCGCAGTATCGATCTCATCGCGTGCCGACACGAATGCAGTGCGCTGAGACTAAATACACGAAAGCTGCCACACGCTACGAACTTGACTGACAGTGTGCTATTATTAGTAATACTACGCGGTGGCCGAGTGGTTTAAGTAGCAGCTGTAAAATCATGGTAGCAGGTTCATGTATGTAGGCAATGAAATTGGTAGTAGATAAATAAAATAGTTTGTTTCCTACAGACTTCTTCTTTTTACGAATGCGTGGTGGCAAGTATAATACTAATCCCGGCACTTTGTTGAAGTACGTCACTAATACAGAACAATCCTCCGTCCTACACTACCTACAGATAGAGCAATAATTACACTGCCCTTTGATCTGTCAGAAAGGGTTGAAGTGTCTGGCACCAAGTGGCACGGATTTTATACCACTTCAATGTGATTGTGCTATACGAGATTTTAATTTGTTTTGTTTGTATAGAGCTAAGGACTATTGAGGAATGATGACTGATCATAATAACCTGTTCTCGCTTTGGGATATATAGTAATGATTTAATGTTGCAAGGCGGTTTTAAAGGAGTCGGCGACGCTCAGGTTGTAGAATAAACTCTCCGTTGAGGTGTCCCTAGAGCATGGAGTTCTAGGGACACCTCAACGGAGAGAATCAAAAGACTCCCGCTGTTGCGGCAGCGTTTGAGCGATATGACCCGGTGGTTTTGCTTTATAGGAAGGGAAGTACAGCGTTCTATCTCGACTTGCAAGCTTCCTGGACAAAATACCTTTCTGTTCACGCAAAGAGGTAGTAAAAGATCAGAGGATGGGAGAGGAATAACAAAAGATTTGGAAGGAGATGGAAGTGGGGAATTAACAGATCGATGAGGCTTGAGCTCGCGTCACTAAGTTGCCGGTTCCTAATAAATTATTATTAAGGATAATATATTTTTCCTTGTATACATAACTTACTATTTTACTAACTCAATAACTATAATTAGAGGAAAGCTGTTGGCATGGCCAATGTTTGTGTCACGCAACACTTCCGTTCATTAATGGTATTGTGACCAGTCAGCAGCTGAAGCGATTTATTAAGTTACTTTTTTATTCTACTGGTGAACTAACCAAGTCAGCGCTTAACGCTGCATGGGCGCTTACAACGCTGACCCTAAGCTATACCAATATAACTCTAGACAGAAGTCAGTACAATTGATCCTAAACTAACGAGGAGCTACAGATGTAGTATGTAATGTATTATGTAAATTTTATGAGCCGTGGTCGCCCAGTGATTCGAATAGCCTGCAACACAAAGATTGGAGGTTCGCATCCAACTGTAGCCAATGAGATTTTCTGAATTAAGTAGGGTGATTAGTCACACTACAAGTTTGACGGTGAAGTAAGACCGGTGAAGAGGACACCTGCACACGTTTGATGATAAGATGAAATTCAAATACATATGTGTGCTTGAGTAATGGAGATGGCTCGCCATCTGTCACGGTACTTTAAATATATCTCCTGCGGGGAATGGGTACTACCTACACCCTTCTGCCTACCCCTTTGGGTACCTTTGTGGGAGGGCATGATGAACATTTTATAATTATAAGCATAGGCTATTTACATCTAGTGACCTCAAGTATCCACATAAACCAATTATTTGCCGTAATGTTGGTTATAATGCAATCGATTCAAGGCAACACTGATAGCACAGGTTTAAGTGTGGAATAATGCACCGCTAGTGCTTATCATTTAGAGCACGCCCTAACCTAACCTAGCCGTAACCCGCGCGCCCCAGCCTTGGACCATGTACGTGTCCCAAGAACCATTAATAGGCTATTTTCGTTTTACTTGTACTTGCTTTAAAGGTAACTGTTTCTACGAAAGCCTTGTTATAATATTCGCCCGTAATGGTTTCCTGTAATGCCGGATGTGAATATTTTATGCTTTCACATTGATCGATTGCCTCTCGTTCCATCGAAATGAGAAGTGGTCGAAAGAAATTGGGACTAAATAATTCTTGCTACAAAGGGTTCTGGTAAATTTTGTTTTGAGAATAATCATTTTACCAACGTCTTGACTTTGGAGGGATTGATAGAAAAGCAGCAATTTGCTTATTCACTAACGGTTTATGTACGAGACTTCCTTCTCCAGTGGAATTTCATCATAAAGTCAGAAGCAATGTACTCGGCATAAATAATGAATCAGCATTCAGCAGAGCAGCGTTAACTTAACACGATCCTTGATTAGCGGGTGTGAATGAAAAATCCCTCTTTGTAATCCATCCGCTCGAGTGCAAACGTTGAAGCAGATCCTGTGTTATGTAGTGACTACGTTCGAATGATATGAAAATAGAACGAACCACAAACAAAATATAACGATGAAGTAACTTTAATCAGACATCCATCCCACAGATCATAGAATATTGTGATGTTAGGGAGAGTTGGAATCGTTTTTAGGGCTTCGGGAGATTGACTAAATGCAGATGGAGGGGAATCATAATCTGCTCGCTATTATAGGGCTACATCCTATATATTTATGTACTTACATACATACATATCACGTATGACGTCGAGTCCCTAACGGGGTAGGCAGAGAGAATAGAGCGCCAGCTTTCTCTCTAGACTTACTTACTTATATCTGTATATATCGTATATACTTAGTCTCTGGACTGTTGCGTACAAGATTTGTTCTAGAAGTAACCAACAAAGCGTAAAGATATTGAAAGTATTTCGACCACAAGAAATGTTAATATTGATATGGTTTGCAAGAAATTTTACAATTATGAAAAAGTTGAGGACAATCGCAGCAATAAATTGAAACAGTTTCTATTAGTTTCGTCCAATGCTCATCTACATACAGTTGGCATGCGACCATACTCCCCTCACGGCGGTGAGAGTCCTATATCAACACTTTACAATCTTCCAACGAAGTGTGCTTGCTGGTAGAAAATATTTATGTTGTGTAAACTTACAAATATATTAACTAAATAGTGAGTTTAAAATCACGTAAATTTGAATTTATTCTGCCGCATTTTTAAAGAAATTATTCGTTTCTTATGGATAACAAATCAATCAAAGTGAGGAATGCTCTGATGTTCTTACAATGGAATTATTTAATATCCAAGCTTTCATCTCACTCAAAGACGTAAAAAGCGAAAAAAGCAATGCCTTGAACAAAAAGGGAGCGAGTAATAGATCGCATTACTGATTACAACGGCCCGGCGGAATACAGCGCGGAGAGGGTCGATAATGAAGTCTTCCGGATGGGATAACTTGCATTTAGGGTAAACAAGTCGTTACCACGCAATGGCGCTAACTGTGATGGGTGACGGAGACCGAGTCTTAATTTGTGGTTCGTTGAAGTTATATTAGTGTATATTTCTTTGTGTTGTGTTCAAAAGGACTCTGAATCATCTTTGGATTACCAACGAGTCCCGGGACGAAGGAACCATGCCAACTAACAGAAACAAAGATCGACTCAATATCCTTTTGAAACATCCACTGTTAACGTACATCGCGAGGAAATGATAATGCAATGATCATTTCTGTTTGTTGTCAGGTTCCGATGTCCCACCCGCGAGTAACGCCGCCGTCCGTGTAGCCAATGATCTGTGAGCCAACATGCGCGCGCGCACACTGACACTCACCTGAGCGCTTCACAACAACTCAACATGGCGGAGGGACCTCAGACGATATGGCAGAGGATCGACAGCTCGGTCATCCCCTTTGTCAACCTGGAGGTAAGGGAGGTTCGCGAAATCCTCTGGGAGAAAATCAAGGAGCCTACCTCGCAGCGGAAGATCATCCTAGTGATTGTATCTATTGCACTATTGCTCGACAACATGCTGTACATGGTGATCGTGCCAATCATCCCGGACTACCTGCGCTACATAGGCGCGTGGGGTGAGGCGGGGTACGACCACGTCGTCACACTGCCCCCCTACCGCGAAGGCAACAGAACTATCACTCCTACCAAGATCATTCCCGCTTCTCACGAGGGCCAGGAATCGGCGACTGGCGTCCTCTTCGCCTCCAAGGCTATTGTGCAGCTCATGATCAATCCTTTCTCCGGTGCCTTAATCGACCGCATTGGGTACGACATACCCATGATGATTGGACTTATAATAATGTTCCTCTCTACCTCCATATTCGCCTGCGGCCGAAGTTACAGCATGCTGTTCTTTGCGAGGAGTCTTCAAGGAGTGGGTTCTGCTTTCGCCGATACCGCAGGCCTAGCAATGATTGCAGACAGATTTACAGAAGAGTCTGAGCGATCCAAGGCGTTGGGCATTGCCTTAGCTTTTATCAGTTTCGGCTGCTTAGTAGCTCCACCCTTCGGAGGCGCGTTGTATCAATTTGCCGGAAAAGAAGTACCATTTTTGATACTCGCGCTGATATCTTTGCTAGACGGCTTTATGCTGCTACTAGTGATGAAGCCACTGAAGACGCAGATGAAGGAGGCAAGCCAACCCAAGCCAGCCGGTACGCCCATATGGAAGCTGCTGATGGACCCGTACATTGCGGTGTGCGCCGGGGCGCTCATGATGTCTAATGTGGCCCTGGCGTTCCTGGAGCCAACCATATCCCTG
The DNA here is from genome assembly GCA_945859725.1 of Drepana falcataria. Taxonomy (NCBI): domain Eukaryota; kingdom Metazoa; phylum Arthropoda; class Insecta; order Lepidoptera; family Drepanidae; genus Drepana; species Drepana falcataria. The sequence goes on along the minus strand of OX243931.1, from coordinate 12,083,284 downwards.
TGGATGGAGGACCACCTCACCAAAGACAACTGGAAGATTGGTATGATTTGGCTACCTGCCTTCTTCCCACACGTGCTGGGCGTAATTATAACGGTGAAAATGGCAAGGAAATACCCGCAGCATCAGTGGTTGATGGCGGCGGGGGGCTTGGCCTTGGAAGGCCTGTGTTGCTTCATCATACCATTTGCAAACTCCTACAAGATGTTGATGATACCCATATGTGGGATTTGCTTCGGCATTGCCCTAATAGACACAGCATTGCTCCCCACCCTCGGGTACCTGGTGGACGTGCGCTACGTCTCTGTGTATGGCAGTATTTACGCAATCGCCGACATATCGTACTCCTTCGCGTATGCTGTCGGCCCCATCATCGCCGGCCAAGTGGTGGAAGCGATCGGCTTCACGGCATTAAATCTATTCATAGCTTTCAGCAATTTACTTTACGCTCCTGTCCTCATGTACCTCCGCCACATTTACGACTTTAAGCCTTTCGAGAATGAAGCCAACATCCTGATGGCCGACCCACCCGATAAAGAGTACCAGACCTACAACATGCAGGACCAGAGGCCTGTCAATGGAGAATACAAGAACCATTTAGAATACTCTAATGTTGGCCAAGGGGAGGAGACGCATGAGTCGAGCGTAGACTCGAATGCCGGAGGGTATGGCTATGACCAGTCATATCAGGAGTATGACCAGAAGCAAGGGTATCAGCAGCAGGGCTATCAGCAGGAGTACCAGCAACAGGAGAGCAGTCAGCGGCAGCTTCCCGCACAGCCGCCCGCCAGCAACCCTTTCCGCGCGGCCCCAGCGCCCGCCCCCGCCCCCGCCCCCACCATCAAGAACCCCTTCCGGCAAGGCTTCTAATTGCTCTATTAGTGTTGTTGTCTTTTGAATTTACTTGTTGTGTAATTATATATGTCTAATATTTGGTAATGTTTCGATCACTGACCGCGCACACCTGGCGGGAATAGTCTCTGATTAGATCTCTGATACCTAGATGTGCTTGTAATTATTATTATTGTAGTGTTAGAGCTCGCGAAGCAGCCTTCACCAGGGAGAATGCGACAATGATCTCACCTCTCATCATATATGTATTTGATGGTATATTCGGCAATCTTGCTGTTTTCCTCATTATCCGTTGATACAAACCAGTGGCCTGAGAAATGACTTATGTTTGTCGTAAAGGTGTTGCTTCAAGGGCAGGACTGTTTCCCCGTTGATATCGTATTGTTTGTATTTAACCGCAGCTGTTATGCCTTGTACTAGAATAGTATACACTATAACAAGTTTCTAAGAACCAACATTGTGTATTTGAAATGTTAACTCGTAAGTTTCAGATGGGAAAGGAAAGTTATTGTAGATATGTTATATCTAATTATAAAAAAACTTTCAAATTATAGTAGATATATTAATGATACATGAAAGAAAATGCACAGTACGATACAAAATGCACCATATTGTAAGGGCCTAAGAGTCAATATATCATAGACATTATCTTTGGCACTTACGTTTTGGTAGTTGAGTCATTTGTAAGGACTTACAACACGCACAGCTCTTATACAACACCAAAGCAGAAACAAATGGCTCAAAGTACCAAGAATTCCGATCGTCGTATATAACGTGTAGCAATAGAGAATGTACACTAAGGTACATAAGCAATTTATATGTATCGTATTACATGTGTCATTATACATATCTTGTATATAGATCTATATGTACGAAATACGATCTTCACTCTTAAAATATTGTAAGATTTAATTTAATATAAATAATAAATTTGTTGGACGATGTATGCCGTAAGGCAATACTAGTGCAAACGTAATTATGATCGTCATTATCGCTTATATCAAAGTCGTATCAATTAACTATATCTATTAGCGTAAGTATCAACTTGTGATAAAGTTGCAACCAAGGTAACGAAACATATCAGAATCTTTTGATTCACTTAGATGTAAGTAACGTAGACTAAAGTATGCGTTATTGTATAACATACCTTATATTATATCACTCTAGGTGTATTGTACAGTGTAGTTACCTAATTGGCGTTTCTGTCTTTTATGGATATTATCTTTGTGGAGTTGCAAGCATGTTGAATACTTGCCATAGGAATAACGGCCGGTCTTTTGGAGGGTCTAGAGCAACATAAATATCTGATACGTACTGTATCAGATAACAAGATGAGGCTAACTTCTAAGCGCGATTTTAAATTGCCTCGACGCTTGAATACGTAAAGAAATGCTTAATATCAGTAAGATTTGGTAACCATCAGGTGGACTGTACCTCCTGGTTTGTCACCTTTGGAGGCTCAGCTTGTGCATGGCAATTTAAAGTAAAGCCTTAATGCTCTGAGCCCCTCCAGGGATCGATCACAACTTCTTTGCAGACGATGGAACATGATTATTATTACAAGTTAAAATTGAGAACATGATATCTCGACGAGCCCGACACGTCAATTGTATAAAGTTAAACTGTATTATTGTGAATACGCTGGGTTTTACACTTTTCAGTTGCCCCAATGTTCGCGAGAAGCCGAAATACTAGTACCTACTAGTATTTTGACAACGGTTAGACATTAGCCTGCAAAGTACAATAGTGTCTGTAGAATCGTTTCAGGAGCACAAGTAAATAATTTCGCACAAAAGTATTTAACTTTCAAATGGCACTTGAGGGGGGTATCGCGCAAAGGATTTCGGCTTTATGAAACGCGGGGTATTACTCACTGAGCGTTGGCTAAAGCTTACAAGCGTTAGGTTGAATTTAGAGTACACGTTTGTCAGTTATGTGTTATCGAAGCTATGAAGAGGCGACCTCTCTCCTATGTATTTAATTGTAAGTTTAGAGTCAATTTTCGTGTCAAATTCTCCCGAAATTCAATTACTTAGTAGTGTTTGTGCGCAGAGATGCTATTCTATATTTAAGCATGTGTAGGCTTCGCCGCGTGGGGTTTGGCCACTCTTGGCGCTCGCTGTCCAACTTAACTGGTTACTTTATTGATGTTCATTAATATTAAAAAAAAAAATTTGACGAATAAAGTATTAAAGTCGACGGATAACATTTTTTTAATTTCAATAAATGGATTAATGGCTGTACTGGCAGCAGCAACTGTTTATCCCTTATAGGCTGCTAGCTCAGCTACTTTAATGAAACCCCGGAATTTGAATTAATACCTTTTTCAGGAAAACCTTGCTTGTATTTCAGGTAGTCAGTGTCATCACGCTGTCTACCAATCTTATAATGTAAAAAGATTTCAGGGATGTATAATAAATGATCAGTTTCCTTCCTGTAAGTCAAACCCCACGGGTGGATGTATGAGGATGTGTTGTTTTGTAATGATAAATAATGGTACTTGAATGCAATTAAACTGTATTAAATATACAAACATATATATCTATATATTATATAACTTTGGTATAACATCACTGTTGGCAGCAACAGTACGACCCTATATCGCAAACATATCATTAGTATGTAAGGTATAAATATATACACTTGTAAAATAGTTTTGTATGTACGTGTATTTCCGAATTTGTCCACTTTATATGTAGCTATTTGTAGATTGTATTTTTGTGGGAATTATATTTATTTGTATAATACATACATTATCAGATATTATTGAGCCATTTTAAACCATTTTGGGAAGATAACATTCTATAAGTATATATATATGTATATATATATATATATATATTTAAGTATATGTTCTCTTAACAAAGCACGAAAACGCACAAATGTGAGTTGTTTAAAATGAGTGAATATTCAAAATTACTTGAGAATCCGTCAAAAACTTGACGATATATGAAACATCACTGAAGTGCGCTAGAGCGAGTGAGCACTCAGATTGGGTAGGCAAATTCTAATCTTTCAATAGATAAAAGATTCAGATACATATCAGTACATACGTTACCCGTGACGGTCCTCCAGGCAGGCCACGCGCGGCCGGTGTCCCCCAAAGAGTAGAAGTCAGCTTGAATTAAGCAAGAGTTTTAGAAGTCGCTCCAAGTAACGTTGAAAATCAATAAGGTGAATTAACCAAAAGAAAAATTGTTGCATTTTACGCGCAGAAATCCGATACTAAAGGATTGTGACTCTTAGTGAAATGAAAGGTTTAGTAAATTCAGGGAGACCTTAGCAGGCACGTAGAGACGGGAACGAATACGAGAAAACCCAAAAATCATTGCCTCTTTTGAAGTACGTGCCTGTCTGATAATAATAATAATATGGCAGGCAGACCTCTGGTGGAAGAGGGCGCGTGTGGCCTGCAAGAAAATAATGTAATAATTTGGTGCTGATAAAGTTCATTTTCATTTACATCTCATTCACAAATATCAACAACTCTATTCATTTATTATATTTAAATATCAAGGCATTTTGATCGTTACCTTTGTATTTAGGCTAATTAGAGCACGGTGTTAATATGAATGGATTCTATTTAGAGCAACAACTACGTTTGCTTAAAAAAAGTACAATGATACCTACCTTACTGGAAGTACGAAAACGTGAAAATACATACATATGATCACGTGAGTCTCTCACGGGGTAGGCTGTGAGAATAGTTCTCTCTGGACGTCTCTTCCATAAAAGTATGCAAGAGTAGATAGTTTAACGAGAAAAAAGTATTAGACTTCACCACAAAACCCACCTAAAAGAAATAAATTCAAATAGAAGTCCCGTATTTCGCCTCGAAGGACCGTAACTATAAACTCATTTACTCCCTCTATTTAAGCGACTAAACCCCGAGAGTATCTCTAGAAAAGCCTTTTCGGGACGTGCAGCTCTATTGCTATAAGTTAATGTCTAGCTCATATTTTTTTATGTATGAAGGGAATAATGAAATTGGACGACGCGAAACAAGTATGGAGGATCGTAGCAAGTGGTAAGAAGTGGTCTCTGCCTACCCCTACGGGAAAGAGGCGTGATTATATGCGTATGTATGTATGTATATTTTAAAAGCAGTGAATGAAACTGAAAGAAACCTATTTGAACAAAAGGGATAGCCATATGTATCACGTAGTTTAAACAGACTATCTAACTATTTAGATCGATTCAAATTGTAGATATACATAGCAGCGTGCTCTAAGCCTAACTTTCTCTTCACCTTCCCCTACTGGATATTGGATGTCGTGCGTCGAGGTGTTAACTTAATATTATAGCAGTTATGGTACTAGTGCCTATTATCTCGATGGCTAACGATATGTAACTGCAAACATTGGTTTAACGCAGAAACTCATTAAGTTCATAGATCACATGTCTGTCAATATATGTATTATCAGTGCTAAGATCAAAAGTTCTTCAAGAAGAGAAGGATGTGAAAAGATATTAGATAGATATCATCAGGCGGATCGCTTGCTGCCTTAGTATTAAATTTTGTGAACCGATTAAAAGAGGTGAACAAAGTAGGTACTTTAAAGCTAGAGATGATGGAACGATGATTTGAATATATAAGCTTTCAGTCGTGGGTCTCTAAGGCCGTCTTTGCCTAGTTTAGCATCTATAGGCTTTGAGCAGCTCATACAATCATCATCATTACCATCATCATTATCATCATCATCATCATTATTATTATCAATAATATTATAGTAACGGTGTTTCTAAGTGAATACATGTTTGCAGTTAGTAATTCTCTTTTAGATCAGCACCCGTCCGGTAGCTCTATATTCTATTGTTCGTCTAATATCGTACCTTAAGATTGCTTCGCCTTATAGTTAAGGGACAGTCTGCGACGGCACGCCCAGCTTAACATCCTACTATATTCTTATTGCCAAAACGCTCTTTGGCGACGTTGCGTGTCATTAAACGCAGAAACAGCACCTTGCCCTTAATATATGCTTCCCTTTTCTTCTTACTTACTTACTCCCTTCATTATAGTAGCTATATTAAAAAAAGCTACCGTTAATATTCCCATTAACTATTCAATTAACATATATGCATATAGATAATAACAATATGACTTAGAATTTATTACAAGTAGTTGAAAATAAAGCAATCAATTTTCTAAATATACAACACTTTTTAAATAGTACTTTTAAACTTATAAGTAAGATTAGGCATACGTATATCTAGTTGGAAGTACTAAAAACACTTTGAGTTACGTTTTAAATGAAATTAATTGATCGTATTGTTGCTATAATCAGGCAATATTTCATTCTTCTCTTTAAAATTAAAAATATAAATTATCATACTTAAACATGCATGTATTTCAAATGATATTTTCGATAAATTACTCATTCATTTGTAGAGATTTTCAATATATGCATAGGAATAGGTCTTATAAGTATGTATATATAGACCACAATGCCCACACAAATATGAGTGATAGTCGCGGAAATTAGAATCTGTAAATCTTTTCAATGTCTCACACGTTACTTAGGAGACATGTTTTGAAACTAAATGTTACGTTCAAAGTTGCGGTACGTCGCACGAGGATAACTATTTATAGGATATTGTAGCAAGACTTGCTTATTTAATAGGCAAAGGTAATATAGATGCCCACAAGAGAATGGGTGAGTTAGATGTGCATATATTTTTAAAGCTTTGGGAGTTCATGCTACATTCCAGTACTATACTGAATTACAACGACATTTATCGGCAATCTGGTTATTTAAAAGTGCAATTTAAATTTGACATAAATACACCCATTGTTTCTAATACACATGCCACCCTGTTATGCAAGGAAACCATATGAAGTATTACTTCAAAACTATTCGTCTTTAGTTAATGCCATCAGGTAAATAATGACAGTTGGCAATGATCAAACTTTCACCTCTCTATTAACATCTACGTGTGGTGCATGTTTATTTAGATAAACTATTAACTAAATAGTTATAGCATTATGTAAACTAAATGCAATATTATATGCTTATATTAGCGTAGATATTATGTACCTTTGAAATTAGTGTATTCTATATGTAGTTACATTGCATCATAGATGGCATTAGTTCTATTGTCATTTCACGCGACGACGTTATATTAATTTCGTTATAAATGTATGTAAAGAGGTTTGATAGCGAGTCTACTCACCTAGATGTAGTCTCAGATATGTTTACGTGCAAATGAGCATTAATACGATATAAACTATATTCATATAACTATTTATTGCTTACGTAACATGGTGACATGATTACATAAGCGATAACGTTGTAAATAGCCATGGTTATTGTGATTATACATGCAGCGTAACATATTGCTAATCAATATTTATGGTTTATTGATTATAACTTTGTTGTATTTCTCACAGCCTGAGTGCGGCATTGGTTATTGTTGTATTGACGTATGTTATTGTGTCCTGTACATGGTAAAATTGTTATTTATGCTTGATCCGCCATTAGAATGTGTTGTGCAAACAATTTCCATATAATCTTTCTTAGTTACATTCGTACTGGAAGCAGATAATAAATTCAGTACAAAAGCATTGCATCGATCTCATTAGAACTTTGGTGAAATAGTATTTACTCGTAGATATTTTATGATGCATATTATAACGTTTAATGTATGTATTTTATTAGTCTTTATTAGAAATACTTACGTATGTAATACTATTATACCTTGAAACTTGTAACCTTATCATAATTATAGTGTTTGAGATTCCGTTTTCAAATTGTTTTCATCCGTTGTTGGTATCATATGTGTGTGATAGCTTTGAAATAGCTACAATGTGAATTCGTAGAAGCGGCGAAGGATTACACTGGCGTTGACAGCCTCGGCCTGAATTTCAGTGTAAATCTTCATTATGTACTTTAGTAATTTACGGTTATAATAACATGTGCTCGATTATATCTCCAATCTAGCCGTATGTGAAATGGTCAGAATCAAATCAGTGATCGAATAAACTTGTTACGACAAAACATGTTGTTATTATTAACGTCACACCCTGTGTGGCCTTTTTATAGCTCAAAGGTTGCAAGGGGTGTGTCGACCTTACAGGAATTATTTCCCACCCTTCTTGAAGAACTCCTATGGGCCGATGTTGTGTTGATATTTTGAAAGTGGTACGGTGCTATGAAATCCTTTGAAATCGATGTTGCCTGACCGGGAATTGGGGTCGTTAAGGTATAAGTTAAGAGCAATCGTTGCGTCCAAGTCATCAATCGGACAGTGCTTGTTTGTTACTATTTTGCTGTCCTAGTCCCACCTCTGCATACCACTTCGGAGACCCTTATCATAAGGCGTGAAGATATATATACATTCTATTAAAATATCCAGGTATCCTGTACAAGCGTCGGTCTAATAAAATTTCTTCACGGTAGTAACCGAAGCAAATTAGGCGATTAGAAACATCGATGCACACAAAATTACTTCTTATCAGAAAAGATCTAGCGATGAATTTGTAAAATCTAATATTTTACAACTCAAGTCTGTTTTATCTCGGCCTCATACAAATTTAAACTTTAGCATTTGAGTTTGAAAGTGTTTTCTGGCGTGAGATGAATTAAAATAATTGCACGGAATATTCAAAAGAGATTGGGGCTTGAATTGCGAGAGCTAAGGTTGAAATTTAATTGAGTTTTATGAGGGCTGCTGGCAACAGTAATTAGACAAATTAGTTAGGGAGAGTGTTTGTCCGTCTGCGCTGCTACAGATGGAATAATTGAAATGGTTTTGTTGACATTGAGAGAGAGTTACTCAATACAAAAGGGTTGTGCTTTCACCCGACACAGAAGAAATATAAAGAGATGTATTAAATATCCAGGAAAATGAACGTAACACCTTTTAGGTTTTCTTTAAGTTTGCAGGTAGTTCACTGAACTACTGTCTTTACTGCTTCACCGGTCTGCTAGAAAACTGGTGAAAATTAATCTGTGTTACCCTCAGAGAGAAGAAGAAGAGAGGAAGCTGGTTCCTTCATATAAGGTGGCCGTCCATAGCACCATCTAGTGACAAAAAGCGTAGGCTAAGGTGTGTAGAACCTACACCCACTTTCCACATAGATTGCGAGTCCATAGCCGTTTCTTCATTACGACTATACATACATATGACTTTTTATTTCGTCTCAAGCGTACCTACGCAGGATTTCTCTCGATGTTGTCTTTCTCCGTTAAGCTATTTGTGCGACTTATCACTGTAGGTATTTAAGCTTAAAAGAACTTATTTGTACGGTCACGATGCGTATCAATTGGGATTCGATTCAAATTCAATACAAATATTGCAGGCTTTTATAATATTACTTAGGAATAAACACAAAATGTATAAATATTTATTTTCTAAGTCGAGAGAGGAATTTTCACAGAGTACATATTTACAGTACACACCGTCTACCACGTCTAAAAGATAATTAAAACGTTTAAATCTAAAAACTCGGACTAATATAACTGACGAATATTTTTTCTAAATGTACAATTATTTCGAACCGAGGACTGCGCTTAAAACCAAGTGCTTCGTGTAAATAAAGCATTAGCGATGCTTCAGCGTAAATCACTATTTTGTTACACAACAATGCTATACATGTGTAATAAGTTAACTCGGTAAACTTAACTCTACTCCACACAAACATCGCCCCATCGAAGTCTGTTCAGGGCTCTCGATCCCAACCCTTTGAGCCCGGCTGAAGCACCATCGACCCTGTTTACAAAGGCTTTTCTAATAATAAGATCGCCTTCCGTTTACTTTGCAAATTAACAACTTGGGATTGCTGCGATTTTTTTATTAATTAGGTTTAGACATCTGCTCCCAAACAGTTTTATAAACTTTACAAAGCTAAATTATGCTTTATATTTTTTTTTATATTAAAATCAGACTAACGGTTGTGGCTCTCTAAACTAAAATCAATCAAACCGAATCAACTAAACCGCAAAGCTTAAAAGTTGACAAATCACTGTAGGTACGTAAGTGAGTTATCAACTTTAAGTTGATTATTATCCATCACGTAATACACTGTAGGCTCTCTGCGTGAATGCAATACGTATTTTATTGTCCGAATTAGCCATGTGTCAAATTAGCACAAACTACAAACTTTTTCTATTTTTGTAGCGGACTGTGACAGTGAACAATTGGAAACGTTCGTGTGATATGGGTTTTATTATAAAACTAAGCTATAAGCGACATCAAAGGTGTACACACACAAAGTAAACAACATTTCACATCCAACGAGCAGATAGGGTCTCCCTATCCTGTCACGAAAATTATATAAGTTTGAGTTCCAACCTGAGCGCTGCTCACTGCTCCCTCACGTGTGCAATATCAGCAACATCAAAACACTCCGCGGCCCCCCGCGGCGCCCCCCGCAGCGCCCCCAGCAGCGCACGGCGAGCCGAGGTGAGCGGCCGAGGGTGGGCCACGCACCGTGCAAATTTAACAAGGCACATTCAAGTTCAAGTGATTCGTTAGACGGGTTTTTGTGATCGTTTTTTAAGTGGATTTCGGTATAAATAAGTACCGTTGTTGGGAGTTTTTGAAAGAAAATAGAAAACGTTAATTTTAATGAGGTACTCAGTTTTTTTACGCTATGTTTTTCGAAATATATATTTACCTAAATATCGTAGCGATTAAAACAAGAATACGTGCTGATTCAACCGACACAGTGATTGAAAAGTGTAATAGAGCCAATATACCAAGTCAGATGCAAAGGCCTTTTGATAGCTTGTCCTGTCTTTAACAATCGTTCGTGTAATGCGCATATTTGCTTAATTAAATTACATTGTATATTGTATACATGGATGTCACCAATATCTACGGTACATACAAGCTGTGTCGTTTAGAGAACAAAGAGTATTGTTTATGGTTTTGATCAGTCTTATAAAAAGTTTAATACTATAATTTGTACGCAGTGAAAAAATTGTTTTAAATAAAATGAATCTATTCGTCTAGACTCTCTGCGCGTGTAATGATACAGGTATTTATGTAACTTAATTTACCTTTCTGCAAAGGACAATTAAATACTGGGCAGTTTGGGACATCTGGGTCGTCTGGGCAGTCTGGGTTGTCTGGCCTGTCTTCAATAAAGGCTATCCACAAAAACTCGCAATAAATTTGTAAACTTTCAACATAAATGTTAACATTAATACATTTAAATCCCTAGCATTTAATCAACGTGAGCGCTCCATGGCGATGGCGCAGGGAGATTAAGTTCTAATTAAATGACCAGGATAGTAATTACAAAGGGAGCGCGGTGTTCACTCTCGCGCCGCGCCTGTCGTGCCGATGTAGCGTGCTCAGGGATACGCTAGGTTGTTCAGTACTTACTTAGTTCATATACATGTTAAAACTCAATTACTCACTCAATTATATTTAACACGAGTAACATAAACAAAATTGCATCGTACTTCAAATACACGATTTGGAATCTCCACTCTTACTTGACGTTGTGACATATTTCTGTAAAATATAATGAACATGTTTCACAGCACAAGCTTTGGTGAGGAAACCTGCATTCGTTTGAGAAGAAATTCAATGACGAATGTATGACCAGAATCAAATCAAAATCAAAATATTTTAATGAACGTAAGGGACACAGTCATATATATTAATAAAAAATTAAGTTACCACCGTTTCCATGAAAAAAAACCTGCCAAGAGAAGAACAGAATGTAGGAGTCGAGAACGTACAGTACGGTCACATTAACTTGACGCATCGCTGGAATGCGTGGCTCCGCCCGCTTCCCCCCGCATTCCCTTAGCTCGCCCGGCAATCGTGAGTATGTTAGCATCTCTGTTACCGATACGCGCGTCGATATGTTGACTAGTTTTCTGTTGCTATTGTTGTTATTGGATATTTTGTTACGTTAATTACGAAGGTCGGAGCCGGAGGATCCAAAAAAAACCAAATTACTTTAAATATATTTAATTAAACTTTAAATTTAATCTAATTTACAAAGGTGTGAATGCTACCGATGCTAGGCTAACAATGACAACATGATTTAATTAATACTCATACATTGGATACAATAAAGGAATTAGATTACAGTAAGTTTCCGTAGAATAAGCTGACTCGGCGCATCGTGTGTCCGACGTATCGTGGGACCTCACGAACCGTGGGAGCCATGTCCCGTGAGAGCCATGTAGTATCAGGAATATGGAAACCGAAGTCAGCAGTTTCCATATGTTGCTATGGCGTAACACCTCCCCCTTCAGAACGGCATCTATTTTAGAACTTTGAGAGAAAATGTTGCCGGAGCTTTCGGTGAAGTCGTGGGCTCCTCAGCATCTTAATGTGAATTACCCGTTTTGATCTTCTGAGTTTTCGTAGGGTGTTTAATGTATCGACGTATAGATAGTATGGCTCCAATTATAACTGCGCTGAGAAGTATGATGTAGACTGGTATCGTGGTGTGATTAACGATATCAGATGCTGTGTGATCCAGGTGTATCGAAGGCTGCAGCATTAACTTGTCTTGATATTCGTGGAGATCTCTGAGATCGATGGAGTTCAATTTTAACTGTGGTGGTGTTAGCGTGTTTGCAATGTCAGATTTCATTGAAATTTTCATAATTTTCAGAGGTTGTCCCTCTATTCTATCATAGTTATTACTGATAACTATTTCTTCTGTATTCAGGGAACAGCTGATTGGGATTGTGATTAAGAAGCTTCCTTGTATCGTGGTGTAGCTCTCGTGTCCACAGACAGTGTGAATTTTCGTCGGGTGAGGAAACGAAACAACGTAATGTCTCTCGTCAAGGCGGTCCACGGCTTCTTTTGATAGCTTGATAGTAGTCATCACGCAGGATGGATCCAGGGACTGGTTGTTGATGAGATTATGGATGCAATCTGGTTGCGCCTGGATTTGATGCCTTATATTTTCTTCGCATAGGAATTTCTCGTTATACTTCGGGCATTCTGCCTCTATGTACATGAATGCTTGCCTGTTACTTGCTATTAAAGGATAGGGAGGTATGATGGACAAGTTATTTCTATTAGGAAGGATGGCTAGTCTATACAAATCGTAACTTTTAGGTGATACTATGGGAAACTTTAAAGTTATAACTATACGTTTTCCTGAGAAATAGTAGCCCGGCTTAATAATATTATAATAGTCTCTTAAATCTATACCTAAAATATGACCTTGAGGGTAGATTAATTCTAATTTATCCCTCATTTTGGCTAATACATCTACACTTACTATAGAATGGTGTGTGCTTGATGCACGCACAAAACTTAAAATATTCTCTAATCTAAAAAGTTCTGTCATAATATCATCTGCATTTTCTGAGATGATTATTAATAATTGGGCAAATTTTGCGTACTTAATAAGACTTGTATCTCTATGTGCCTCGCTGTTTAAGAGAAGCTCTAAAGTAGTATTAATCATTTCTTGATTTTGAACTATCTGTGTGATAACCTTACTGTGGTGTGCCATCCAATCTTTACTTAGACTTATGTGGTTATTAAACTCATGCGTTATTTTTGCTTGATTACTATCCAACACTTTTATAGCGTTGTCATATTTAATCGCGTCCGAGTAATCCAGGTTGCCAGTTATGCTCTTAATAACGGAACCTAGACCATCAATAAGACCTCTTTTATTGCGACGGGGTTTTAAACTACTTAAGTGACTTAATATTTTCTGGAATTTATTATTTAAGTACTCAATTTGTAATTCATATAAAGTAAAGGTGTCATTTTCAAGTCTAGTCTTATAGTCAGAAAGCTGAGTTTGCAAGTTGTCAATTTGTTCTTCGATATTGTCCAGTTCTACGTATTGAAGGAAAGTATGATAATGTGTAATTAATGTAGCGGGTCCTAACTTGAATGGTAAAAGTCCAGGTCCATCGTCTAAGCTTTCAAGTTTTATCTCTTGAGCTTCCAGCATTGTCATTTTGGTCAGGGTCAGAAGGAACCTGTAACAAGTTTGATGAGTTAGGAACTCTTTTAAGACGTGACTTAGCTACTGGGCCGCGCTTTTTTGAAGTATATATGTGTACTGGTAGATTGGCTAAAACTGTATCCTGGGTGTAGCGCGGAGCAAGTTTTTGTCGGCTAGCCAATGGATTATTAATAAAAACAGGTTTGTTCGTTTGATATTCAATTTCAGGCTCGCGGGTCTTGTTACGGTTTTCTATTAAAGTCGTTCGATTAGATAGTGCGGTTTCGTTTATTAAGTTATATACCGTCTCCATTTGCTCACGATGAGTCCTAATATACTGTTGTAATAAATGCTTAGTGATGTCCATGTCAACTGGGTCTCTGGGGTCAAAATGTCCGTTAATTAGGTCATAAGGTCGGCACTTCGTGAAACTATGCACAGAGCTGTTGTATGCTAAGATAGCGTAAGGCATAATATTTATAATTGGCTCATCTTTCTGTCGAAGTTTAAGAATACGGAGATGTTCTAAAAGAGTTGAGTGAAGTCTTTCGATATTGCCGTTATCATTAGGTGCGTTAGGCAATGTCCTATGGTGAATTATCTTATGCAATTTAGTGAATTCAGAAAATAGTTCGTTGGTGAATTCAGTGCCGTTGTCAGTTACAATAGTCAGTGGGAGGCCGTGATGAGTACAGTAGCGAAGCAAGCTTTGAATTACGCTTACGGCTGTCCCGTCAGGAAGGTGGTATGCCTGTCCGTATTTGGAGAATACGTCAACGAATGTCAAATATTTTTCGTTCTGAGCTGTGAATAGGTCAAGATGGATAATCTCAAAAGGTTTTGTCGCTGGCGGAACTATATTAAATCTCTGCTTAATGGGATTTCTGTCATATTTAGCTTGACCACATACAGTACAGTCGTTAATGAATTTTGTTATATGGTCCCTCATTTTAGGCCAATAATATTTATTCGAAAGAGACAAGTAACATTCATTAATGCCCCGATGGTTAGTTTTACCATCGTGGTAGTTACGGATTAGTTCCTGCTGTCGAAGATATTCTTTGACATTTTCAATTTCTTTCTTCGTTAACACTAAATTCATTGCGGAGCTACGAAACTTCTCCTGAATAATCGGGACTATATTGTAGATATGTGAAGGCGGATTAATTAAGAGGGCCGTTTTAACCTTGGGATTCACATACTCTTTAATAGCACTTACAACGTCTCTTGCTAAGTTATTTTCAGTTAACTGTACGCATGTTCTCGTGTGAGTGTCAAACGGTTTTGTAACGGTCGGTCGTCGTTTTACGTCACCTACTACTGTCATAATGAGCTGTCTATTAAACTTATTTATTGGGTCGTCAATTATGGGTATCTCAAGTACGGGGTTTTCGTCAGATGTATGTCGTGTGCCTTCGTCATTTATGTCGGGGGCTACATCAGAACTGTACGCTCTTCTGGTAGGTGCGGTGTCAGTTGAAGAGTCACTTATAAGTGGTCTATCGTCAGGTGCCGTAACCGTCGATTCTGGGTCCGAGATATTAACTACCAGTGAGGCTGCATTTTCATTATGGATCTCGACCCGAGAAAGTGCGTCGGCATTAGTGTTGGCTTTCCCCTTTTTGTATATGACCGTGAAGTCATATTCACTAAGCTTGAGTCTCCATCTTGTCAGTCGAGAATTCGGTTCTTTAAGGCTCATAATCCACTGGAGTGGCTTATGGTCCGTAATAATCTTAAATTTTCGGCCAAACAGGTACGGCCGGAAGTACTTGGTGGCCCAAACTATAGCTAATAGCTCCTTCTCTATCGTGCTATAGTTGATTTCACTATCGTTTAGGGTTCGGGAAGCGAAGCACACAGGCTTATCCGATCCTACAGGGCCTTGAGAGAGAATGGCTCCAAGAGCCACATTTGAAGCGTCTGTTGTTAATATGAAGTCTCTGTTAAAATCGGGATATTGCAATATGGGGTCGTTAGTTAAAAGGGTTTTACATTTTTCAAAACTATCCGTATATTGGGAATTTAATATTATTTTATTTCCCTTCTTCAAACAATTAGTTAACGGTTTAGTGATTCGGGCGAAATCTGGTATAAATTTCCTGTAATATCCAACTAGGCCCAAGAACTGTTTTATTTCCTTCGGAGTTTTGGGTATTGGGTAGTTCTTAATTGCATAGATCTTATCCGGATTAGGCTTGATTCCCTCTCTAGTTATGACATGGCCTAAATACGCGGTTTCTAACTTTAAAAACTCGGACTTATCCATCTGGATTTTAAAGTTAGATTCCCGGAGCCTTTGGAATACTTTTTGAAGGTTGACCATGTGCTCCTGGAGCGAAGTACTGAAGACAATTATGTCATCTAAGTACACCAGGCACACGGTATTCTGTAGGTCTTTGAGCACATTGTCCATCACACGTTGGAATGTGGATGGTGAATTTTTAAGTCCCATGGGCATACGTAAAAATTCATAATGCCCATGCTCCACATTGAACGCGGTTTTGGGAATGTCCTCAGGGCTCATCTCAACCTGATAAAAACCACTAGCTAGGTCTAACGTGGTGAAGTATTGACTATTCCCTAGCTTATCTAACACGTCCGAAATGTTGGGGATCGGGTACTTGTCATCGATTGTTTTCTCGTTAACTTTGCGGAAGTCTATGACTAGTCGCCATTTTACTTTGCCAGATGCGTCTGCCTTTTTAGGTACGATCCATATCGGAGAGCTCCAAGCAGACTCGGATGGTTGTATAATACCTTGGTCCAACATTTTATGAATTTGTTGTTTGACCTCGTCCCTATGAACAAATGGATACCGATAACTTTTAGTATACACCGGTTCCTCATCGGTGGTTCGAATTCGATGCTTTATTCTATTAGTGAACGTTAATGCTTCTCCGTCTATATAAAATACGTCCGCATATTGAGAACATAAGGCTTCTAAATTCGCGCGTTCCTCAGCGTTCAGGTGATCTGTACGTAACCGTGTCAAGACTTCGTCAGCGCGCGAGGCTATCTGTTCGTTGCGCGTGCACTCGTTAGTATGAGCTTCAGCGAAAACCGGATTATCCATTGAGAATATTATATCGTGTTGGGACGGATTTAAGATTTCTAAAATGCCGCGGTTGTTGTTAACTACCGTAAGACAATCCTTTATGACGCAATTGCTAACTACTTGTTCTGGTATAAAAGCGTCTCCGTCGTGAATGTTAATTGGAAGTCTAACTAATTTTGAAGAATTTGCCGGAATAACGTCCTCGTATAAGTTAACATTACGCGAGTTGTACATCTGAATGGGATTCGTCGCGTCACGAGTTATAAGTACTTTATTCTTAAGGTCAATCTTAGCTTCCCACTTTTCAAGTAAGTCAAGTCCAATAAGTCCGTCAAAGTAATTATGAAAACGGTACACAAACAGTTTAATACAACTATGGTCCTGAAATTCTGAAAAACACGGTAAAGTCACAGAATAATCATTGCGAGTAGTGGCATGCACATTACTTACCTCGAAGGGATCATAATTAAGAGGTACATGTGGAAAATAGCGTTCAACTGCCTCGGGGTTGATGAAGGACTGATTGGCCCCGGTATCTATAAGGAACTTCAAAGGAGGATCGGAAATTTGTATATATGGAAGTTGCCGTTGCGTTTGAAGGTTGACTTCTATTTTAACTTTTTTGATATCTGACCTTTGTGAAAATCCTGGTCTGTGCGAGCGTTACTAGTAGAGGGTTGAGGGACATTCATATCGTCAGTGTCAGTCTGTTCACAGATGTTATAGTCAGAATAGTTCTCTGTATCATCATGGTCATATGTCGTCGGACAGTCATAATTATATTCATATTCAGGATAATACGAATAAGGCTCACAGTCTGGATAATAGTATATTCCGTTATCGGAGCACTCGTTGAGATTCATTTCTCTGGATTTAAAGTAGTTACTGGGCGGCGGGTTACCCGACCTTGTCCAGTCATGTCCGCCCAAACCAGTAGGTGGTAAGGTTTTGGTCACATAATGGCTTACGCCGCTCATTGGCTTAGGGCCTGTATTATACGATTGGTTACGTGGTGGCATTCTAAATGAATTATATTGAGCATTATAATTAGGGGGCAACGCACGGAACATTTGTTGGGTGCGGGATGGACCTTGAGGAGGTCGGTTCATTGGAAGGTTAGGCCTCCATAGTGGCATAGGTTGGGACTGGGGCACATGTCGCTGAAAAGGCACATTAAATGGCATATTATACATAGGCGCAGGAGGAACGAATGATTTTTGTACTGGCATTGAAAATTGCATTGGTTTTGGTGCTACATTATTACTAGATTTGCGATCACATACAGAATCGCTGCGCTGTTGCAAGTACATCACATTGAGTTCTTCCTGCACAAATTGTAGGGCTTTCTCAACACTTTCAGGACGCATACACCTTATACGCGAACCTAAAGGCTCTTTTAATCCACGAACAAATGCTTGTAATGTAAGTTTCTTGTAAAGCGTACGCTTCGCTTCTATAGTTGTTGCAATTGATTCGTGTAGGCTTACATATGTCATGATAGTGCTGAATAAATTCTGACAACGATCATAAAATTCTTGGGGTGAATTATGACCCTGGGTAGCAAGTGAAAGGTCATTGTAGAGGGCCGTTTCGTCCCTCTGGTCTGAGAAATTGTTAATAAGAGCATTTCTGATACCTTCCCAGCTTTCTGGGATACCGTTCGAGTTTATCGTGCGGGCGGCAGGCCCGGTTATTTTATTAAGAATTCCGTTTAATAAGCATAGGTTGGAAAGCTCACTACCCGGATCGGCACTCAAATACACTGCACATAGTTGATCACACAATCGTATAAATCGAGTTAAAACGTTAGGGTTTCCATCAAACTCAGGAACAGGGCGTAAGACCTTGAAAATAGTGTCAGGGTCCATCTCTATAATATAGCTTAATTCCGATAAAGTCTCTAAATGTCTATTACTATCTAATATATTCCTACGGGCTTGCCTACTTGATGCAGGGCTTAAGGAATTTTTTCTACGGTAGAAAATCTTGAAAGATTGCTTACACTAAAAGGATAAAACTATAGGACAAGCAAGTACAGGAGCAATTCAAGTACTTACATGAGATACTTCATATTGATTCCTTTGGAATCGATGTCTTGATTTGTCCTCCAGCCGCGGGCCTCCAGGTTCTTTATGACGATATTCGGAAGGGCTTGAAGCAGAGCGTTAGGTAGTTCGATGTGAGAATACCCTAGCTATCCTATCCGAATATCCTACCGACTGCGCCAATTACGAAGGTCGGAGCCGGAGGATCCAAAAAAAACCAAATTACTTTAAATATATTTAATTAAACTTTAAATTTAATCTAATTTACAAAGGTGTGAATGCTACCGATGCTAGGCTAACAATGACAACATGATTTAATTAATACTCATACATTGGATACAATAAAGGAATTAGATTACAGTAAGTTTCCGTAGAATAAGCTGACTCGGCGCATCGTGTGTCCGACGTATCGTGGGACCTCACGAACCGTGGGAGCCATGTCCCGTGAGAGCCATGTAGTATCAGGAATATGGAAACCGAAGTCAGCAGTTTCCATATGTTGCTATGGCGTAACACGTTTTCGTTATTGTTTAAGTTTGGACTGTTTTTGTTAATTTTGGACAATTTTTGTTACTACTAATTTTTGAACATGGGGAAATCTATACACAGTGAAGGGAGAAATCTTGTGTTGAAAGTGTTTTAAAACAAACAAAATAGTTTTCAATTATATTGTATAAAAAATACATGATGCAACATATTGCAAGATTTACAAATAAAACCTATGCTCCAAAATAAAAAATATAGTTTTTATTTAGCTACATACTTTTTTTTCGCGACAATAATATACGAATAAAGTAATTAAAACCAACAAAGCAATATATTAAGCGAAAAAGTATTGAAATCAAATCAAATCAAAATCTTTTTATTTTACATAGGCCCAGGTGGGCACTTATAAAACGTCGAAAAAGAAGCACGGTTCGGGTTGGTCGCTTCCATGGAGAAGAACCGGCAAGAAACTCCATGGTTACTCTTTTCAAATCATTAGGCATATACAATTTTTTTTTTCGTTACAGCAATAGTACCCAAGTATGGGGGAACAACGTAGGCCCGACAATAGGTCGTTGCTTACTATACAAAGCATACATAAAACAAGATAATTATAACAATGTTAGCAAGATCTAGGAATCTACAAAGCCTACAATGTTCTCACATTCACAAATTAGACAAATTAAACAAGTGACACAAATATTGTCATCAGTACTGTAACTAATTCTGGGCAAGATATGGAATAAATAAAAAAAAGTAAAATATTAGATTATTATTGTAAAAAAACCCGAATTGAGAAAAGAAAAAGTTATATAAGATTCAGAATAGTTAGAGACATCCACAAATTTGTGCTGTTTATGAGCTACCAAGGAAGCCGCATGCGCAGAAGGAACTAGAGCCAAACTTCTTTATCTTCAACGTAGTCCTTGATTTTATAATATGCTTTTTTAATCAGAACACGTTTGATAATTTTTTTGAACTTTACATCGGTCAGTTCTATAACAGACTTTGGCAGCTTGTTGTAAAAGCGTATACTATTTATAATAAATGACTTGCTCGTTTTTGTTAATCTGTATTTCGGGATTACAATTTCATGTTTACTGCGGGTATTTTTATGGTGGCAGTCGCTTTTAATTTTGTAAATCCCTCTATTTTTGCGGACATATAAAATACATTCAAAGATATAGAGTGAAGGCAAAGTTAGTATGTTGATCTCTTTAAATTTCTCTCTGAGAGACTCGCGAGGACCCATGTCATAGATCGCGCGGACCGCCCTCTTTTGAAGAATGAAAATTGAGTCAACGTCCGCCGCTGATCCCCACAGCAGAATGCCATAGGACATAATACTGTGGAAATAAGCATAGTATACTAGCCTAGCTGTAGCTACATCAGTTAAATGCTTTATTTTCCGTACTGCATATGCAGCTGAGCTTAACCGACCGGAAAGTGTTCTAATGTGCGGGCCCCACTGCAATTTTGAGTCGATGGTAATTCCTAGGAATACAGTTTCCGCTATAGCATCAAGTTTGTTGCCGTCAAGATTTAAATTCAGATCCCGTTGTGTTACATTTGGTAAAGAGAACTTAAGACATTTCGTTTTGTTTGGATTCAGTAAAAGATTATTAGCTGCGAACCATTTCGAGAGAACAGTTAAACTTTCGTTAACATGCAAGACATTCGTATTTTTCCTATCTATTTTAAAAATTAGCGAGGTGTCATCAGCAAAGAGAATAATATCCGATAACTTGGCCATCATATAAGGGAGATCATTGATGTAAACAAGAAATAGAAAAGGACCGAGAATTGAACCTTGGGGTACGCCCATCTTGACTAAAGACCCGGAGGACGTCGCCCCATTTACATTAACTTTTTGCTGTCTGTTTGATAAATAAGAAAGAAGAATATATTCAAAATATTGTACATAAATGTTCATTAAGCGCTTGTTCGTAGCGCACATTTTGGTAGCGTGTGCTGGCTACGGCGTAGCACTAATTGGGTTACGTGAATACCGTAGTCCCTACGGGCGCTACCGAACAATTTCTGTTTGTGTGGCTTTTATAATTTACTCTCTTGTTTGCTAATGTCTGTGGGAAAAGATTTATAAATTAATTTTATTATTATTTTTATATGCATATGAAGAATATGAATATATAATATTAACATATATACCTATGTATCTTCAAGACTAGCCACAAGGGTTTCGGAAGGGGTAGTCTTGACGTAGATTACCAACGCACCCTTTTTCGCCAGAGATATAATTTAGGTGCCATCGTGATAGGTGGAGAGTTTATCGCCGTTTCTATACTATACAAGCACGACTATACATGCAGGTTACCTCCGGATATTTTCCTTCACCGTAAAGCTCGTGGTGTGACTATTCACTGTACATAAGTTAAAGTTAAACTACTAACCATTATAAAAAATTCTAATTGTATTAGGATTGATAGGCCCACAATATCATTATATCTAGTTATTTATTTTTCTGTTTTGATAATGCTGTGAGGGGTTGAATGAGTGACACGGGTCGAGTGAATGATCTAAGAATCGCAAATAGGGATTATGTTTCCAATACATCTTTTTTTTTATACTACTTGGGTGGCAAACAAGCATGCGGCCCGCCTGATGGTAAGTACCACCGCCTATGGATGCTTGCAACACCAGGGGTATCACTCGCGCGTTGCCGACCCTGCAGGAATCTTTTCACACCCTTCTTGAAGAACTCCATGCTGTACTCTCCAGGGAAAACCTCAACGGGAGCTCATTCCACAGCCTGTGCGTTATACGTCTGTGTTATACCTCTCGCATGTAAAGTGTTAGTCCATCCATCCATCCACTGTCTTCTTCAGTGATCTGAACACCTGGCTACGAAGCTTGGGGTTACGTTGTTCGTTTGTGATTTGGAGCAAGTTGTAGCAGTGGCGGGCCTCGTTAGGGGCGCGCTGCGGCTTCGTTAGTAGGGACAAACCGACAAATTTGTTCTGAATCATGCTTTTATTCACTTTGCGAACGAGAAATTCGTTGTTTCAGATTTAAATTGGTTTTAGAACACTTCTTGGTATTATGCAACTGTTACTATTGTGTTTAGGACTTTAAAATCGAATAGAATTTATATGAGGAGAGCGGTACACTGGTTCGAATAGTAACCTACAAAGCCAGAAGGTGGCTAGTTCGAATCCCTGCAGTACAAATGAGTTTTTTCTGAACTTAAGTATAGTGATTAGCAAACACCACGAGCACGCTGGAGTATAAACAATGAGAGGAAACCCGCATACGTTTGAGAAAAAATTCTAAGACGTATGTATAGTCGTGTTTGAGAAAAGGCGATGGACTCGCCATCTGTCACGTTAGCACCTCCGGTAAAAAGAGTTCGCACATCTACTTTTCAGGTGGAAAGGCTTGAAGACATAAGTAGCTGTAAGGATCTGGTTGAAGGTGAGTGGACTTACTGAGAGATCACAACTGTCGACTATGGTAAAAATCTCTGCACTATAACGAACTCTCTTTACGTTTGAAAGCTTCCCATTTGCCGGATCTAGTCCGTCCGACAACACGACCTCGATACCTGAAACAAGCTTTTATGTTGTATTCAGGCACTAAGCCCTCAGGTCGCGTATAGAAAGTGTTGCGTTTACAAAGCTGTGTCAGGGGTGCGAGGCGTAGGGTGAGGCTCACCTGCGATCGATCGCACCTGCGTCGCCATGACGACGAAGCCGCCCCACTGGACTGCGAGCTTGGTGCGAGCGGCCGCGGCCGAGCGAGCGTTTTGACAGTTTATCTTATTAGTGTTTGTATAAATATTTCGTGAACATAGAAAATAAGATGGTATTCATTTACACAGGTATAGGACCTATATTCCACCGCCAGGCAAACAAAATATTTAAAATTAGATAATAATGCTTATAACATAATTATCATAAGAATAATTATTTGACGATTATACGATGAACGGCGGAATGAATGAATGAAGCGGAATGAGTAACGGCGATGGACTCGCCATCTGTCACGTTGGCACCTAATATACCTCTGGCGGAAAGTGGGTGTGTGGGTATTACCTATATACCTCTGCCTTCCCCTTCGGGGACCCTTGTGGGAAGGCGTGAGGATATATTATTTTTAATAATAATTATTTAATATCGTGTTATGTTTACTCAAATAACATATCTATGGCTATCTAAATAAACATATAGTTGAAACAGTTTCATTATATAACATATCAGCACATAATATGGACTTATCAGCACTTCGAGGCTGGCATATAGAGCTGTTTCGCTTCGTTCACATTAATCAATCTCTTCATACATGCTCGTCGACGAGTACTCTTGACGTTGCCATCCTTGATGTCCGTCCGAATGTATCTAGGTAGTTAGAACGTGGTCTTCCTCAGCCTCTTTCCCATACTCCTTTGCTATATCTGTTTTTACAATCTTTCTTCACTCTTTCTTACTTTAATATACCTACATAATATTAATTATAATTATTAAAACGCTTTGCTCTTCTTTCAAACTAAACTACTTAACGGAATTGGGTGAAATTTGGCACAGAGATAGATTGTTAGCTTGATTAACAAATAGGATATGTTTTATTCCAGAATAAAATCTACCATTGAAATACTTTACGCGGCTGAAGCCGTGGGGCACTGCTAGTGTCAATATATATAGTACACGCTCACGGCTCACGTTTTTTTCATAGTCAGTAACGACTAGCGATCGTGTAATATAAGCAGGATGTAGGCTGTATAGGTCTCGTATTTGCCCGAGCTTTGAAATAATAACATGCGCATTGTATTTCTGCCGAGTTGCGCTAGCAAACCTGCATTGAACAGCTCTTGGATCAAGTGCTTGGCAGCCATCCATGCACTGTAAGCTTTACTTTTTTCAGTCATTACACTTTATGAAACAAAGCCTCCGTGTCTATCTGTCTGTTCGTGATAAACTCCTCAATTCCTGAACCGATTTAAATAGTTTTTTTTAAAAGCCAGAATTATTCAAGAGGAGGGTTCTAAATATTGGCAATTTCGGAAAAGGACAAATTGTCTGTGAGTCTGTCTTTTAGGGAAAACCTTAACCCATTTGTAATATAGCAAAAGAATGTTTGTACCCGAGTAAAGCCGGGGAGGGTCACTTGTAGGTATTAATTAAGAAGGGGTAAAATACTAAAACTCCTACAAATTGTAAGTAATAAAGTAAATAAAAAAGTAATCAGCTTATGCAACATGCATAATGCCACCATAGTGAAAAAAACTAAACTGTAAGATCGTACCCGCTCCCGTTCCCTCCGCCCCCGCTCCGCCTGTCACCGCCTCCACTCAGACTGCAGCATACATCACGTAGGGTTGTGTAATCAAGTTGCGGACACGAGCTGACTCGTGCATTTTTATTTTATTACAGCGATGCAGTAAGCAGGTGGCATGAAGCTTTTTAACATTAGTTTTATATTTAAGTAGATGTAAAGGGTATACATATGATTCATTATATAGCTATATAGGTGTGGGTACTACCTATACACCTCTGCCTACCCCTTCGGGGACCCTTATATGGGAAGGCGTGAGGATATTTTATTGTGATTGGGAATAGGCGCTTCACTCTCTCTGCCTATCCCGTGAGTGATTGGGCATGATAATAATATAATGATAATAATAAATCCCACCTTCTCACAAGGGTCCCCGAAGGGGTAGGCAGAGGTGTATAGGTAGTACCCACACACCAATTTTCCGATATATTTTAGGTGCCAACATGACAGATGGCGAGTACATCGCCGTTACTCAAGCAGGACTATACATACATCTTTATAATATACTACCCATAATTTCCTTTCTAATAAGTAGAACGTAACAGTCTGTCTGACCTAGTGACTAAGTTCCTGCTGGAGGGCGAGGTTTCGATTCCCACTGAGGGAAGACTTTGTAGGTTCTGTTAATTTAGTCTCGGATTTAGATTCGTATGTCTAGTTATTGCCCGTGTAGGATACATTCAGGCTTGAATAAGGTATTCGTGTCAGCGTTGCCTAATAAGGTAACTGAATAAAATAACCTCCCGAAAAGGTCCGCGAAGGGACGAAGGGGTGTGACATTAGCTAATAGTGTTTTACAGATAATATATACTGTCCCAACAGTTTTAATTCAAGACCTTCAAATTATTTCCATATATAATAATAATAATAATAATATATCCTCACGCCTTCCCACAAGGGTCCCCGAAGGGGTAGGCAGAGGTGTATAGGTAAAATACCCACACACCCACTTTACGCCAGAGGTATATTAGGTATATATATATTTCCATATATAAGGTGTTTTATTTCCCAAAATGACTTCTATATAATACAACTATTATAGAAAACTAAGAGTAAACTAACTACACTACACATAAAATAAATGACCCAAATCTGTGCCACGCGGAAGGATACCAAGAAGGCGACGGCACTTAACTTTTTCCGTTTATGGATAAAAACTAACATGTATACGATACTAGCAGATATTGCGGTTCCATCTGCGTAAATGTTGCTTTTAATGGTGGAATTTTTAGTAGGCAGAGAGTATAGCCAGCTCTCTCTAGACTTACATACATATTTCACTTTGTCCATATTCTCAGTCTCATCAGACATGCTCGTCGGTTTCGAGTACTCTTGACGTTCCTGTCCTTGAGCGTCCGATCAATTTGATCCAGGTAGTTGGAACGTGGTTTAAAATAAAACATCGCTATGCCAAATTACGTCCAATCCCGTTAAACTATAATGTCGTCATTGACTAACAAACAACTTCACGAACATTCACATTTATAATATGAGCAGTGAGGATGAAACAAACAACGTATTCATGTATTATAGTCACAGGATTCACTGATATATTACTAACAGTAAGTAGGTATAGTTAAGTATGCCAACCCCCCTGTGATCGCCGTGGGAACTGGCATCTGCAAGTTAATTGGAACCTTCTGTGAGGCGGTGTTGCCAGACACTGTGGAGCTTTTATCAAAGATATAACGTACTGAATATATAATTACTATATATATCTTCACACTTTTTCGCAAGTGTCCACGAAGGGGTAGGCAGAGGTGTGTAGTAACGCACCCTCTTTTGTATATAGGTAACAACATGACGGCAAGTCCATTGCCATTTCTCCAGTACTACACACGCCATTGAATTTATTTTTTAGCGTATGCACTTTTCCACTCGAAGTTTTTTCTCCATCGAAAACTCATGGTGTGGTTAACCAGTGTGCATAAGTTGAGAAAAAGCTCCATGATACAGTCGAGATTCGAACTTCGAACAACCTTTGTAGTCGAGCAGGCGACTCCCCGAACCACTCTGCCACCACGTAGGTAATAAACATGATGTTGGAAAATGAATACATCCCGACAGATGTATTGAATGCGTTCGATCGGTCACTGTCCGCCCTTGGAATCATTAATTTGTGCAATTTGTCGCAATGGTGACGTCATTCGTCCCCTGTTTGAAGTCCGTCCATTACCAGTCTTCATATAGGTAAGTAATTAAGTTGGGGAGCTTATTCATGGGGACACATCTTGGCCAAGTAATGTTATATAGATAGTTATATTTTTATTTATTTTTAGATCACTTTATTGTAAATTTGTATTGTGTTTTTTAAAGAAGCTTTCATGTTGAATTGACATCCCATTATTTTACCTCTTCTATTCTTAACTGTCTGTCAAAAAAATGCTACAGTGCCATATAAATAACTAGCTGTGCCCGTGACTTCGTCCGCGTGGGATAGTGACTTTGCGCAGTATTTTTTTATTTATGTTGGATGTGTGTGCATATGAGATGCCTACGTCATAGTAGCTTTATGCAAAGTTAGCATGCAAAGTCTCAGCCCGATCGGTTTAAAATTGACAAAGTTTCATACAAACTTTCATCCCCTATTTTATCCCCTTTGGGGTAGAATTACTCAAAATCCTTTCTTAGCGAATGTCTACGTCATAACATCTACCTGCATGCCAAATTTCAGCCCGATCCGTACAGTGGTTTGGGCTGTGCGTTGATAGATCACTATGTCAGTCAGTTAGTTAGTCACCTTTGAGTTATATATATATTTAGATATATTGAACTACCGACCGGCCTGGCCTACGACGGGTGCAATAAAAAAAATGCATATACCGTTTATATAACATCGCATTTAAATGTGAATTGTGGATATTGCGTTTATTGTGTAAACAGAGACAATGCGGGGACTTTATTCAATAATGAGCAGACTTTGCACCTTACTTGGGAAATAGTCAGGTGTTTAAAATGTTAATACTGCCTATTACTTTATTCAATTATGTACATTATAAATAATAATCAAACATATTGTGTTCTTGGAAATGTAAGTATAGATCTCATGCTGACACATCTGCCCGTCTGTTTTAAGATAATATTTCGTAGCGCATATCCATTAATGTCTTTCAATTGGATAAATAATGAACTATTCCGCAAATCCCTTTATTTTATGCCCCAAAATCAATTCTTGTAAAATAAATAAATTAAGGAACGATGATTTTAGGGAGGGATAGGTGCTTCCTGCGGCAGGATATTGCCACTCCATCCCTAAACAGTTCGATGAGTTGTGTCCTGTTTGCGAGCGGGGAATAGCGGTGGTTTGCACATCTGTTGATAGATTTCTCATTATCTATGATCGTTGTTGTCTGAGTGTGATGTCTTTGATGTGATGAATAGTATATCTAAGTGACAAATTAATACATACTTTATGTATAGAGCAGTAAAAGCTGAATTGACTGGCGAATGTGGTTGAAGTGAAAGAGGTCTGTTGGTGTCATAATTGTTGATAGGTAAGGAGCGAGAGGAAACTGACCATGCATCATTGTTACAGCATGGGGCGAGTCACTTCTGTCCCTGCCAAAGCGATGGCTCAGCACCCAGGTGTACGGCACAGACGACGAAGACTTTCAGGTTTGTTCATATTACAATTACTTTCCTAAAAGGGACAAATCTGGAACCTTGACTCCAATTCGAGTAGCCAATGCCTTACTACTCTATATGTGTATCTACTAAATCTAATTGTAAGTATTTGTATACTAACCCATACGGATCTTAGAAAACAGTTTTTTATTAACATTTGACCTAAAGAAACCCAGCTCAAAATGTTATTATTGTAACACAGATCAGGAAGTTCAGTTACCTGTAGCAATATAATGGCTCTATCTATTTTCGTGAAGGAATAAAATACTTTTTTGTATTATCAGAACGCCCAGCTGCCGAAGCTGCCAGTACCAGACCTGGAGGCTACTATGGAGACATACCTGGAGTTCGCAGCCGTAGTGACGAGCCAGCAGCAAATAGAGCATACAAGAGGACTCGTGCGAGGGTTCATGGAAGAACTCGGCCCGCGCCTGCAAAGCACGCTGCTCGAGCGGCATGATGATATGGACAATTGGGTAAGATTATCAGAAACTTGAGCTATGGGACTGTGTAGTAGAATTGTAGCAAGTAAACATTCAACTAATTCTTAGAATGACTAGTGTATATTAGATATAAGGCAAGCAATAATTACGTGTGAAAGTCAATCGTTACACGACATTGTGATGAAATATCAATGAGATGTATTACAAACGCAAAGGCACAATTCCGCTCGGCCGCAGCCTTATCGCTCGTGCAAATGACGGGGTATTTACTAAACCACAACCCAAAACATGACGTTACATGTAGCTCATTGTTTCCCAGTGCTAATACCAAACATGTCGCGAAAACAGTTTCCGACTTAAAATGAAAACCCTAATTTGGCTCTTACTGATCTATTTTGTAGGCAAACGACAAGCTTTAGTTGAACGCAAGTTAGTGCCGATTAGTGATAACACAGTGCTGACAAAGATTCTTAAATCAGTGGACGCGGCGAACAGTCATGAACACCTATTTGACGTGACATTAAGACTTTTGAGGAGTTTGTGTGTTTGCATGCGGGAGACCCTTCGGGAAAACCAGGATAGCTTCATAGTGGACGATGGAACAAACACTCTCCAGGTTGACGAACATGTTCATAGCACCGACGTCTTTAGCCTGTATCGGAAAATATATAACAACACCTGTTTCAACCTACGACAAGAGCTAGCGAGCAAAATTAATTCTACACGAATAGCAACGGGAGAAGATGACGAAGAATCATTTTTGGAACATACAAAATGTGGAAAGCGTATAACGAATGAGTTGGAGGAGGCTTTAAAAAGTCCAGTGCAAAACATCAAGGAAGGAATAAGATCAAAACTGCATCACATTTTGTACAAAGCTTTGATAGACACCAGGGATATTCATAAGTACAGAATAAGAAGACGCAGTCTCTTTGGCAAGGCACAGCCTCGTGTAGCGCGCAGTTCCAGTCACAGTGTTATAGTTATTCTAACATTTCATCCGACAGTGAGCGGGAATAAAACGATCAGTGAATCGGAAACTATTGAAGAAAATGAACTAAACGAAACACTTAATTCCCAGTCCATTGTAGATATTGATATTATGGATGCAAAGTATGACGACCGAAATAAAGAGAGCGAAGAATTGATAAATAATGACATCGTATTGGATTGTCACTTACAATCTGTGTTCACATTTTTAATAGAATGTGAGAAACAGAATATGACAAAAGTTTTTAGATTGCTTAGGAAAAACAGCACTATTAAAATATACATAGATGTTGTCACATTAAGAAATCATACTGATTACAGTACTATTTGTTGTGAAAATGGACAGACTACTGTTACCTGTAAGAAACACTTGATAAAAAAACAGGACAAATCAGTAAATAGCCTGGAAAGCACAGAATTGGCATTACAACCTGATCGAAATCAAACGAAATACGAGCATGCTTTATCTCAAATAAAGAATTGGGTAAAACAGTATGAACAAAACGTCCAATCTCACAATATCACATTAGCGAGAAATCGTATTATCGAAGGATTAACACGTTGTGGAAATAATATCAGTTGTCAACATAGAGCGGAAAAAAAAATAAAGCTTTCAAGCCGAAAGCCAGACAAGACAGATAATAGTCACAAATGGATTAATGCTAACACGAAACTTGTTAATTCAAAAGTGTCTCAATCAAAAATAAGATTCAGAGATTTAAAAAGAACTGGTAATTTATTAAACGAAATAGTGCCTTTAGACGAATCAACGAGTAATCTTCTATGGACAACCAAGAGCTACCTGGTTATAAATAGAGCGGCTATTAAATCAATTGCTGGCAAGTCGACGGAACATTCAGATTCGAAGTCAATCAAAAGTAAAGTTGAAGAAGATGTAACAAAGTCACATCACAACGATTCCAGTAATACACAATACACAAAAGCAGTGACGAATCATTTTAAGAAAAACACTGAAGATCTTAATACGGATATTTTTCAAGAAGAAATTGATAATAATGCAGAGACAACCAGAACGACTTTATCAAACTCTTCTCGTAATTCAAAGTTAACAGCAAACTTTGAAAACAATGCTAGTTTTATATCTAGCTATAATTTTACTGAAAGAGCTCCTATAGGATTGATTTATACTAAACAGTCAAATTCAAACGAAAAGTTAACAACGGGTTTTCCCGTAAGAACATTACCATCGAACAAACATATATTTACTACAAGTACACAGAAGTCGTCGCTTCAAAAGAAAACAAATTTTAGTAGTATTGCCACCACCAATAACAGGCTTGATTGGAAGACAAAAACAACGCTTTATCAAAACAATATCGCAAAACCAACTTCAGAACGTGTGAAAGCTTGGAAATTAGATAATGAATTAAAATTTGAACATTTGAAGCGAAATTTATCGACATTGGAACCTAGTGCTAAAAGTTTGCAGTCAAAATCTGTATTTCATCCAGTACTTATTACGAATACGAGCCAAGTTACGCCACAATATTCATATGTAAATAATATCAGTGACAACCATTACATTGTATCAACTGAATTTCAAACTCTATTACCAACAAGACCCATACCCACAATAACGAGTACCAGTAACTACGGAAATATTTTTGTAGAAATAATGTCTCAAGAAAAGTTAACTACATCACAAATAAACAATATATATACAAGCTTAAAATATCCAACAGGAATTCAAAACAAAAGAACCACGACTACAAATAAACTGTATTCTTTAAAAGAAAGGAATAAACTTCATGCAATGGATATAATGGTTGAAAATGCTTCAGTTATACCACAGCTTACAACAAGTGCAGAGATCTCCCAGAGCAACAATACATACGTTTTATTTGATGAGCTGGGTAGTACTTTACCGCTAAAGCAACATAATACACAAAGTTTTGATACATTCAAATCGCATTATGATGACA
Organism: Drepana falcataria; assembly: GCA_945859725.1. NCBI lineage: Eukaryota > Metazoa > Arthropoda > Insecta > Lepidoptera > Drepanidae > Drepana > Drepana falcataria. The sequence continues at coordinate 12,051,671 of OX243931.1, read as the reverse complement.
TTACTTCTCAATATACCACTACTCGCAAATCTGTCACCACGGAAATGCTGAACGATATTTTCAGTGCCACTAAAATAATTACCACTATTAAACCAGCTAAGGAGAAACAGGGTGAACATTTCGCAGCTGAAGCTAATAATTTATTCACAACGCAAGTGTCTACATACGAAGTCTCAACTATCGCACCAAATAATATGAATACGTTTACTATTAATGAAAAGAAACGCTTTGAATCGAACGTTACGCGCTATCTCTATCGCAACGGAAATGAAAGTCAAGAAAAATCTATAACAACCGCATTACATTTACCAATTAACACACCAGTAAAGAATAGAGTACTAACAGATTCGGAAAATCGCATTAAGATGGCCACTTCGTATAAGGACTTATTACATAGATCTATTTCCAAAAAAACTATAAAAACGACTGACAGTGATATAACATCTTTGCAAGATAAAGTACCAGAACATCTTACGCTTTCATACAAAGATTTTATTTTTGCTACTGATACAGAGTTATTGTCAACTGCAGATACATATATTCTACCTTCAATAGTAAATGATACTAGAGAAGATCCTATGCCTGTAAAAACAACTATACCTGGTCTACTAGAATTTAATTCAGAATTGATAAAATCGAAGGATACTACAGTTAATATTAAAGTACATTCCGTCACTCCAATACAGGATAATAATAAACTAAGGCTTTACGACAAGTCGATAAATAAGCTAGGTAAAATACGATCTTCAAATGGATCACAACAAAATAATTTAAAAAATATAAAAAAGCCAAAGTTTAAAGAAGCCCTATACACGATACAATCACCAATACTAGTAGAGACATACACTCTAGTTACGTCCGACGAGAAACATTCAGATAAAAATGTCTATCAAACAACGCAAAAAGCATCAACTCTTGAGACTTTAGAACATAATAGCGAAATAGATGATGAGAGAACCCATCAAACGTTACCCTATGTTACTATTGATGTCACAAAGTCTATGAATAACGTTATAAATATACTGAATACAAGCACATCGATACTCACCACAGATTCAACGCAAACTATGAAATTTACAAATTTACTGACATCGAAACGATATATAAGAACTGGAAAAGCTAAAGGAAGAAAAACTACTAAGAAAAGATCAAAAATGGTAACAGAGAATCAAACAAAATATGCGGAAGAAACCCTTAATCCATTCTCATTCAAGGAAGAAGTAAAAAGAGGGTTACATAAGTTTATCCGTGAGCCCATAGAAAAATACCCCTCAACTCCTTCTCTGTTAAATGTTAAGAAATATGTCAAACCTTCTAAACAACGGAGCACAGTTAGTGACGCAAAACGAACTATAAAAACAATTCTTACACCATTAGAAAATAAACATTCCACGATATTGCAATATGATATTACTTCACATCCTAAAGCATTTAATTTAATGACCGAACGATATGAAGTATCAAAAGAAAATTTGAATACGCCAAAAAGATTTTCAATTCAAGATAAAACAGCTGCTGTATTAAAGGTGAATGAAATGATCGGTAGTACATTACTAAGAAGTTCGTTGAAAACACGTATGCCTGACATCCCATCATACAATACTGCCACAAAATCTTTTGCAAATATGGAGAACATGGGAACAAGCAGTCTCACTACACAGCCATATCAAAGAGATCAAAAGGCCATTCGACAAGGTGAAAATAGCAGTGTGACGACTGGTTATCTCTTAATTTATACGCAAGGTTATAAGGAATATCACACCAAGAGTAGCTTAAAAGTATCTGACATAGAAAGAATGCCAGCAAGTATACAATCTGCAAAAACGAAAGGACATAGACAAAAAGTATCAACCAAACTAACGCCTAACTTGCAGCTACTATATGAACCAACGAATACGTATAATGTAGCTGATCAAGCTACAGAAATTAATAGAAATAGTAAATATGTAGAAAACTTGCAACACACGAATAAGCTTTATTCAATTAATATTTCAAATGGTGACACTGAAAAGCATACAACAAACATAAATGACGAACATGTAAGAGATTACAAAGAAAATAATTCTGAAACGACAAAAACACTATTACCAGGTAGTATTCAAGCTAATATAAAACAATATGATATGATAGACCAACCAATTACTGAAACGGTTAATTTGTCAAGTGGATTTCCTCTTCCAATAAAAGCCAACATTAGCAATGAAACAACTTTAATGTTAAAAAAATATAGGTGGAAATCGAATTCACTTGCACAAAAACATGAACAATATTTAAACTACAACTATGGTCTGGAAAAATCATCAAACAAAATCAAACAAAACACAACTCAAGATCGGGGCGACATTGTGTTTCCAATGAATACTTTGATTGATGGCGAGACTCTCAATGTTCAAGTTTTACCATATAGTACAGAAAACCTGCACATCAACCAAGTAGATAAATTGTCATTACTTCAAGACCATACTAGAGGTAGCCCAACAAAAACCTCAGATATAATTTATAAAATAAGTAATAATATGTCAATACATGAAAATGCTTCAAGAACGGGCAAATTTGTTCTTAGTGGAAAACAAAGCCAAATACGGAGCAAATATATAATTAATACAATTGTTCCTCTGATCGATGAGGGTACACTATTAGTGAGCCCTACGGACCAAACCTATCGCACCGAAAGCTCAACATACACAACAATGCCGAGAAGATCTAATACAGCTGTCAAAATAAACAATACATCTGAAACCACTAAATATAGTAAGAATAATAAACATGATCTTCCAAGTGATTTCAATAATTTGAAAAACATGAAGAATACTGCAAAAGTTTATAGTGAAACGAATGTATTGCATAAATTATCGATGCTAGATAAACTAAGTGGCAAAAAGTCTGAATCCAAAGCAGTCCAGACCATGTTAAAATATGGAATAAATGAAAATGGTCAAATAAATTCATCAAAAAATTATACGAGTACATTGACAAAAGTATATGATAAACTCGGATTCACAACAAATTCTGTATCCAATCACTATAGTGGGACAATAAATCCTCATAGCAAGACATTTTTGCTATCAGACTCATTTGACAAACCTGATTTACCACAAATGCAAATGAAAAGTCAAAGAGAGTTTTCAATGGTTGTCAGTGCATCATTGCGAGCAAATACAAATAGCACCACTGAGAGATATAACATAGTGGAAAATACTGAATCAAACGGAAAAATTGAACCACATAATAGACAACTGTCAACTTCAAATAGAGCACTGAGCTTTCCAAGGTCCTTAAATACACGTTTAGCTCGTCTAGATGTTATGAAAACAACAAAATTTGCACTGTCGTCTCCAACCACGCAAAATGTAATGGGGGAAATGCAAATAAATTCGCACAAATCACATTCAGAATTGTATGAACCTATTCCACAACAGAATCGTTCAGGTATTAAAGATATGCATGATAACATTGCAAATATTATAACTATCAAAAATCCAACAGCAACAATGTTTCATAAACTTGCAACGGATAATACAGAATCATTTGTAACAAAAAATAAATACTCTGTATTTACTACAAATAAATTTAGATCAGACAATGCATCGTACACACAGGAGATAAAGCTATTAGAAGGACAACATTTACTAAATACTGGAAATGATACGTTCAACACTGAACAACCTAAAGAAGTTGCAGTTTCATTGAATAGTGAGCTTATAGACCAATATAATGCCTACAAAGTTTCTGCCGAACCTATTCACACGAGAAAATTTGGTGAAAGTCTGAAAAGAACTAACAAAACCTCAAGCACTGTTGCAGACAATGCATACCCAGAATACGTTACTCCAGATTCAGATATTCTCGCGTCTGATTTTTACATGACGAGAACTAATCTTTCAAATGAAAACGATGAATTGAGAGTTACAAATACACTACATTTTAATGAGAATTCAACATCATTTATTTTAAGTGAAATAACGAATTCTAGTTTTACTACTAAAATACCTAATGATCGTATAAAAATGTTAAGGGAAACATTATTGAAGAGCCACGACGAAGTTACCATAAGTCCAACTTCTGAGAATAGTATTATAGAGGAAGAATATAAAGAATACCAGCTACAGCTCTCTGACAATGGTTCAATATCATCTACAAAACCTATTGAAGAGGAAAACAAACTGCAACAGTACCAAATTAAAACAACATTAAGACCTGAAGGTGTTCGGAAAAATATAACTGTTCCCTATAATAAGACGGAATATTGGCAAGATACGTTTATAAATCCAATAACAATTCCTATGGAAATGAATAACTACTCCTCAATTCCAGTGTCAGACCCATCTAATACCGTACAAATGATTGAGAACTTCACAGATTATGTTAATACTCGAGAAATTAATGGTCCTATAGTACCTGGCAACAAAATCAATATAAACATAGATAAAAAATGGCACGATGATTTGTTTTCTAAACAAGATGCTATTAAAAAATATAAAGAAGATCTATCAGATACCAACCGTAGAACTAGCTTGAATATCAGTTTATCAGAGTATCCAGAAAATATTGCAATGAATAAAAATAAGTTATTAGTTTCACCAAGAAATTTAATTCTAAAATCGCAGGAATCTACAGTACTTCATAAGTCGAATACATTTGAAGATAAAAATCAAATCAAGTTAGCAAATACAATGCAAAGAGGTTCACATGATTTCACATCAACTCAATCCCTAATAATATTCGATCGTTTTAATGTTTATTCTAACCACAACAAAAATGGGAAAACGGCTACTAATGATCTTCAAGAAAAGGAAGCGTCGCGTACCAAAATTGCTACTGAAACTATAACAAAAAGATACATAGAAGGCACTACGGATATGAAGGAGAGTAAAACGGTAAAAGGACGCCTTGAAATAAATCCAACATTAAAAAATATTTTAAAAGTGACCTCGATATCACTTAATTTAATGATCGATAAAATGACGACGACACCGGAATATCGCTTGGAATCGTTCAACAGATCAGATATACCTTCGATTTTTATGAAACAACTAAGTGAAAATTACTTTAAAAATGAAATTTCCAATTCAACTTTGACCACGAAACCTTTCAGTATGGTTGCAGATAATAATTTAACAATAACATTTAAAAATGAAGCTTCTAAATTATACAAAGAAAAGAGAACAAACGAATCAACCTCAAAGACATTAGATATGCCTACTTTAACAACTGACAATAACAGGTTAAGAGCAAATACATCAAATTATTATTGGAATAGTTTTTCAGAGAGAAAAAAAAATGCTACGCCTTCAAAATGTAAGCCTTTTGTTACTAATAAATATGACAAGAGTATTGAAGAAAGAACTGGCGAAACAACAAATGTTTTCACTGAAGCAATTAGTGGTCAGGATTTGTTGGTTCCAACTAAAAGAAACGATTTGCTACTGAAATCTCTTCCGGGAACTCAAATAGAAACTGTCACGACATTAAAAAACGTATACAAGGAATCAAGTACAGAACTACCTTCTACCGATTGTTATTCATCTGAAGATCCACCAAATTTTAATGAAGACTACTTTACTACTGAGACTTCTGTATCTCGAATGTATACAATAAAACATAATGATGATATAATAAGAGAGGATTACATGGCATCATCAAAATATCCAGAACATAATATCAACAGTAATAATAAAAAGCACACGAAATCACGCAATGGTGAAGCAATACATAACATTAATGATATTCAGGATCTTACCACTGGTAATTGGCTTTTCAAAACGAAACCTGCTAAAATAGTCACTGATTACATAAAAAATAAAGATCATAATGATGAGAAGCCATCCTTCCCAGGAAGTCAAACCTCTGCTGCTGTTAAAACAACATTGACTGAAAATCCAGTAACCATCACCGATGTTAGACACTCAATGGGACAGAACAGATTATTAACACACGAAGCCAATACAAGTGATGCTATGCCGTTGAAAGAATCTCACAAGCTTTTTATAACAAGCCAAGATATTTCATCAACAGTTAGGTTTTTGCCACATAGAAATCTGAATGAGACTTATAATAATTCCTTTAGCCTTACTCCTAAAAAGTACATTTTGGAAAATGGCATGTATAAAATAAGTTTTAACAATAGTATAACTACTGAAAAATACATGAAAAACGAGAAATATCATACATATGCTAACACCATAGAGAATGCTCCAAAAACAATTAATAATTCAACGTATAAAATGGGAACAAATAACGAAAAATCTACTGTAACAAGCGAGTGGATTCCAGCACATTTTACTGAATCGCCAATAAGAATAAGAACTGAAATAAATACAATTTTAAAATTGCAGAAATTACAAAAGTATGACAGTGAAGTATATGGAGATAGAAACGTACATATTTCAAATAATAATAATAGCAGCTCTTCTATCGCAAATAGTGATACTTTAGTCGCTACAGATGAGAATTTTACTGAAAAAACTACTACATATAATACAACAAACTCATATTTAATTGAAAACAACAGTCCAGTTGTCCAGGGCGATGCTTATAAGAACCAGATTTCTTCCCCAGTCAATATGGCTCATAGAACACAGCAAACAGATCCGAATATTATATCAACAGTTGATGTAACAACCCAAAATAAAGTACGTATCAATAGAACTAACATTGACCTCTCAACATCCACGTTTCCATCGTTGACGTTTCTAACGATGTTTTATCAAAGCAATACGCAGAAAGAATCAGAAAAACCTTATTTTACTAGTAATGATATGACTGAGAAATATTCGGATACTTTTCTACAGAACACACGTTATAGCAAAATGCCACAAACGAATTCAAGAAAAAATACTGATAAACCAACATCGAGCTCGTTAGTGAAGTCATCACAGAATGTTTATTCAACAACAGAAGTTTCCAAAAAAGTGCTTACAACAATTACCGGATCCCGAATTGAAACTGAGGATGTGGAAAATCACACAGAAAATTCCTACGCTATCAACCATTCTAACGCTCGTACCTTAACTTCTTCAAAGGACAACATTCCAGACCATTATACTACTACTATGGCTAAAGACTTCAAAGTTTACGTTACTAATCAGAAAGCTCTATATTCATCTGCTAACTTGTCGCAAGAAATAGCAGAGCCACACAAATCTAATATACATTCAAATTCATCATTTACTAGAAATTTCACTCCAATACATTTTGAAACAAAGGAACTATATACAATGAGTAATACTAATCACCGTACCAAAAAAAGTGAAGGAGTCCTAACCCAAAACAATATGGAATCTGAAATCTACAATTCACCGTACAAAAATATTACAATTGTAGAAGCTAATAATGCAACTCAATATAACTATCAACAAGAAAAAGAAAACAAAGGACATACTTCTCAAGCGGTAATGAATACAAGTGAAGACTGGTCTCTGAAATCTATTGATTTGCCTTCAAAAGAAACTGACAATGAGGAAGACTTTGAAACAATTTTCAAAGAATTAAGTACAATATTTAGTGACGAGAATGAAAACGCTTACGGTAAACACGAAAGTAAAAACTTATTTTTCAATAATCATAAATCGACATCACTTACTACCGAGAGAACATTTAAAAAATACCCTGTGGAGCGAACTACTGGGTTGAACTTAATTGGAAAACACAGATTGATCACAAAAATGGAAAACGATTATAGAAATGACATTAATAGTACATCAAATAAGGGCTTTGTCATAACTCTAAGCCTACCTGCAACCAGGTACTCATTTAAAGAATACATAGGACCAGAAGATTTCAAAACTACAACTCCTTACAACCCTTCAATTAGAGTACCTAATAAGCTCTTTACTAAAAAGGTTTTGTTGAATGCACCTAGTGATCTTCATAATCGTGTAGTTACAAGTAAAACTAGCGATGGTATCCGTTTAACCTCAGAGAAACGAAATTTGGTTACTTCTTCTGACATATTATTTTTTGATAAGGCTATTGTAGATGCAAAGTCAACTCCAATAATAAAAGTTAATCATTTTAAAGAAAACACAAATATGCAACCAAATTATAATAAACATTCTCCAAGAATTTATAAAATAAAGCAGAATTTACAAAGAAACCCATCAACTTTAACTCCTATAGTAAGAGTCACGAGAAAATACAGAAAGATTATTTACAACACATACAAACCAACTACAGAAGAACAATTTGATTACATGGTGAATGGTTATAATGTTAGAAAAAATAAGTCTAAAATGACATTACCTACATTGCATCCTGTTGTAGCACCAAGTACCTGTGATGTATTAAAAAACCTCAATCGTGACTTGATTCGTAGTATACAGGAAATTAACCGACTATTGAAGAGTAACAACTGTACTGAAAAATACACTAAGAGCACTAATAACGAACCAGTGAAGAGCAACAATGCTGGTGTCATGATGAAAAATATCTGGAAGCCACCATCAAATAAAGAGCGTTTCCTAGATCCGTATGCAAAGATTAACCTTTACCCGGTGAAAGAAATAGTTTTAAACAGGCACGGAAACTTAATGAGGCGGATACCGACCGCAAATAAAAAGGACCTATTGACGATGAATACACAAGACTTCTTCTCTAAGCGTCTGGTTACACCGACAAATATGGAAAAAGACGCAAACAGGCATCAAAAACCAATGATAATGCGGCGGCCAGCTACCTCTCTTCCTCGGCATCTGATCTTAAAGCCGCAGTTCAATACAATAGATAAACCGCTCATCAAGGATCGTTACTTTAGACCGAAGCCACTGTTTATAAAGAAGGACAATGACTTTTACAGAGACGGTTTAAGGTATCAGCATCATCCTCAGGGCTTGTCATGGAAAGAGAGAGTGGGCGCGATACAGAATGCCATAAACACGCAAGCTGCACATAGAGACGCTGTTGGACTCGCCATAGAGCGGCCGATGGTGAAGGAGTCCGCACTGCCAAGATCTAAATATTTGCGAGACAGGGTAGACTCTTTTCGAAACTATGTGTACAAATCCAAGTACGTGCGACCTGCCGAGCGCCCTTCCAATTTGGAGAGCGTATTCTTAGATACTAGTGATGAATCCGATGAACACAGCAGACCACAAGCGTTTCAGTACAAAATAAATACAGCGAGATATATAGAGGAGGAGCCCCGCACCACCACGAAGAGGACGAGGAGAAAAGGACGGACACTATTCTTTTTAAGCCCTACTGTACCTTATAGCCATTATTTTTAATATTTGAGACTTAAGCGTTTAATATTAAAACAATAATTAACAGTTAAAAAGTTTTTTCTCTTTTTTCTCTCCCTGGCGTGTATGTTTCGTTTTATAAGGCCTTTGTGAACCTTGCAATGCTTCGAATTCAATTCAATATAATATTCAAATAGTTTTTTCATTAGAATGGAGCTTGGCAAAGTAGGACCCAAGATAGAGGCACAGGGAAGAAATGGTCGAAAAAAATCTAGGCAATAGGTTTACTCTTACGTGACCGACAGAGAGAGATTGTATTAAGACAGATAGACAGACGTTATGTATTAGGGGCTTACTGACTAGTTTGCACTAGTAACAGACACTACCATATAGGTATATACTTTTTTTTTATTTACAGCGCCTTAAGCCAATGACGTTACTTAGAGACTTATTTTTATATAATACGTCTGTTTAAAAAAGTTTCACTTACTCGAGAAGAAGCATGTCAAAAGACCCATCAACTCTATTAAAGTATGAGCAAATTGAACAAGTCGAACAAGTCGAACTGGACACCCCTATAATAAACGTTTACGTTAATAAAACGTTTATATCCGTTATCGAAAATATTACACTCCTTTCAAAAACAAGTTGTGTCTTATAATACAGCACGTAATGTGCAGGTGACAGCGTGGTGGCTGGACGACATGTACCTGAAGGTGCGAGCGCCGCTGCCAATCAACTCCAACCCTGGGATGGTGTTCCCTCGCCGCCACTTTAGCAAAATGGAGGAGGTCGCTGACCTCGGCGCTCTTTTCATTGATGACCTGCTCGACTATAAGGAAATGCTGGATAGGTAAGGACTAATTACGCTGTCGGCCTGTCGACACCCCGCTATACAAAACAATACACAACTTTTACATTGTTGTTGTTGTTGGCCTGGTACATCCCACTGCTGGGCAAAGACTTCCCCCCATGATTTCCAAATGTTTTGTCCAATGGTCAACAAGACCTAGACAACACAACTGTTGGCCAGTCCACAGATGTGTTGTCCAGGTCTTGTCGCCATCGCCTTCATGGTCTACCTCACCGGCGTCTATTCTAACTTAAAATACATTACACAATTTATAATTTCACATTAATGTTTTGTGTATATTTTAGACTATCTTATGACCTATCCACGCCTTGCCATAAGCACCCTCATTTCACCGAACATATATTTAAAACCATTAATTCAAAGTTGGTGTTATTGTATGTATGTTCTCGATATAAATGTGTCGAGGGTCTGATTCTCTTTACAAATTGTCTGATGTCCAGGGGGGAGCTGCCTCTGGAGCGAGCAACCAGCCGGGAGAAGGGGCAAGCCTTATGTATGGAGCAGTTCTACCGCCTGTTGGGAGTGTGCAGGATCCCGGAGGTGGGGAAGGACCGGCTGGAGCTGCCTCCCGTGAGGGGAGGGGAGGACGAGTCTGAGGAACTAGTCGTCGTTGCTTGTAGGAACTATGTAAGTAAACGAAATCGCGAAACATGTGCCTTAGATACAAAAGGTTTTGTCAAGAATGAGACGATTCCCATCGACTTAGGACACTACTAGATACAAAAGTTTATTGCAAAATATAACAAATAGGTACACGTGAAGGTTAACGGCTCTAAATGGACATATGTATGCACCCCTACGTAATAAGGAAACCAATGTTTAAAAGAGAACCGGTGATTTTTTCAAGCCGTTGCTTCTCCTGACATGTTCTTCTTCTTGATAACGTTACTTTTGTAATAAATATGTGACGTTTAATGAATGTCTTCTGAGACCCTTCGAAGAAAATATTTTCGATTTGAATTTCGATTGAACACGACGCAAACGACATACAATGTGTTCTTTCTTCAGCCGCTCGTTAACACTCGGGGATACGTGGAGCGTGTTGAAACAATAATAATAAATACCTGGGACAATCCCACACAAATTGACCTAGTCCCAAATTAAGCAAAGCTTGTGTTATGGCAACTAGACAAAGATATATAAACTTTTTTTTTTTATACAACAAGAGTGGCAAACAAGCATGCGGCCCATCTGATGGGAAACGGTTACCGCAGCCTATTTACGCTCACGATACTGAAGTATCACTTGCGTGTTGCTACTCTGTGTTCGGAGAGTTATAGTGTGTTTGCAGCATAATGGGTTTAATCCCTCTGCTTCCAACACAATGTAAAAATCCTCCCCCCTCCCCAAGGAGCTCATTACTGGAAACCTTATTCACCGCGTAGGAACACAACACAAAAAAATATGTTATTTGGCTACGGACTTCTATAAGGTGGAGGTCCTGCCCCAGTCGGGCAGCTCCGAATTCGAACGGGAAACCCGTTATGCCCTACCTCTCTTATATAGAGAGATATATACTTAATTACATAGGACATCCAAGACTAAGGTACAAATATTCGTATTCATCACACAAATATCTGCCCTCAGCGGGATTCGAACCCGCGACCTCAAGTTTCGCAGTCAGGAGCTAACTAACCACTAGACCAGACGGTCGTCATTCAGAAATATTTTTCACGCGTTTCGAGTAACATAATTAAATGTGATTTGCACTGTATCAATTAAAACAGTGAAAATCACATCCTATCCATTGTTGCTATACGAAAACCATAGATCATACTTTCAAAGTAAAATAAAACTAGAGTTCATTATGTTACCCCCTTGACATCACGAAGAACAACTTTTAACGTCTTTAAAGGGATAGTAACGCCTAATTTAATACTCGTCGTCTATTAAACTAATTAAGTAAGCCCTAACTTAGGACAGCTTAGGATTAATAAAGACGCGGTGCACTTTAACACTTAGCCTTAGTGAGCTGGTGAAGTTAGATAGTTATACCAATTATATATTAATTTATATTTCGAGCGACGAAAGATTGTAAGATATATTCGACTTAGAAAACTATTATGCTGTACTTGAGCTGTTATAGTTTGCTGAAAATATACGAGCTTTTATAGACTAAGCTCATATCAAGCTTAACACGTTCGTATCAATTGAAATAATGGTGGTTGGCAGAGTTCTATAAGACTGTCTTCTTGTCTACATTTCACATATGTATCTATACTTATTTTGATCACCATATTAAATTTAGTTAATAAAACTCATTCAATTATTAATTATTCTTTTTATTTAAAAGATACTTTAACCCAAATAAAAAAAACGACATTTGATAAAATTGATACATAAAAAATGAGAAAAAAGCTGCGGAAAATTTTAGAAATCCACCCAAAATTATTGTGAAAATATATCATTACAATTAAATAACTGATTTACCAAACTAACTACGACGTGGCATATTGAGAACGAAACGTGACTGACCTCCTCTTTTGGCAGTTCTACCCGATTCCAGTGAAGGCGGCCGACCGCGGAAGGCTGACGCCAGGGGAGATCCAGGCTCAGCTGCTCCACGTCCTGGTGGACGCGTCGGGGGCGGCAGCTGCCCCGCGCGTGGGGCTGCTCACTGCCATGCAGAGGGACCACTGGGCTCGCGCCAGGGAACAACTTATTAGGGGTGAGCTCCTCAACGACGTGGAATGCGGTTGGATTTAGACTTTTCAACCCTTTTTTTACAAATTAGTTGACTAAATCACCTTGTACCAGCGGAAAAAAATTTAAAACTACAAAGGTTTGTTCACCAAAGATTTTTTTTTTATACAATCTCTCATCAAAAACATATCTAACACTTCACTTTCGTATAAGACACCGAGCAAATACTACTACTTAATACTTACACCGACGGAGTCTTAACTCAAACTGCCGTGATCTCCAGAATATAATACTACTTTCGTCTCAAGTCATTTCTTCAATAAATAACATGTTCCGCTATACTTTACTATATGTGAATTTGTAGATGAGAACAACCGCACCAACCTGGAGCTGATCTCTCGCGCGCTGTGCATCGTGTGCCTGGACGAGGCGGGCGGCGACCGCGCCGACCTGGACCCAGACACCAACGCCATGCTGCGCGCCATGCACGGCGCGGGAACTCGCCACCACTCCGCCAACAGGTGGTTCGATAAGACCGTGCAGGTGAGATGTCACTACACAGGTGCACCTTAATATACAATTGTAGTCTTCGGGTAAATTTCTTAAAACTGGCGGTAACTGTAGTTTTAATATTTAGTAAGTATGTGACGTTGTGCGTGTATGTAATATTCAGTAAGAGTTCCTTGCTGGGCCCTTATGTTGAACGTTGTGTTGTATGTAATAAACAGTACTGCTGTGTCCCTTATGTTGAATAAAGATTTAGATAGATAGGAAATAAGGAGATGGATATCTAGCTAGTAAGATATTTCCACCTCGTTTTGTTCAGTTTCCTGTCTCACAATATACCTCCTGAAGAGTTCTGAAACACGTTACGACAAGAGCGCTGCTCTGTAATTACAAAGTGACCACTGTGTGCAGCTGATCATATCGTCGGACGGGACGTCGGGCATGTGTTACGAGCACAGCGCGGCCGAGGGCGTGGCGGTGGTGAGGCTGACGGAGCGCGCGCTGGCCCGCGCCGAGGTGGCCGCCCGCCCCGCGCCGCCGCCCGTGCTGCTGCCCGCCCCGCAGCCCATGAAGTGGCACCTCACTGCGGACCTGCTCACCACTATCGACCGAGCTGCCAATGACTTGGATCGGTGAGCTATACAAGCAAGTGACTTAAAGAAAGATAAAGATACAGTTTCAGAATCTTCTTTTTATGTTTGCTCAGCGTGTTAATAAGGTATAATGACATCGATGATTCCTCAAGGATGCTCACACATGCCCCTCCCAGAATGGAACAGTCAAGTTGAGATTTTTTCAATTGTTTTGTCAGCTGTTAAATAGCTCTGATAACTTTTATAAAGAAGATTTCTAGATTATACTTAATTGTAGAATACTTATGTAGCCACAGAAGCTCACATTCTATGCAGAAAAGGTTTCCGTTAGAAACATAAATGCATGACAACATTGAATAACACATTTACTAGTCAAAATTACGTTTCAGTGCGATATGTGACCTGGACTTCAAGGTGTACACGTACCGCGGGTACGGGCGCGAGTACATGAAGGCCTGCCGCACCAGCCCCGACGTGTACATTCAGCTCGCCATGCAGTACGCATACTACAAGTAAGTATTTGGAGCATGCAAGAGGTACGGCCCCACAGCAGCAGAGAACTGTCCAAATACAAGGCCAAAAGTAGGACACGTTTTGTTTACAACTGAAGTGATGAACAAGCATTGATGCTCGGCTCGCTTGATGGTTATCCCAAAAATACACGTACAGTGGACTACGACCACACATTTACAATGTTGGTATATCCTCTTCGCCCATGCACAACAACACTTCTCCTTCATTAAAGAGTAGGTGACTCACGTTGGTGTAGCTAATGAAGCTTCCTCATTAGCTACACCTCCTTGACCTCTTCGTGCGACCCGACGGCTATTTTCTCTTTCAATTGCTTTGTGTACCATTTTATATACCACTAGAGTAGCAAACAAGTATATGGCCTACCTGATGCGGACCTACCAAGGTAAAAAAAGTCAGGACTCCTGCCCCGCAGTTCCAAGTTCGAACGGGAAACCCGTTATGCCATACCTCCCATAAACTTGTTCTTAGTCTACCACTTCGCTTCCCATCTATCTTCTGTATCATTTCACTATGTATATATATTCCTCAGAATGTACGGGCATCTGGTGACGACGTACGAGTCGGCGTCGCTGCGGCGCTTCCGCAACGGGCGCGTGGACAACATCCGCTCGGCACACAGCGAGGCCTTGGCCTGGGCGGCTGCCATGTGCACTGCCGAGACTCCGCCCCTTAACGAACCGGAAGACGGACAAAAAAAGGTCTCCTTTAACTTGTACGGGGTGAGAATCCATCCTATTACTAACGTATTCTATTATAATATAAAATCGTCCTTCATGAACCAGAATATGCTGAGTATGGATGTGGAATACATCCCTATTAAGGTTTTTTTTTATTCTTAATAGAATATATTGTTCGATTGCATTTACGATTCGGTTTATGCATTTAAAAAAATCCTATTAATATTATAAATGCGAAAGTTTGTGAGGATATTTGTTCCTCTTTAACGCAAAAGCTAATGAACGGAATTGGATGAACTTTGGCATAGACAAAGACTTATTAGCGGGACTAACAAAGAACAATTATGTTTTGATATCAAATTGTACGGGGGTTAAATCGCGGGGCGATGATATGTACCTATGTGACGCTACTGTAGTGGTAAAATACCTCATGAAGCTTAATATTTTATGAATCATCATTTTGGGCCTGCTCTTATTTCATCATACCAGTGGTGTCAGTTGAGATCTTACGAGAATCTGCATTATTTATTTTCTAGGAACAGAAGAAGCTTGAACTATTCGAAGCAGCCGCCCGCAAGCAGGCGTCCATCATGGAGGCCAACATCCTAGGCAAAGGCATCGATAACCACTTGTTAGCCCTCCGCGAGGCCGCCAGGGAGGCTCAAGGGGACCTGCCCGCCTTGTTCACTGACGACACCTACAAGAGGATGATCGAGTTCAAATTGAGCACCAGTCAGGTACCAACTGCTCGAACTTAAAATTGAGTCCTCAAAATTACGTTTAAATTCGCGAATTCCTGTTTAGATTGTGACATAGACACTTATCATCACGCCGAGACCCTCACGGGGCAAGCAGAGAGAATAGAGCGCTAGTTCTATCTAGACTTACAGACCTCTTTTACTTAATTTACATCCATGAGTCTTGAGTGGTAGCATTGTAATTAAAAAAAACTTTCTAAAGTCGGGGTGTGCATCTGACCTTTCAAACGGTTCCATAGTGATCTGCAGAACCCTTCTTTGTGGCTAATTGGTGTATTATACATTGTAGGTGGCCACTACAACAGAGGGCACGTCCATGGGGTACGGCGCTGTCGTCCCCGACGGGTACGGCTGCAGCTACAACCCCAAGAAGGATTGCGTCATCTTCTGCATATCTTCCTTCGTATCCTCCAGTGTCACCAACACAGAGGCCTTCAGGCAGTCACTGGAAGAATCCCTGGATTCTATGAAGCTCATGTTTCAAGCTAAAGCCGACAAGGCGGATAACTAAACACGTTCCTTTTTAAACAATTAGACAAAGGAAGCAGGTAAAAGTTCCTCACGAGCAAGTCATTATTATAGGCCTGTAGTGTCCCACTGTTGGGGAAAGGCGTAGGTCCTACTTATCCATATAGCATGTTAGACTTCTCGACTTGCCACTACGTAAATCCCTATCAAAATTATTATCAAATGTCTTTTTGCGACATAGGGAATATTTATAGAACGTCACATATTACTTAAACAATTGCCGTTAGCACCTTCTGTTGGAACCCGAACGTAATTCATAGCACGTACGACATTTGGCAAATGTGACACGCGTTTGTCGGGTAGTAACAGTCATGCGAAATAAAAAATTGTGCTGGGATAAGCAAGAGAAGATTTTGAGGCTGGTTGTAAATCGACGAGAACGATAAAACGAAGGTAACTTAAGTTATTTAAATGTTAGTATAGTAATTAACAATTATTGAAACAATTGCAACAGAATAATATATTTGTCGCGCACATTATGATTAGACTGCAAGTAAACAAATACATATCAATACATCAGTGTGATGCTTAGATGATAGGGAGATAAATATACATATATATACCTATATATATATATACACATATATATTTGTAGCATATAAGTACACCACCTTTATAGCGATGGTCTGTTTAAATGTATTACAAGGATGGTAGTATGTAGGAACTTTACCTAATTAGGGTCGTGCTTGGAACTAGGTATACCTAACTGGCACTATATTTCAATTATAGTTCGTAATGCAATTATGTCCGAAGAATATTAATTATTATTGAATTAATATTCCTGCCAGAATGTTGTACTGTACATTTTTAATAGAAAATTATTGAATTTTGAAATCCTAAAAATAAACATATAAGCGCGATGTTGGTCATATAGATGAAACGTCACTAACAGTGCAAACGTCACTAACAGTGCAAACGTCACTAACAGTGCAAACGTCACTAACAGTGCAAACGTTACTAACAAAAAAGGATGGTTCGACACGACGGCCGAAATAAAAGTGTTTGCATATTTAATGAAAGAAAGCCAATTTTACCTAATCAAGGTATAGAATAAATACTAATGTATCATCTCCTTCAACCTGAGGAGGAGATTTTAATAAAGTTTTCAAACGTTTGATACATGAAGGATCAATCTTGTTTACGAAATGTAAGCGCTTAAACTTAACGCGCAGATGTGTTCGCTATGAATATTATACCCGCGTTCCACCCACGCTAACCCAAACAACATACGTTTATATGTAGTAATATTTTTAAAATATGCTGTTCCATATTTTGTTGTCGACCTAGTCACTTTACCGACAAGCGGTACAACAAGTATTGTATTGTATCCATTGCTGTTATATATATATATATATATAAATATCTATATATTTACACACTATTTATACATTTGTTGTAATTTATATTGTTATATATAATGTATAAACAATACATATATGTTTGACATTTATTATGATGCGCAGACGCAGAGAATATAATACGAGTAATATAAAAATAAGCTATGAGTTAATCCAAAGAATGTTACCCTATAATATAAAAACAGTTGTGTATTTATTAATTTATTAGTAGTTATTTAATATTTCATAGATTTACGTACGATAATCACCATAAAGTAAAAAGCTCTGCTTCTTTCAAGCTTTCGTCCATTATACGAGTGTAATGGACTTGGTAGGTGTAAGGAATTAAATGTCAATGCTGTGGTGATAACATAATATATAGAATTGTCCTTGTACTTTGGATGTTGTCACATAGAGTACTTTAGATATGACTAAATGCTTTATATATACAGCTACATAGAGAAACAAATAATTTATCTAACATATCTATGCGTCTTAAAAAAGATTTGCCATATAAAATATATTAGAGAATTTTTGCAATGATTAATAACTTTATATTACATATCATATCAATTACTATTGTTATAAAATTATATAAGCTATGTATATCTACTGTAATACACGTGTGTATTTTGTTGTTATTTGTAAGCGAATATATGTTAGTTGTAAGGGAATGTATGCATATCACGTCGCCTAGGATCATGGGAGGCATGACCAAGAATATCGAAAACATATCAAAGTTTTAATATTAGACGAACTTGAGACATATCAAATAGTCGATAAGTTAATATGATAAATATATATCTAGTTAATTATACTCTTAGGAATTAATGTTCTCTGTTATATGTAAGGTTAAAATATCATAACGAATCTCCTTTTTGGAGTACTTATTGTATGTACCTATTTAGAATTATTATTATTATTTACATACATACATACATATCATCACGCCAAGTCCCTAACGGGGTAGGCAGAGAGTATAGAGCGCCAGTTCTCTCTAGACTTACATACCTCTTTCGCTTCGTCCACATCAGTCTCTTCATACATGCTCGTCGGTTTCGAGTACTCTTAACGTTCCCGTCCTTGAGAGTCCGATCTATTTGATCCAGGTAGTTGGAACGTGGCCTTCCTCTGCCTCTTCTTGCACACACTTTTGCTTTGTATATCTGTTTCGTCAATCTTTCTTCACTCATCCTTTCTATGTGTCCAAACCAACGTAACATGCCTTTCTTCATCTTTACAATCACGCCCTCATTTACGCCAGTTGATTTGCGAATCTCTTCATTGCGGATTCGATCTAATATCGTTACGCCGCACATTTTTCGAAGAGATCGCATCTCGACTGCATTCAAGCTATTTTCATACTTCCTCTGACATACCCAGGATTCGCTGCCATACAATAAGGTAGGTACCAATAACGCGTTGTGGACAGCAACTCGAGCATTCTTGCTCAGACTTTTACTGCCCATCAACGCCGACATGGCTCCATTCACCTTATTTCCGGCAGTTATCCTTCTTTCAATATCTTTTCATACTTTCCATCTCGTGTGAACATGCTTCCAAGATATACAAATTCATTCACTTGCTCTAGAATTTGCCCATTTACCGATATTGCACACTCGGTCACTTGTTCATCTCTTTCGAATACCAGAACCTTAGTCTTGCCAGCGTTTAGGCGCAGCCGCTTCTTTTCACATTCTTCTTTCATTATGGTAACTAGTGACTGCAGTTCGCCCTCTGATGACGCCAGTAAAACCGCGTCATCGGCGTATAGTAGGCAGTTGACCACTAAGTTTCCCATTTTCACTCCACATCCGTTCGTTCTTAGTGCTCTCAGACAGTTATCTAGATATACAATGAACAGCCAGGCAGACATGATACACCCTTGTTTGACCCCCGACTTCACATCAAACTAGGGTGACATCCCACCGTTAACCCTAACGCACGCCTCGCTATCACTATAGAGTGATTTCACGGCATGCAGTAGGGAACTGCTCACTCCATATCCAGGCAACACGTCCCAGAGTTCCTTTCGTACGACTCTATCAAATGCCTTCTCTAAGTCGACGAAAGCGCAGAAAACCCTTTGGTTAATATCCAAAAACTTTTCCGCGATTCCGCGAAGCGAGAAGGTTTGATCCATACATCCTCTTCCTGGTCTAAATCCACCTTGGGATTCCCAGAGAAACCTTTCGGATCGCTCTTGCATTCTTATCGTCAGGATCTTCGTGTACACTTTACTAGCTAAGCTGACCAAGCTGATGGCTCTGTAGTTGGAGCAGTCCAATCGTGATCCCTTTCCTTTATAGAAAGGCACGATGACTGCTCGCCTCCAGTCGTCCGGAACATCGTCCCCTTCCCAGCAAAGATTGCATAGCAAATAGATGACGTTCCAGACCGCTGGTCCACCGTACTTGATCATCTCAGCCGTAATCCCATCTATTCCCGCAGCTTTTCCACATTTCAGACTTCTTATCGCACTTACAATCTCTCCCATACTTATTTTATCCGCTATAGGATCCTCGACAGATTCTGTTGGAGGCAGCTCTATGAGTAGATCAGCGGCATCATCATCATACATATCTTTGTAGAATTCACTCCATCCATTATTATTATTTAACCCACTTATTGTATTTTACCCAGCCAATCATATACAGGATGTCTCAGGACAGTTATTGTATGTGATAGGGTAGATACTATGAATATCTGATAATAAAAACTAACAAAATAGTACATCCTAAGTTGACTATTTTTAAGCTTTTAGCAAAAATATGCTGTAACGATAATGTAATTTATGTGGAATCTAATTGGTTTTTTGTTATTTAATAGTTTATAGAAAAAGCCCATGCAGCCGTTTCGGAGTGAACTCATTAATTATCATGTTATTTTGTCATTTTTGGAGCTGTTAATTTTATTGCATCGCCATGAGGATATATTCATAACACTCTACACATTTTAGAAGACCACTGTTTTATTTCCTGAGACATCCTGAATAAATAATAATAATAATAGAGACATAGCGCGTAGCACAAAACAACATCTTGGCAAAATGTAGCGTATGTAAATGAAGTTCACAACTAGAGTTGAACGATTTATGTATGTACTTAATTGATCATAGTCTTCATATAAGCTTGGTTTTACACCAAGGTGTTTTGTTTTGTATGTTTATATATATAAACTTATATATCTCTCGCGACCTCATCAAAGATTTACTACTCCTTTGGTAAACGTGCGATTCTTGCTGAACATACATTTTTATTCCCTACATTGAATTATATACAAGTATTTAATTCCCAAAAAACGTGATGGCCGAGTGGAAGATTGCAAGTTCGTATCCCGACTGTATCGATGAGTTTTTCTGAACTTAAGTACAGTGATTAGTCACACCACGAGCTTTACGGCGAAGGAAAACATCGAGAGGAAGTCTGCATACGTCTGAGAAGCAATTCAAAGACGTGTATAGTCGTGTTTGATGAACGGCGATGGAGATGTAATGTAAAATATTGAATTGTACGTTTCGGCAGCGGTTTTGTTTGTTTCTTGTTTCTTACTCCCGTCTACTAAGGTTTATATTTGCACAGCTGTTGTGTGTTGTGTTGCATGCACATTCTTTCAAAGAAGGCCAATAGTTGTATTTTGAATATATTATTTCTTATATTGAATTGTTAAGCATACGTTTTGTATGCATGTTTAAGTGATATCGTATTCAAATATATTTAGATATTGTTATCTATTGTTTTTAATAGAGAAAGAAGAGTTTTGTGGCAATGTTGCCACTAAAAATCAGTTATTTAGGTGTTATCCTTTTTAAATATTTTAATCAAGTAATATTTTATATTGCTGTTAATTATTACATGTCACACATAATGTGCAAATTATAAGATGATCAAATTATGTAGAGCTTTCGAAAAGTCTATAATATGTAAAAACTGAGTGAGTTCTCGACCGTTTGAGCGATGTATGCGAGAACTTAATGTAGAAACATATACTATTATTGTATTCTGATATCCATACTTACTAAGTGATTGGTGTTTACCTGTCATTAATAGGGTATTATTAATTTAAGAGTGCCCATTAGTGTATCGACTCCCATTCACATAATTCAATTCCTAGTTTTAACGATTTATCGTTAGGATACTTTGGGATCATATGTTACATATTGTACACTCGCTACAGTAATCGCAGATACATTGCTCATTAGCACCAAGGAACAGCTGTGTTGACAGACGTAGAACTCGTTTGTCCATCATGCTGCTATCATAGTTTTGACACAAGATAAGCTGCATAATATTAAGCGACTTTTTCATGTCGTTTCCCATCTGGAGAGAACATTTTGTCGAATAGTCTTACGAGTGGGCAAATTTCAAGCGTATTTAAATCTTGTGTCGATAGCAGTAAGGTTCAGATTTTACTTATCGTGCATAGTTTAGTAAGATGACATTGTTGAATCTTAGTATTTCCCTGTGTATATCTATATAGAAGGTAACATGCCAAAGTCAACTTTAGTATCGGCGTGTTAGAATTTTGTATAGTATTATTTTGTAGAGTATTGTATGCTTAGTTCGCGGTGTGATTGCACTAAGCTTCGTTAGAGTATTAGTAGGTAATAGACATGACAAATTGTGTAATCGTTTGATGTTATAATGTTACATGTCAACTAAAACAATTAGAAAATTAAATAGATGAACGAAAATGTATGATTGTACGATATTGATCTCAAATATTAGCTCGCTATGGCTCTATAACCGTGGTCGTAAAATACTCTGAACATAAGCCCTCAACAAAACACTGTTTGAGTTCAGAATAACTCAGGTTTACAATACATCTGTCACTATTATGTAAGCCCGAGTTTTTCCTATTGTATGTAATTACGGCCATGTGGTTGGTAGAGTGCCAACTTGTGTCAAATAGATGTGTTTTATTCAATCTACGTGTTAGCCACCTATGACTGTTGTATGTATGGGGTCGGTTTGTAGATACAGGACAGTATAGGGCGTTCTTCGCGCCTCACACACTTAGAAGCAATTCGTTTTTGATACTGAATGATGCTGGTTGGTATGTTCTAATACTCGACATGCTCCGATTGCATCGTTATATTTGATAAACTATGATATGTGAAAAACAGAATAAAATAGTCTGTCTCTCCGTGTATTTGCCATCTGCCAATGAGTGTCCTATGAAAAACGGTCCAGTTGTTTCACAGATTATCGAAACAAATGTATTTTTATCAGTACCGTTACTCCTTGAAAGTCTTGAAACATTTACCTATCTGTCAGTGGAATACCTGTGACAAACAGATGAAGATAAGAAAAAAATTATATATAACTAACGAAATAAAACCCGACTTCCTTTTATTTATATAGATTAGAATATATACATTTTGGCCGGGCAAATTTTTGTCAACTTTGGACGTCATTGGTGCACAGGCCCTTTGGCTATTGACAAGTAAAAAAAGAAAGATATTCGAAGACACGAGGGGACATTTCCCTCACGTGCAGACACCTCGTGTGCTGAGATACTGTCCTGTATGTATGGCGACCACTAAGTCTCAACGCATCTGTACGATAAGTGTATCGTGTCAATTGCGTGTTGCTCTCAGTAAACTACATACAATATAATGGGGCTTGTGCGTTTTATTTATCACCAGCTCTGCGCCGCGTTTACACCCGTGTAAAATACGAAAATTGGTATCTATGCTACTGATACCATCATACCATAATCAAATGGTATTATTATTATCATCATTAATAGTCGTTAATCCCATATATGTATATATTTTACGACCCTGATGGTAAGCGGTTACCGTAGCCTATAAGTGCAAGCAATCGCTCAAACTTATGATGGGCCAAGTTGCTGTGTAACAGTTAAAAGTATATTATTGTAAGCATTTAATAGGTTATGTAATATACGAACACGAGGCGGGACTTGGACCAGTCACCTCCCAAATGGCGGCTTGTCGTATGACTTATATTTGCGTAAGTATTTTTCCTTCCATTTGACGTGTTCTATTTTGAATCTAATCCCTCATATTTAAGGTCCATAATATCTCACGATGTGGCAAGATTAAGGTACTCTTTTAATATGTAGTTGAATAATCTATTTGAGGTGTCAATTAAAAAGACATTTAAAAAAAATTCTATATATTCAACCGACTCCAATACCATATCCAACTATGTAGCAAAGTGATAAAATACATACATTTTTGCTTAACACCAAATATCATCCAAAAAGCCGCCAACTATTAACAATTGCAATAAAATGAAATAATATTTTAACAATAAATGCATATCAAAACTATGGGCTTCATACAATTATTTTGTTCCTTCCAAATACATTGGTAAATACAATACTAATAAAAACTTAAAGCTTAGTAAAATACAGAAACATTTAAAAACTGCCAAATAGTATGCTCAATAAGGAAAATAATTTTGAGTTGCAGGCTTCACAGTTGTCGGCTTGCAACTCTGTTCCACATTAACACAATATATACATATAAAACACCACCACGCCGAGTCCTGGGGTAGGCAGAGTAGAGCTACAGTTCTCTCTAGATTCACATAACTCTTTCGCTTCGTCCACATTCATCAGCCTCTTCATACATGCTCGCCGGTTTCCAGTTAACTGTCCCATCCTTGAGAGTCCGATAGTTTCGATCTAAGTAATTGGAACTTGGTCATACTCTGCCTCTCCTTGCACACACTTTCGCATTGCATCTAGTCTCTTAGCGTTTTCCCATGCCATGTCCAAACTAACGTTACCCTTAATTTATTAGATTCTCTGCATTTCTAATAAAGATATAATTTTCTTTATTTTCCTCACAATTTGTACTGCTCTATACAACATATATTTCACTACAAACACCAACCCTCTTATTACAATACGAGGTAAAATAATCCTAACCTTTATATATTTAACTAGTTAATCATTTGAGTTTACTTGGTCTTGGCTTAAATTAAACCGTCACTGGGGAATATGGGTAATCATAAATCTATATATATCCATATATAGGAGATCCCATTTGTGAACTCACTCATCACGGAATCTCAGGAACTATAAGGCCGATTGACTTGAAATTTGGTAGGAGTATTCCTTACGCGGTGTAGAGGTCAGCTAAGAACGGATTTTATAAAACTCAACTTTTTTATTACTTTTTCACCCGGGCGAAGCTGGGCGGGACAGCTAGTATAATAATATATCCTCACACCTTCCCATAAGGGTCCCCGAAAGGGTAGGCAGAGGTGTATAGGTAATACCCACACACCCACTTTCCGCCAGAGGTATATTAGGTGCCAAAGTGATAGATTTAAATGCGTTTAATTACTAATTTCCTCTAAACTTGGCGACAATCGTGGATGTATGACTACCACAGGCGATTAGACAACATGGTCGACCCCGACCACAACGTTATGGTCATAAGTGTTGCTACGGAATCGAATCAGTGGCTCACCTTTAACACCTATAAGCTATCTGTTTGTCGTTATGAGTCTATTTCTGTGTAATATTTATATGTAATACTAGCTGCAGCCTGCCACGCTTCGCTGTGGATGTGTGACTGATGCAAAAAATACATAGAAACAATCCTTGATGCGGATTATATATCATGCTAAAATTTCAGCTCGATCGGTGCAGAACTTTTTGAGATTTTGAAGCGTACATAACATTTTTATATAAACAGATTCACCATATTAAATATTCTTTTCACAGAAGATGTCGCTGAACATCAAACTAAATCTCGTGTGCGTATTATATATAGGTATGTGTAGAATCAATAACAGCTCTCTTGCACTCTCTTGTTCTCATACTTTACTCTTCTTACATCATGAAGTTTTAAATCACACAATGAATAGATGTAGCATCATTGCAGTGACATTTCACACTATCATATCATTATTCTATTGGTAACTTTGATTATTCTCTGCAAAAAAATAAATTGTTTCGGTGTACACATACACATCATTTGATAAAAATATCTGTTGTATATTGGTATAAGGTTCAAAATCCAACTTAAAACTTAAGTTAAATGCGAAATAGATTTTAATACAGTCCGGATTACTTATAGCCTATGTTATAGCTTTAGAGTGGTAAATGCAATACAGATTCTAAAACGTATATACCGCCACAGGTTACGTATGTTGGCCGTCGAGATCACGTGATCAGGAACGATGGCTCGCACTTGCAGTCGTCATCGGAGTCAATCTGAAAAGGTATTATCAACAATAAAAATATATCCTCACGCCCCACAAGGATCCCCGAAGGGGTAGGGGTAGGCTGTACCCACACACACCTACTTTCCGCCTTATATAGGGGAGGGGTGTACCATGAGGAAGTGGTGCAGCGCGAGGTCCTGAGCGCGCGGGCGCAGGTCGGGGTCGTGCGTGAGGCAGGCGAGGCAGAAGGCGCGGCCCTCGGGCGGCAGCGCCTCGGCCACGTGCGGCCGCCCGCCCATGCCCACCACGAACATCACCTGGTAGTTGCTGTCGCACTCGGGGAACGGCCGCTGCAGGGGACGTGACTCATCATGCCGAGATCATATATTTAGGGTAGCGGCATTACTTTGTCATGCCTTACCTTCCCGGAGGCCATCTCAGTGACGACGCAGCCCACGGACCAGACGTCGGCGGCGCGGCCGTGGCCCGACGCCTTCATGAACACCTCGGGCGCCATGTACGCTGCCGGTGCAGGCACATTGTACATCAATCATACACTACGCATTTACGTAACAAGCGAAAATTAATACATTATTTTCTCTATTCCTCTAATACCTTTAAAAAAATAATTTTCTCGACCGCGTAAAATGTTGATGACATCAACTTTTTGTATATTCAAATTCAAATAGGTAATTTTATGCATTATACGATGATTTCAAACGGAGTTAAAAAGCACACACAACAACTTCCTCGGAGAAAACAGTATGGTGCGAGATCGCCTGACCAGATGCAGACAGAACCCATAATCGTCAGGGATTTTTATTGTTAATGATGAAGCATATGAGTGACGATAATGGAGGTGGGCGATGAGGATGGAGGTGAGCAATGATGATGGAGTTGAGTGATGATGATAATGATGATGGAGGTGAGTGTAGTAGCAACCTTGCGTGCCCACGAAGCCCTGCAGCTCGCCGGGCGCGGTGGTGTGGGCGCGGATCTTCACGGCGCACCCAAAGTCGCCCAGCTTCAGGCAGTGGCCCTCGTTCGTAAGGAATATGTTACCGCCTGCAGATAAAGCCTGGACTTCAAATATACCCCAGAGTGAGCTCAAAGCAGCTGGCCAAATACATCGCTACTGAATATAGAGGACATAAGTTTGTTGTTTATATCTTTACAATATACTTGACAAATACACCATCGGGGATCTTTCGCATACGTCAATAGTATTTGGACGCTAGGTTCTTCAGTTTCAATACACAAAAGGAAGATCAAAATATTCAGGCCCCATCGGAGACTCTTGTGGGAATGGGTCCATGTAAAATTTGATTTTATTGGGATCCTTTTTTAGCGTGCTACTCTTCATCCACCATTCAGTCATCAGCTACAGTATTCCCAACAGCAGCGGGCAGCTTACTTTTGATGTCCCTATGCGCGATGCCCCTGGCGTGCAGCTCGCCCACGGCGCTGACCAGCTGCTTGGTGTAGCGGCGCACCGTGAGCTCGGCCAGCGCGCCCGACGTGGCCACCAGCGCCTCCAGCGAGCCCTCCACGCACAGCTCCATGAACAGCAGCATCTCCTCCTGGGGGAGGCAGTGCCCTGTGCAGCTCGCAGCCGTAGTAGCGCACGAGGTGCGGGTGCAGCACGCGGGGGCCGGGGGGGTGGGGGTGGGGGTGGGGGTGGGGGAGGCAGTACCCTGTGCAGCTCGCAGCCGTAGTAGCGCACGAGGTGCGGGTGCAGCACGCCCTCGAGCACGCGCAGCTCGCGGGGGCCGGGGGGGTGGGGGTGGGGGTGGGGGAGGCAGTACCCTGTGCAGCTCGCAGCCGTAGTAGCGCACGAGGTGCGGGTGCAGCACGCCCTCGAGCACGCGCAGCTCGTTGGCAGCCCGCTGCAGCGCACGCCGGTCGCCCGCGCCGATGCTCAGCTCCTTCATGGCCAGCAGCTGGCCGCTCTCCGTGTTCACCACGGTGTACACCTGCCCGCGCGCCCCAAGATACACACTCATTATTGACGGTCTATTGAAAGTGTCATTGCATATTTCATATCCTTCTCCAAGATCCAAGTACCAATGTTTCAGATAGACGGATAGAATTAATTTTATAAACCAAATATTGGAATCCTCTCGAAGCCTAATAGATTCGAAGCATGAACGAATGTGTCGTATGTGAGGCACAATGCTCGACCTTGCCGAAGCTGCCGGCGCCGATCTTGAGGCCGCGCTGCCACTTGAATGTGAGCTGGCGCAGCTTGGGCTCGTGGCTGGCGGGCGCGGCCTGCAGCACGCGGCCCACGCTGCGCGCGCGCACCAGCTGCTCGTGGCGCCGCCGCTCCAGCGAAGCCACGGCGCCAGCCACGCGCGCCTGGTGCCCTGCGACCACACACCCCACTCACCCACTCACCCACTCACCCACTCACACGAATGTCTTGAAACGTCACGTTGACACCTAAAGATATCTCCTTAAGAAAAGACGGTATGTCACTGCACTCACATACTGTTTGAATACGGAATGTATCTTGTGTCATCTCACATTTAGGTTACTAGCTGCCCGCCCCGGCTTCGCACGGGTGCAATATTGATACTAATAATAATGTAAAAGATAAAAATGGTTATGGTGGTATATCCTTTAGAGATAATTAAATACAATCGCAAACTTTTATATCGATCATTTGAAGATATACTACTCCGTAGTACATTCATTTGATCTATCTCGTAAGGTTTATCTATCAGCGTTTGCGATTTAAGCGCACAAAAATATGTGCCTATGATCACATTACAAATCTTTGAATATTTCGTTATTTATTAAATAAATGAAAAAGAGGCAAATTTGGAATAGTCTTGGTTTCCGATTTTCATTAATATTGTTTGATATTTGAGCGTTTTTAGCTGACCTCTACATCGTGTAAGGAATACTCCTACCAAATTTCAAGGCAATCGGCCTTAATTCCTGAGGTTTCGTGATGAGTGAGTTCACAAATAGAATCTCCCCGCGTTCCACCTTGCGGGTGGAGTTTCATAAAATCCGTTCTAAGCTGACCCCTACACTGCGTAAGGAATACTCCTACCAAATTTCAAGTCAATCGGCCTTATAGTTCCTGAGATATCTTAATGAGTGAGCTCACAAATGGGATCTCCCCGCACTCCACCTTACGGGTAGATTTTCACAAAATCCGTTCTTAGCTGACCTCTACACCGTGTAAGGAATACTCCTACCAAATTTCAAGTAAATCGGCCTTATAGTTCCTGAGATATCCTAATGAGTAAGTTCACAAATGGGATCTCCCTGCACTCCACCTTCCAGGTGGAGTTTCACAAAATCCGTTCTTAGCTGACCTCTACACTGCGTAAGGAATACTCCTACCAAATTTCAAGTCAATCGGCCTTACAGTTCCTGAGATTTCGTGATGAGTCAGTTCAAAAATGGGATCTCCTATATATATATATATATATATATAGATAAAGTAAGCTATAAGCATCTTAAAACTAAAACTCATTGTAAAAACTTATGTAACAATACACAATATATTATTGATAGCCATGTATGGCAATCAAATGCTCCACTTGCAAAAATATGCATGAACATGAAATCGTTCGTTTATTCAGCCGTTTTTCTGCTGACAAGTTTTTTTTTCCTAAAAACGGTAGTAACGGTATCTTCATATTTAATATGTGTTCCCTGGGTTCCTTAGGTTAAATAAACGAAATTAGATTTTGAGGTATCAGCGAGTGTAGAAATCCAATTTGAAGAAAGGTGTCGGTTTCCCTGGTGGTATTTACCGGCAGCTTCCAGGCCGTCGAAGCTCAGCAGCGGCTGGGGCTCGCTGGGCGGCGAGGGTGGCGTGGGTGGCGTGGGTGGCGTGGGTGGCGTGGGTGGCGTGGGTGGCGTGGGCGGCGTGGGCGGCTGAGGCACGTCGCGGCCTGCGCTGCTGGCCAGCGGGCTCTGCGAGGCGCTCATCTTACCAACACGATACCGACACACAAACGAAAGACAAAGTTCTCGTTTGCGCATGCTAAACATCATTAACCACGCCCTCTTCCTGGCAAGTCCCGCCCAGTAGCACAAAATCAGTCTTTTATAAATATCCTCACGCTTTCCCATAAGGGTCCCCGAAGGGGTAGGCAGACAGAGTAAGTAATACCCACTTTCCGCCAGAGATATTTTAGGTGCCAACGTGACAGATGGCGAGTCCATCGCCGTTACTCAAGCACGACTATACATACGCCTTTGAATTTCTTCCCAGACGTATGCAGGTTTCCTCTCGATGTTTTCCTTCACCGTAAAGCTAGTGGTGTGACTAATCACTGTACTGAAGTTTAATCTCTAAATACTAATATAAAAATGCGAACCAAACAGGACGTTCCCTTAGCTTTGTTTGCTCAGCACTTAAGAAACGTCTGAGGCAAGGCCTTGGGTGGTTGAGTGGCAAGAGCAGTGTATGGTAGGCAGGCTTGGATGGTGGGATGTTTGGTACGTACATGCAGGCGATGCCTCGGGCGCGGGCTGGGCGCGGCGCTGCCGGCGTCGGCGGGCCGCGGGGCCGCCGGTCGGGTGCCTACCACGTGGGAGATGCAGCCGTCCATTAGCTGCTTCAATTCCTGGACACCACGTAAGGCGAATTGTAATTAATCAAATGTAACCTTTACATTTCAGCCAAAATATTAAGGTAATAGTAACAGGCGCTTTTTTTTTTTATTTTAATGTTATCACGTAGTGTGCGTGTGGTAATAAGACACCTATGTCCACTTGTGCTTAACTTGAATCCTTTACTTTCATATTATGCAACCAACACAACAACAAAGTTATATTTGAGATACTGTAATTATACTGTGGTGGTATTGTAAGGTACAAACCAAATCTGCTTCAGTACACCAAGGAGATCAATGACCTGACATTAAATACCTTTATAGAAAAATAGTATAAAATAGTTATGTACTTCAAACTCTTCGTCGCTGAGATGCATCGTGTTGCAGGGATCACACGCCAGCATTAGGAACTCTAAGCCTTGACTTGCCCATCTGCGAACAAGCAACAATTGCCCTTGAACATACATACCATCATCCCTCTTCGTGGATGGCACCATCTATATTGCGTTGTTAAGAAAAAAAAAATTCAAAACAAGCAAGAGCAGAGTTGTGTAGGTAGTACCCAGAAACCCACTTTTAGCCGGAGATATATTTTAGTTCAGGTGGCAAGTCCATGGCGGTTTCTTAAGCACAACTATACATACGCCTTTGAATTGCTTCTCAGACGTATGCAGGTTTCCTCTGAATGTTTTCCTTCACCGTAAAGCGCGTGGTGTGACTAATCACTGTACTTTAGTTGTCATCAAAAGTCATTGGTTCAGTCGGGATTCGATCTTGCAATATTTGTCTCTCTCGGCCAATGTGTAACTATGTTTGTATGTATGTATGTTTTACGTTACATGCGTTACGTTACGTTGTTCACCTTACTCATACTAAACGGCGGTCCCGATTCGGATAAAAATTTGTGTGCAAATTTAAACGGGTTTCTAAATGGTTTTAAAACACAATTGGACCCGGTAGATAGCGCTGCTTTCGTGTTACAGGAACTTAAATTTTTACACCCAAGCAAAGCTGAGCGAGGCAAAGCTAGTAACAAAATAAATGTATATTTCTGTTTTGTCTTGTCCCCTTTTCTCCCAACGTGTGTTCGCTCCGTTCATCCCTCCCACCCAGAGGCAGTAGGCGCAGTAGGCCATAGGTGGTATACCTGGGTCTCAGGCCGCGGCCGCGGTCGCAGCGCTCGACCACGAAGCGCATCCAGCACTTGGCGAAGGCGATGATGGCGCGCGCCACGCTGGCCGCCCACTGCTGCTCGCGGTCGCTGACCCCGAGGTCGACGCCCGCCCCCGCGCCCGCCCCCACCGCCCCCACCGCCCCCACCGCGCCCGGCATCAACAGCTCGATGCTAGACTGTAAACATTGACGGTACAATATATAAGCAGGTTTTTTTGTCGTACTAATTATGTATAATATATATGTAATATGTTATGCAGCGCCGTCTAGCGAGGCCTTTCAATTTTTTCAGACAGGAATCTGCAAAACCTATGCAGCTCAACTCCAAAAAAGCTCCATGATGATGGGGGGAATCTACATCATCCAGGTATCTATGCAAAGACACACTTAACATTTCAACACAATCGTTTGTGCCATTCGAACTAACGAACGGCGAATGAGAGATATACGAATATAAAGAAGAGAAATACATCTCCTTTAGTGCCATACAATATGTCCCCACATCGCTCACAAACCTGACTCTCCCCGTAGTTATTGAGGTTCTCGAAGAGCTTGTCGTCAAACACGCTGGTCTCGTAGTCCTCGCCGACGCTCTCGGAGCGGAGGAACTTGGGCCTGCCCTTGGGCGGGGAGGTCACCGACCTGCGCGGGCTCAGGCCCGACACGAGGGTCCTATTCACGGACTCATTCACGAATCGGTGCAGCTCACGGTGGATCTGGACAATTCATCTTTACTATTATTTATTTTATTTATATTTACACAAATTTACTGCAAAACATTTTGCTAAGGCGAACTTAATACCGAAGGCATTCTCTACCAGTCAACCTTTCAGTTAAGATGTCTTGAAGCTTTTCCACATGAGTACGCGAAGGGGTGTAAACCCATTCACCGGAGATAAATTTAGGTGCCAACGTTACTCAAGCACGACTATTACACACCCCTTGAATATCTTCTCAGACGTATGTAGGTTTCCTCTCGATGTGTCCTTCACATTAAAGCTCACGGTGTGAGTCACTGTACTTATGTTCAGAAAAACTAATCGGTACAGTCGGGCTCTGAACTTGCAGTCTTTGTATTGAAGGCAACTACTCGTACCACTCGACCACCACGGGTTTTGTAATATATAATAATACTTATACATAAATAGAAATGTGATTTAAACTATGTTTGTATAATTTACCATGTATCCATAAAAGCGGGAACAAAGTACGTATAGCGCGATAATGATAAAAATCCGTTAACAAGAAAGAAAATACAAAGAAGCTACAACAACACGACACCAACAATAGACACACCGACGAAGCACAGGAGACAACAACCCACACAAACCATGAAGCATTTGTACATAAAACCACCTGCGAATTGCGTGTACAATGAGTCTGTGTTATAGGGACCACGCCTCAATACTCATAGACTTACAAATTTCAAGACACGCTATAACAAAAATGCAAAAACAGGTTTAAACTTCACAACGCCGACCGCCAATCGATAACAAATGAAGAATCGAGTGCACGACACTACTGAGTGTTTTATTGAATACACACTACAGATGGTGACTAAGAAAATAGGACAGTTGCTCAAATCTGTGATAGGGCAAGATAATACAAAAAAACAAATAAAAAATGTACGCAATGAAATGTTTAATGACATTTTAATAACGTTTTTATTTTCCTTATCTTATCAATAGAATAAAATAAAATAAAAACTGAATCCATGTTTCGGATTATCGAACCTCCTTTAATAATGTTGTAATTTTGTCATCTATGGAGCTGATCGTTTCATGGCATCGTCACGAGGACATGAGTCATCTGTTCTGTACTGTACATCGAGGAACTGTTCTATTTTCAGAGACAACCAGTATGATATGGTGCGGAGACTGGCAGTAAAATCAACAAAGCTATATAAGCGTGTGAGGTCGTGTGAGGTCGTGTGACGGCGTGTGAAGGCGTGTGAAGGCGTGTGAAGGCAGGGCTACCGCGGGGCCGGGCGCCATGGAGCCGGGCCGCTGGGGCGGGCGGGGCGGGCGGCGCGCCAGGGCGGGCGGCGGCAGCGAGGCCGGCCGCCAGCAGCGCGCCTGCCGCTCGCGCTGCAGCTGGTAGGCCGCCTGCGCGTATTTGTACAACTCTTTGTGCAGCTGTGGACATGCACACCCCGATACTTACGTGCACAAGCTATTACACGTTCGGAAACGTCGTTATCGAGCAGAGTCGGCCGTGTCTAGTGCTCGGTGCTCGGCGATATTTACAGCTGCGGGGCCATTGGAAGCGCATAGGTTAACGTGTCGACTCGCTATTGGTCAGTAACGCATCGATAGGTAGCGCTCGGTTCATTAGCTAAAACCGAACCTAAACTGACATAGAGTAGAAGTCTAAACGAATACATCGTGCAAAGTTTCCACAAAAAAAGAGATACAAGTAATAGTGTCCGAAGACAAAACTGGCAATAAATACGGAGTGCAATATATTTGAAGATACACTGTAGCGGAAGATGCGAGATCTTAGAGCTATCGATCCGTGTGACATATGACATTGTGTGGGTGTAGTGGTGTGGTGGTGTGGTGGTGTGGTGGTGTGGGGTGCCGACCTCGAAGGCGAGGCGGTAGACGTGCAGCAGCAGCTCGCGCACGCGCGCCAGCACGCCGTCGGGGGGCTCGCGCTCGTCGCCCGCCGCCGCGCTGCGCTCCAGGATCAGCTCGGTGTGGCGCACGATCACGTCGCGGATGGCCATCAGGCTGCTCTGGGACCGACCGACGACACATTTAGCGCCGCGCCTGATCGTTCAGGGGCGGGCGCGAGCAGTGGCACTCACGAAGATGTCCTCCCGCTGCTGCAGGTAGGCGGGCGGCGGCGCGCGGGCTAGGCGGGCGGCGAGCGCGCGCGCCCACTGCGCCGCCTGCAGCGTGCTCTCTCGCTCGCACGCGTAGATGCTCTGCGCCGAGCGGCACAGCGCGTACACCGTGCGTCTGCACCGACACACCGACACACCGTACTCACTCACTCGTAATACACGCACGCACGCACACACGCACACCCTCCACCGTTCGATATCTACGACTATATTTAAATAATCATCGTCGAAATCGGCATAATTCAATCCCCGACGTAAACGAACATTCGGGACATCGATAAATTACGTGTCACGGTAAGTTGCGGGGAGGGGAGTCCAAACATTGTGATGTAACGTTACAAACGGCGGAGACATATAATATATAAATTGCATGAGACAGGACAGCACTCACGGATCCGATTCATCGGCGTCCTCGTCTTGCATTTCCTTCAATTGCTCGAATTTATTCTCGTACTCCTCGAGCAGCCTGTTCAGTTGGTTGCACGCAATGCTCCTGCGGGCATAGGGTAATACAATTTAATTTAATAACTAATATTTTTTTCCACATGATATCCTCCAAAATTAAGAATGGCAAATTTTAGTACATAATCTGCTGCCACCATTCGTGATATCTGATTATCGTAATGCTTGTCGCGTAGTAAAGATCCAGCCGGGCCATCGGGACGAGTGTAGGGCAGGATAAAGGGCAGGGCGGGGTGCGGGGCGGGGTGCGGGGTGGGGTTCGGGGCGGGGTTCAGGGCGGGGTGCGGGGCGGGGTGAGGGGCGGGGTGCGGTGCGGGGCGGGGCGGGGTGCGGGGTGCGGTGCGGGGCGGGGTGCGGGGTGGGGTGCGGGGCGGGGTACGCACGAGAAGGTGAGCGGCGCCAGTAGCGCGGCGCAGCGTATGCGGCGGGCCAGGCGCGCCGTGAAGGCCCACTCGCGCTGGAGCCAGCCGCGCGCCAGCTGCTCCGTGGCCGACATGGTGCGCAGGTAGGACAGGTACTGCTGCAGCACGGCCTCCACGGTGGCGTCGAAGGCGGCCAGCAGGCGCGGCGCGGGCGCGGCCAGGCTGGGCGGGCGGCCTCCGAGGGCGGCGCGCACGAAGCGCACGTACTCGCTGCGCACCTCCGACGCGATGTCCAGGCCCTCCTTCAGCTCGTGGATGAGCTGCCAGCACACACGCTTGCGCGGTATAGCTACTTGCCCGGGCCCAGGGCCGGAAGGCGGCGAGCGGGCGGGTCTTGTAGCTCATGATATCGAACGCCTCATAGAGGGCTTTAAGCTATCAACTTTAGGGTGATAAATAAAAATGAAAGCTTTAATGTAAATGGATAACTTTTTCGGTCAGAAGCCGCCGCGTGCAACCCCCAAATACGCCTAACAGATAAATTGTCGGGATCGGTCGAGATATTTTCTTAGTCCAAATTCTATATTTAGTAATGATACGACACTAAAAGATGTATAAACCGGCGGGCACGTATTAATAAACTGATGTTGACGAAGCGAAAGAGGTATGTAAGTCTAGAGAGAACTGGGACTCTAATCTATCTGCCTAAAACGTCATATGTGGGTAATAACACCATAATTTTTTTTACATACACATATAACTCGTTGAAAACAATAACTTACTCGTGCTATTATGTAATTGAGCAATTACGAGTTCAGCCACGAGCAATGGACTGAGAACACCTGTACTAATATATGCAATTTTTTTTCACACTACAAGAAATTAACCATCAAATACGGCTACTTAGTATACAGCCTCCATAGCTCAGGGGTTAGAGCACTGGTCTTGTAAACCAGGGGTCGAGAGTTCGAATCTCTCTGGAGGCATCTTTATTTTATTTTGAAAATATCAAATTATGAACTAGACTGAGGAAAAATTAAGGAACTGGCCGTAAAACAAGTAAATTTTGTTATTTTTTTATTTAAGCCCGCTGGTATACTACAGGGCTGAGGAAATAAGAGCAAACAGATCATGAGTTCTAGCATCATTAGCGCCACTCAGACTAGAAATAAATTGCTGAAAGTATAAAGTATAATAATAATAATAATAAATTTAATTATTCAGACAGTGTCCATTTTGTTAGTAAATGATTTTCTTACATCTATGTTAGTAAATATAATTTAGCGACACATGTATAGTCAACCAATATTTGGTTCTCACTTCGACACTTGGATCATCGACTTGAGTTTTAATCTGCGTTTTTATGTTAATTTAAATATCAGATATATGTCCGTTATCTCCGAAGGGGAAGGCAGAGCTGAGCCACATCCTCAATTCGCAAAAATATTTTGGTGCTATCGTGACCGGTGGTGAGTTCTCAGGATTATAGTTTCTCCTATGCGTATGTAGGTTTATGCTCATGTCTTCCTTCACCGTAAAGATCGTGGTGCGATTAAGCATACAATTAACTTCCAACCTTTACTTTGCAGGAGACTGTTCAAATCACCCGTTCACCTCGGGTCTAATAGAAATACGCCGTGCAATGAGCGTACCCTTTGTCCTTTGCGTAGAATAAAATATTTTTACGGAGTAACTGTCGTTTTACTCTGCCTTTAGCGTGACGTTAGTCAGTGCGAGTGTCGGCTAGCCTGCTCAGCGGTACCTGCTTGACGGTGAGGCAGGAGGGCTGGTCGGGGCGCGTCTCGAGGCGCAGCGCCAGGTAGTCGTGCACGGCCTCCATGCAGATGGCCGCCAGCAGCAGGAAGTGGCCGCGGTACGACGGCAGCCGCATGGCCGCGCTCTCGGGGGACCACCAGCCGAACCTGCGCAGGCCACAGCTGCAGGCCTCGCCCCCCTCGTCCCCCCTCGCCCCCCCTCGCCGCACGAGCCGAGCGAGGACGAGAGCGTAGTTCTCTCTACACTTACGACATGTTTCGCCTCTTTCGCTTCGTGTCGGCAATCATCCTTCACTAATGCTTTCTTTAATTCCAAACCAAATTCTTTATGTATACAAATTTAAAATTCAAAGCGTATGCATTTATTTATGTATGTATGTCTAAAATATATTTTGATGGAAAAGTGGGTGTGTGGGTGCTACCTACACACCTCTGCCTACCCCCTCGGGGACCCTTGTGGGAAGGCGTGCAGATATATGATCATTTATTGTCTTCCTTTCCAAAAATGGGGTAGACAGACGAGTTACATCCCCGTATTTTCGCAAACAAGACATCTGGTGCGTGTTATTTCGCAGTCTCCGTGAGTTTAATAAAAGCCCGTTGAGTATTCCGTATGCTGAGCGCGTTGCGACAGCCGGCCAGTATAGGAGTGCCAGTACCTCTTGAGCTCGTAGCCCTCGGGGGCTTCCCCGTGCAGGGCGCCGTCGTCGTCCTCCCTGGCGTCCGTGAACACGTCCGCAGCCTCGTCCTCTTTGTCCGCCTCGGCCCATAGCAACTAAACACACACAACAACCGTTACCACTGGAAATTAAACGTTAAGACGTTGTTGTAAGGTGCAGGTTGGTATGGTGCTATAGTAGCATTAATAATAGAGTTGATTATATTTGACATTGGGTGTGTGTGTGAGTTGTGGGTGTAATATTCATGTAATTCTTATTATCAATCATAAGTGTCTAAGTGTGATTAAGTGTCTCTTTAAATGTTGAGATAAAACAGGTTTTTACTTAATTAAGGTAATAAATTACTTAAATAATAATAATATATCCTCACGCCTTCCTACAAGGGTCCCCGAAGGGGTAGGCAGAGGTGTATAGGTAATACCCACACACCCACTTTCCGCCAGAGGTATATTTGGTGCCAACGTGACAGATGGCGAGTCCATCGCCGTTACTCAAGCACGACTATACATAGGCCTTTGAATTTCTTCTCAAACGTATGCAGGTTTCCTCTCGATGTTTTCCTTCACCGTAAAGCTCGTGGTGTGACTAATCACTGTACTTAAGTTCAGAAAAACTCATTGGTACAGTCGGGATTCGAACTTGCGATCTTTGTGTCGCAGGCAACTGCTCGAACCACTCGGCCACCACGGCTTTTTTTATATTATTTTATAAAAAAATTATTAAAATTTAAAATTATTATTATAAAAATATAATAAATGCTAGTTAAGTAATAAAAAATATGTATACAACAGGCGCTTAATGTTTTTTTATTTGTATGTTCATGTTAGACGAGCAAGGCCCTGCGCATCAAGTCGCGTATTATTTGCTTGTTTTTTTTTTTCAGTATATTTGGTTATAAAATATATCCTACGTGCTACTCCAGCTGATACACTATCTCTGTGCCAAATTTCATCCAGTAGTTCAGTAGTTTTTGGTGAAAGTGGAACAAACTTACGCATTTATAATATTATTATTATATAGACAACTAGTTGTCCCGCCCAGCTTCACCCGGGTGAAAAAGTAAAAAAAAACACGTTTTTCAACTATTGCTTCCCCTGTGGAGGCAATAGTTAAAAAAAAGTTCAGTTAATCCGTTCTTAGCTGACCTCTACACCGCGTAAGGAATACTCCTACCAAATTTCAAGTCAATCGGCCTCATAGTTCCTGAGATTCCGTGATGAGTGAGTTCACAAATGGGATCTCCTATATATATATATATATAGATAAGCTCACTGTGTCGGGTTTCTCGAGCGTCAGGTAGGCCTTGTTGAGGGTGTCCTTGCGCATCTTGTCTATGAACGTCATGCAGCGGCGCACGCCCTGCGTCTTCAACATCTCGCAGTGGTACGCTCTGCGAACAAATTAATATATAAATTATTTACGCGATGTGTATACGCATTATTGGTTCATATATAAGCCTATTGGTTTACATTGACTTTATAAAAAATATTAAAAATTAAATTTTATACATATATTTGATTAACTACCTCTTTAAGAGTACTCGAAACCGATAAGCATGTATGAAGAGACTGATGAATGTGGACGAAGCGGAAGAGGTATGTAAGTCTAGAGAGAACTGGCGCTCCATACTCTCTGCCTACCCCGTTAGGGACTTGGCATAATGTATTTAATTAAAGTTTTCCTTTACCACGAAACTCATGATGTGATTAATCACTGCAGGTACGAAAACATCGAGAAGAAACTCAAGTAAAGGTTTTTGAAGACGTGCTAGAGAAACGGCGATGGGCTTGCCATCTGTCACGTTGGCACTTGAAATATATCTATGGCGGAAAGTGGGTTTGTCAATTCAGAAAAACATATTGGTACAGTCGTGCTTAGAACGTGCAATAGTCTAAAACCATTCGGCCATCACAGCTCTTTTAATATTGGACCCCTTTACAAGAGGCCCCAAAAAAGTAGACAGAAATGTAGCAATACTCTGTGCATAACATTAAAGATCGCGGCTCCCACGGGAGCAATCAAACCAATATGGTAGTTATTGGTATGCGTATAAGGTGGAGACTCGCCTGTACACGGAGACGGAGCACTTGTCGAGCAGGCGCAGGTGTGCGATATCCGCGAGCGGGCCGATGTCGTAGGCCAGCTCGGCGCCCTGCGGCTCACTGGTGGAGGCCCCCCCGGCCCCCTCCAGGCCCTCGTCCAAGGAGATCACCACTTCGGGCGTCACCTGCCCGTTGTGCTCTGCCAAACATCATCAGACAAAAGAACCACATTTATTTGCCACGTGTTTCCCGAGGTCATACAGACCTTAAAAGATATTAAGGACGTAGATTTCGCCGACAATTAAATACCAATTCATTTTCTCCTCAATTTCTTCAGCTCCATTGGTTAAGTGCAAATTTTAATTAATTTGTAGACTTTTGGAATAAGATATACCTTATTATGTTAAGAGAAGCAAACTCACAAACATTCACATGCATCACGGCGAATCGTCATAGTCTCAAATTAAGAAAAGCTCGTACTATGGTAACTATACAGCGGTAAATCCAAGATAGTCAAGAGTAAGGTACGAATACTCGTGTCCACCACACAAATATCTTCCCTCAACGGGAATCGAACCCGCGGCCTAAAGCTTCGAAGTCAGGAGCCACTAGACCAGAGGACCGGGGACTCACTGAAGCTGTCGATGCCGCTGTCGAGCTCGTCGTCCTTGGCGAGCCTGTCGGCGTGCTCGGACAGCGCGCTGGAGTCGCTGTTGCTGGAGTCCGACCCCTCGAAGTGCACCCGCGGCCTGTCCTGGGCGGGCGCGGCCGGGCTAAGGGCACAGGGTACATTGCTGTGGCCTCTGAGCAGGGCAGGGTTCAGGTCTTCTCCCATAACCAGGTGTTTATTGAATTCACAGTCAGAGCCAAAAGAGCTTTATCCAAAACAGAGATACCTACGGTATCCCCCCGCGTAACATTTGTATTTAATTAGAAGTTTGTTTGTACGTAGTAGGGTGGTGTGTAGGTAGTAGCACCCACCCTCTTTCCGCCAGATATATTTTTAAGTGCCAAGGTGACAGATTGCGATCCATCGCCGTTAAATATTCCTTGTGAGTATGGATTGAGCCTGGAGTGCAGCATGGACTGCAGCATGCGGCGCACCGACACCATCTACATGAGGGTGCCACACAGGCTACGGCACCTGGGGGAGGGCAGGCGTGGGCGGCGCCTGGAGTGCAGCATGGACTGCAGCATGCGGCGCACCGACACCATCTACATGAGGGTGCCACACAGGCTACGGCACCTGGGGGAGGGCAGGCGTGGGCGGCGCCTGGAGTGCAGCATGGACTGCAGCATGCGGCGCACCGACACCATCTACATGAGGGTGCCACACAGGCTACGGCACCTGGGGGAGGGCAGGCGTGGGCGGCGCCTGGAGTGCAGCATGGACTGCAGCATGCGGCGCACCGACACCATCTACATGAGGGTGCCACACAGGCTACGGCACCTGGGGGAGGGCAGGCGTGGGCGGCGCCTGGAGTGCAGCATGGACTGCAGCATGCGGCGCACCGACACCATCTACATGAGGGTGCCACACAGGCTACGGCACCTGGGGGAGGGCAGGCGTGGGCGGCGCCTGGAGTGCAGCATGGACTGCAGCATGCGGCGCACCGACACCATCTACATGAGGGTGCCACACAGGCTACGGCACCTGGGGGAGGGCAGGCGTGGGCGGCGCCTGGAGTGCAGCATGGACTGCAGCATGCGGCGCACCGACACCATCTACATGAGGGTGCCACACAGGCTACGGCACCTGGGGGAGGGCAGGCGTGGGCGGCGCCTGGAGTGCAGCATGGACTGCAGCATGCGGCGCACCGACACCATCTTCAAGCGCATGTTCAGCGCCGTGTTGTACCACAGGCACATCGACTGCAAACCACACATTATGAAGATAAGCCCATCACTCTATATTACATCGCTATCAAACGGACAAAGGAACCGTACGACGAAGGCATATTTCATGTATTATGTTAGATATACACATATATATAATCATGCCTCTTTCCCGTAGGGGTAGGCAGAGACCACTTCTTTCCACTTGCTACGATCCTTACATACTTCTTTCGCCTCGTCCACTGTCATTATTCTCTTCATACATGCTCTTTGGTTCAGGGTACTCTTGACCTGGCCTTCTTTCAAGACGTCCCTAATTTGGTCTAGAAACGTCCGCCTAGGTCTACCCCTTCCAACACTTTATTATGTTATGATATTATGTTGTCGATACAAATTCTAAATACGTGTGAAAAACATCATGGACAGTCTGGCAAGTACTTGGGGTTGGATAGCAAGTACTGGGGAGGTGATAGCAAGTACTTGGGGCTTGATAACAAGTACTTGGGGCTTGATAACAAGTACTTGGGGCTAGATAGAAAGTACTTGGGGTTCGATAACAAGTACTTGGGGTTTGATAGTGTTACGAGCTGGGGTTCGGGATAATTTAATGATAGCCGGTTGTTGCACTTTAAACGACACTTTATTCTATTACACTGAATAATTCCGGAAAC
This sequence comes from Drepana falcataria, assembly GCA_945859725.1. Lineage (NCBI taxonomy): Eukaryota > Metazoa > Arthropoda > Insecta > Lepidoptera > Drepanidae > Drepana > Drepana falcataria. The sequence continues at coordinate 12,009,465 of OX243931.1, read as the reverse complement.
TTGTACGATAAATCAGTACACTATCACTATAGCACTATTAACTATAACACAGTACTAGTAAAACACAGTAAACCCTAGGTACTGAAACACTTCTACTCTGTGTACACTACAACACAGTAACAGTAGAACACAGTAAACACTAGACACTGAAACACTTCACTAACACTGTACACTCACTATAGTCACTGATAAAACACTTGTGATCACTCGCACTGAACTCAACTGACTGAACTGACTCTCTCAACTGAACTAACTCAACTGACTCTGACTCTGACTCTGACTGCCCGTGCCCATCGGGTACCGCCTTATATATGGCACCGGCACGATATACTAGAATTCAGTGGAAGGCTCTAGACCGCCATTAAGATGTTCGTTGAATTGCCGTGGGAATGCATCCGCAGAACAATGGCCGGGCGACGTAAACAAGTTGTTTACGTCCTTTCTTAATTGCATCCTTTTGTCTATATTTCCGGCTAAGTGTTGTTGTTTGGCATGGCTTTCACACGGCAAGCCCTCCAGAACCTTCTATCGTAACACTGCCCCCTCCTTAGACATGCTCGTCCCGAGCATCGTTAGACCCATGGTAGCGCGCCAATCGATGGACGTAGACGACCTTCAGAACTCCTCGTGGTCCCTTTTGTATCCGGTATGTCACATCGATGATCCTAGTGACAACCCGGTATGGTCCATCCCATCTTGCTCGTAGCTTCGTAGATACTCCTTTCTTCCGTACTGGATGGTGAAGCCACACCAGGGATCCCCTGCCGAAACCAAGATTGTTGATGTTTCCGTCATAGCGGGTCTTCATCTTTTCAGACTTCTGTTGACCGAATTGCCTCTTGTGACCGCAGAAGCCGTTCATTCTCATGCGCCCGTCACCCGCATAATCCGTCACAGAAATTATAGAGTTCGGTATTCTTAGGGCTCCTCCAAAACCAGCAAGCCTCCTCGTAGTTCTGGCCTCTATCATGGTCCTGTCTAGACTTGCTCTATCTGGACAATTAAACTGCAGGAAGCCCTTTTCTTTGACTGCCGTCATTTCTTTTCCAACATGTACAGTCAGCTCTTTATGAAGGTGGGTTTGTTCCACTTTATCGTGCTTCAGCTGCTCCTGGAGCTGAAGGACTTGCTCTTCCTGACGCCACACTTTTTCTTCCTGAAATCGCACTTGTGTTTCCTGACGTCGCACTTGCTCTTCCTGACGCCGCACTTGCTCTTCCTGACGTCGCACTTGCTCTTCCTGACGTCGCACTTGCTCTTCCTGACGTCGCACTTGCTCTTCCTGACGTCGCACTTGCTCTTCCTGACGTCGCACTTGCTCTTCTTGAAGTTGCACTTGCTCTTCCCCAAGTGGCACTTGCTCTTCTTGAAGTTGAACTTGCTCTTCCTGACGTCGCACTTGCTCTTCTTGACGTCGCACTTGCTCTTCCGGACGTCGCACTTGCACTTCCTTATCACTCCTCAGCTGCTCTAGAAGCTGTTGTGTCAACTCTTCCTGACATCGCTCTTGCTCTTCTTGAGGATGCACTTGCTCTTCTTGAAGATGCACTTGCTCTTCCCGAAGTTGCACCTGCTCTTGCTTATCGCACTTCAGCAGATCTAGAAGCTGCCGTGTCTGTTCTTTCTGACGTTCTTCCTGACGTCGCCTTTGCTCTTCCCAACGTTCTTCCTGACGTCGCCACTGCTCTTCCCGACGTTCTTTCTGACGTTCTTCCTGACGTCGTCTCTGCTCTTCCTGACGTTCTTTCTGACGTCGCCACTGCTCATCCTGACGTCGCCACTGCTCTTCCTGACGTCGCCACTCGTCTTTCTGACGTCGCCACTGCTCTTCCTGACGTCGGTCCATCTCCTGCAGCAACGTTATGAGCTCAGCTATGTCGATGGTAGCCGAAACTTGAGGATTCATTGGCGGTGCATTCCCAGCATCGCCAGTGGCCGTCGGCTCCGCAGCCTGCTGCTCTTGCTGCATTGCTTGGGTTGGACCCGGAGTGTCGTCTTTTGGTAGAACCGGCATAATTATCCCTCACTTCTGACACCAATTGTTACGAGCTGGGGTTCGGGATAATTTAATGATAGCCGGTTGTTGCACTTTAAACGACACTTTATTCTATTACACTGAATAATTCCGGAAACTTGTACGATAAATCAGTACACTATCACTATAGCACTATTAACTATAACACAGTACTAGTAAAACACAGTAAACCCTAGGTACTGAAACACTTCTACTCTGTGTACACTACAACACAGTAACAGTAGAACACAGTAAACACTAGACACTGAAACACTTCACTAACACTGTACACTCACTATAGTCACTGATAAAACACTTGTGATCACTCGCACTGAACTCAACTGACTGAACTGACTCTCTCAACTGAACTAACTCAACTGACTCTGACTCTGACTGACTGCCCGTGCCCATCGGGTACCGCCTTATATATGGCACCGGCACGATATACTAGAATTCAGTGGAAGGCTCTAGACCGCCATTAAGATGTTCGTTGAATTGCCGTGGGAATGCATCCGCAGAACAATGGCCGGGCGACGTAAACAAGTTGTTTACGTCCTTTCTTAATTGCATCCTTTTGTCTATATTTCCGGCTAAGTGTTGTTGTTTGGCATGGCTTTCACACGGCAAGCCCTCCAGAACCTTCTATCGTAACAATAGCAAGTACTTAGGGCTTGATAACAAGTACTTGGGGTTTGATAGAAAGTACTTGGGGTTCGATAACAAGTACTTGGGGATTGGTAGCAAGTACTTGGGGTTCGATAACAAGTACTTGGGGTTTGATAGCAAGTACTTGGGGTTTGATAGCAAGTACTTGGGGTTTGATAGCAAGAACTTGGGATTTGATAGCAAGTACTTCGGGTTTGATAGCAAGTACTTGGGGTTTGATAGCAAGAACTTGGGATTTGATAGCAAGTACTTCGGGTTTGATAGCAAGTACTTGGGAGTTGATAGCAAGAAGTTGGGAGCTGATAGCTTACTTGGGGTTTGATAGCAAATATTGGGGTAACATAGCAAGTACTTGAGAGCTGATAGCAAGTACTTTGGGTTTGATAGCAAATATTTGGGTAACATAGCAAGTACTTGGGAGCCGATAGCAAGTATTGGGGTTTGATAGCAAATACTTGGGAGTTGATAGCAAGTACTTGAGAGTTTTTAATTTTATTTTTCTATTTATTATTTATTTATTTAGTTGATAGCAAGTACTTGGGGTTTGATAGCAAGTGCTTGCTTTGGGCTTGATAGCCAGTACTGCTGCTGCTTTAAGGGCAGCGCGTGAGTATTACCCCGGGTGCTCCTAGCGTCGACAGATGGCGGTATGCGACTGTTTGTTTGCCTTCGTGGTATATAAGAGTGCTGGGAGACCTTGATCCTGTTCTTGAAGAGGTCTGCCGCGACGAGAGGGTGGTCCAGCGTCATGGCCTTGGAGGAGGGGTAGAGCGCCAGCGCGTTGTAGAGCGAGTCCAGCAGCGTGCCCACCTCGCGCAGAGCCTTGCCCACGCCCGCCGCGCACTGCTCGCACTCCAGGGACATGCACTCCTGGATCTCTGCGCACATACACACATTGGGACTATTCCACACAAATTGACATAGCCCCAATAAAGCTAAGCTTGTGCTATGTCTAGTTACTAGACAAAGATATATGTATTTACTTATTTAATGACTTACCAAAGTCGCTATCTCCTTCGGGCCCGGAGTCTTTGTCCTGCGCTTCTTCCGAGACCTCCTCGCACGACCCTCGGAGCTTGTCCAGCCTCTGCTCTTGGCGCTTGCACGGACTTGGGTTGACGAACCTGTGGCAAGGAATGACTATTGCGTATAAGTAAACCATTACATCCACAATTACTTAATTTAATAAGTCGTGGTTGCCGAGTAGTCGCCTTCAGCGCAAAAATTGTAAATTCGAACCACGACTGTACCAATAGGTTTTCTGAACGTACAGTACTTACTTTATGTTGAAGAAAAAAAATCGTAAGTCTAAAGTTAGTACCTATAGTCTGTCACGTTGGAACCTATTACACGGCTACCTACCCCTTCGGAGACCCTTAGGTATAGGAAGGCCTATGCCTTATTATGCTTATAAAACATCCAATCTTTCCTCGAACCATGTCGAGTCCCTCATGGGGGTAAGTAGAGGGAATAGAATGAACCAGACCTGTACTCGGCTATATTCTTGATCAAAGTGGGCACGATGTTCCTCTGGGCGCAGAGGTGGGCGTCCTGCTGCGTGAGCGTGCGGCCCGCGATCTTGGCCTGCAGCTCCAGCCATATGAGGTCCTTCAGCTCGTTCTGCCACACTTGCTCCTCGCGGCTGATCTGTCCATCGCAAACGTGCTACTATACTCAAGACCCTACACACAGACTACACATTCGGGATGTGAAGGGCTAACAATGAACTGCTTATTGCTCCAACTAGCGCCATCTTAAGATCCCATATTGCAACATATTACGTACATATGACAACTGCATACCAAATTTAATATGCGTCATCGCGCCGATGGCTACGAGTCTTTTCATTGCCATTCCCATACATAAATCACACAAATAATTTGGATGATATTTTATAGTAAATCAGGTGAGATTACAAAAATAAATACGACATTCAAATATAGTTCTAATTAAGTTACTTATACAGCACATCATCTTTATCAGGGCACCTCCCGACCAACGCTATCCTAATACAGGTAAGGCAATAGCGGAGATACACACACTCACAGTTCTCCGGCAGCCCTTGTCGACGTTGCCCATGTTGATGAGCATGCTAAAGGTGTTGTGGAAGCTGACGCGGCTGGGCGGCAGCTGCGCGGGGCGGGCGGCCTCCCGCCCATCGCGCCCCTCCCGCCCCTCCCGCCCCTCCCGCCCGGGCGAGTCGGCCGCGCGCCGCTTGGGCCGCGACGACAGCGACATGAAGCGACTGCACGACTCCACCTGCCAAAAATGGCCGGCCATTCACACACACGCCCACGTACTATACATCTAAGCTACCTGGGCTCCTACTACTAATCCACCATACTACTAAACTACCATATTCATGTTCATCCAGCTAATAATCTATCTCTGTGATAAATTTCATTAAATGTTGTGCTAACGTCATTACAATTCACGTGTATAATATTAGTAGGTCAAGACATGGAAATGTTAGTTAGATAGAAGGGGAGTCACATTCGGCCTTCATGCGCGAAATCCTAGTACCGGCTGGACGAGATAATACTGTCTTAATATATTTACAGTTTTGTTTGCCACTTATATATCCGAGTACATACGTAAATAGCGTCGCCCCGGGTCATTTATACGGTACACTAAGATTATTAAGATGGTAAATAAGATTGTTTGCAAGTTCGTAAAAGTATGTGGTTTGACTAATCACTGTCTGAACACTGATTCGAAACTAGCAATAATTGTGTTGTAGGCTATTGGAACAACTCGGCCACCACAGCTTTTCCATAAAAGGTGGTAATTAAATAAGGGACTATATCTCACCAGAGTAGGAACAGCTTCCGACGCGTTGGGAGATGGCAACGAGTCTGCTTTGGGTTCCCGGTCGCCCATGTCTTGCTTCCAGTCCCGCTCCTTGGACCTGGTCAGCTTCAGGGACGTGCGCTTCTTGAACCGATCTGTAGCTGAGATACATGTACACCTTTTGAGTCCTTTGCGGATTGCGAGATGTGATCCTTTGCTGATAAATAAGTGATGGATTCCTTTGCGTATTGTATGTGTAAAAGAATTAAAATCTTTATAGATCTTTATAGCTTTATGGATCATATCCCAAATGCAGAATTTCCCAAGATAATAAAACTGCCGATTTTATTATAATAAGAAAAAATCAAAGTAAAAGTTATTGCAGTGTAAAGAAAGCAAAAATCTTAGTTATTAGCCTTCTTTATAACGTCACTCATTAGTTGTATTCCACGCTTATTATTAAAGTAAAGGTAGGTAGAGGAACCTATGTAATATCATCGTTACGTCTTGGGTAGGCAAATGCGTAGTATCAACCACAGATAAACATTATTTATTATTTACCTCTTGTGTGAAAAGGAGCTGTTTAAAGTACTATCATTAGGATTGCTCGTATTAGCGAATGCATGGGCTTTCATACTCATACCATAATTATTCAAGAATGCGTAGAATACTTCTGCTATTTGAGTACTACCGTAAAGCAATACTGTTAAAGCCTAAAATATTCTTACTTGCGTCGGCAAACGAGGGCAACTCCAAGGTGTCTCTCTTTTCACGCACAGGCCGCTGGAAGCCCGGGGAGCTCAACTCCAAGTAAGTTCTGAAATTAAATTCATACTTTAACTAGAACATAGACAAATAGAAATATCATCACATGGTAGGCAGAGAAAGAAGAGCGCCAGTTATCCCTAGACGTACAGATCTATTTCGCTGCATTAATATTAGTCAATCTCTTCATGCATGCTCGCGGTTTCCAGTCCTCTTGACATTGCCATCCAAACTGCTCCTAACTCTTTCAAAGGGAGTGCAGTGCAATGGCAGTCTATCTACATTGATCACCATATCTCTTCTCTGCTAAAGGACGCGGGTAAGACCTCTGATCGCAGCGAACAGTTGTGTGAAAATTTTTTTGCTATATGTCAGAGTATCTGATATTTACTCAAGAACCCATGTTCTCCGGCCGTTCATGGATAAGTATCAGTCAATGCTTGCATTCATACATACAATTAGAGGCGAAATCTAGAGGGCCACTTCTCAGAAAATTTACAGATCTAATTCGGTTCATACACATTCATCAGGGAACTGGCTACCGGCGAACAAGTATATACAGGTTAAGGGTCTAGGGATCTAGGGACCTCGACGTGATGATATGTATGTATGATGACCGCTCCCTTAGGTATCCTCGGGCTCCTATGGTAACCTCCTGCCTCACCACAGGTTAGCAAACGCAAATCAATGTTATCAATGATAAATGATACCACAATTAATAGGACATATCCATTGCATTAGCCAATGTGGTCAATTGTGAGACATACGTCCTTGCAGATCATAATGTTACAGCACCTACATACTTATATGTATTATCTTTCATTCAATCCTGCTGATAAGATTACTTCCATATTTGTCACATTCCACAAATATGGCTGGCCCAGAAATGACTCAGTTGCCAGTATAATTTCAATTGATACTCTTTCATACCAGTCGAATAATTAATACATCTATTTTGTACCACTCGTGGTAGCTGAGTGGTTCCGGTGAGCTGCTGCAATGCAAATTAGTCACACCACGACCTTTACGGCGAGAGAAAACATCGAGGCGGCGGAGGTGGTAACGTGACAGATGGCGAGTCCATCGCCGTTACTCAAGCACGACTATATTATACGCTTCTTTTTCTCACACGTATGCAGGTTTCTTCTCGATGTTTTTTCTAAGATAAAATGTATGAAAAGATTTGATGATAAGAAAGAGGTCTGTTAGTCTAGAGAAAAATGGATGGCAACACACATTCGCTTTATAATTTTTTTTTCTATCTAAAATGATGAATACCCTTACCTCCGTTTCTCCTTACTCCTAATCCTGGAGCGAGGTGGTGTGGTGCTCAGCAGGTCTGCCTCGGCGCCGTCTCCAACGTCCTCCAGGAGAAACCTGGACGTGTGGCGGGGATGGCGCATAACCACATCCTTGATGTCACTGAAAGTTACATTGTGAAGGATTACTAAAAGCTAGTTCTCAAGTAAGAAAGAAAAATTAGTAAGTTCTATATTATGATTTCAGAAGGCCATCAATTTAGATATTGATGAATGTGGATGAAGCGAAAGCGGCGAGACAAGTCACCTAAAACGGCTACAACGCAAAGACTGCAAGTTTGCATCCGTGTGAATTTGTTTTTTTTCTGATATTATGATTACTTTGTTATTAATCACACCAAGAGCAATCACGGTGAAGAAAAACATCGAGAGGAATCCTACATTGGTTTGAGAACACGTGTAAAGTACAGATTCTCGGTCCTATGGACATCTAAATACATCTCCGGCGGAAAACGGAACACCTAAAGATACATGTATGAAGTACTTAGATTACCACAACAACGTTTATCTTGTATAATAATTGTTCGTTGCTAATTGTTATACCTTCATACACAGTATGTATGTACTAACATTAGGCAAGTACAACAAGATAAGGGTAAGAGCGCCGAAAGGCCGTTATCTAAACGCAATCTGGAGGTCGCGCCATTATATACATAATATGTATGTATACATACACTTATCTGCGATGTATATGTTCAGCAACGGATAACGTTTCATCGATACACACTCAGCTGTGATTAGATGGGATTATAAGTATAAATATGTGTGTATTGATACAGTCGTGGTACAAATACGATAATTTTCAACGCATATTTAAATCGACCGCATCGGCATATCCCTTAAGCCACCTTCTGGATCAAGAGAGTAGTTGCCTGCGCCACAAAGTTCGCAAATACGAATCCCGCCTGTACCTTTGAGTTTTTCTGACCTTAAGTACAGTGATCAGTCACTCCACAAGCTTTACGGTGAAGGAAAACATCGAGAGGAAACCTGCATACGTCTGAGAAGTAATTCAAAGGCATATTTATAGTCGTGCTTGAGTAACGGCGATGGACTCGCCATCTGTCACGTTGGCACCTAAAATATATCTCTGGCGGATAGTGGGTGTGTGGGTACTACCTTTACACCTCTGCCTTCCCCTTCGGGGACCCTTGTGGGAAGGCGTGAGGATATAAATGTTAAAATGCCTACCATACTTTTATACTAAGTACCAAAAATTTACACCTTGATGATAAGCACCACAGATACTCACATTTCCAGCTCAATCATGTCATTGCATGTTACCTTGACTGAGATAGATTACTGTGAGCACAGAACTCTTTCAAGAGCCTCCTGGAATCCTTATCACTCACAATAACACATTAATATCCAATGTTACTTGGCTATATAATGCTATCCTTGGGTACATCTGAAGCCTTTTATAGCCATAAGTGCGATTTCAACAATGTGAGCAGCATTATACAGGAATTATGATGCAAAAAGTATGTAAAAGTAAGAGGTACACACAAGGTTCCTATTCAAATTTGGAGCTGCCCGCTCAGGGCAAGAAATCCACCATATAGAAGTCATCCATAGCCAAATAACTAATTTTTCGTGTTGTGTTCCTACACAATGAATAAGGTTTCCAATAATTTGGCAGCAGAGGGATGGCCCATTATGCTGCCAACAAAAGCTAACCTACCTCATACTTTACTGGACATATACCAAACCTAACCTTGCCTAAGTTAGGTTAGGTAAGTTTTACTACATAAGAATGCTTTTCATAACCAAATTTGGACAAAATTAATGCATACAACACATTTCAGTAATTTATCAGTTCATAGTAAACATGTTATATGATAATGGTGATTGGCACTCTGTGATAACATAATCTGTGATATTTATCCACTATTAGTTGCACTTCAGGCATTTGAGTGCTGTATTGATATGCAAATTAATGGTAACACTAAGTACAGCATATATACTTAAGTATACCCTCACGCCTTCCCACAAGGATGACCGAATGGGTAGGCAAAGGTTTATAGGTACACCCACTTACCACCAGAGATGTATTTTAGGTGCTTTTGTGTCAGACGCCGAGTCGCAGTTACTCTAGCACAACTATACATACGCCTTTGATTTTTTTCTCAAGTATATGCAGGTTTCCACTCGACATATTCCTTCAGCGTAAAGCTTGTGGTGCGACTAATCACTGTACATAAGTTCAGAATAATTCATTGGTACAGTTGGGATTCAAACTTGCAATCTTTGTGTTGCAGGTAACTACTCTAACCACTCAACCACCAGAACTCTTAATAGTTATACATGTATAGTAATTATAAGTACTGACACAGGAAGTGTTATCATGCATTCAAATTATTCATAATATTATTGAATTTAGAACCTACATGCAAATCAACCACAGACATTTAATTATCAGTATTTCACGAATTTATATATTTATGTAAAGTAGGTTAACTTTATATATTTATGTAAAGTAGGTTAACTTTTAAACTTGAAAGAACTACTAGCATATATATGAGGATGACAATGATAAGACAGCAATTTTATTTGGCCAGTTTCTCTCATGATAACCGTATTGACTTTGTCTTAATTTCTTTCTATAATTTTACACATGGTGTATGAAGTCCATATTCCCATTCAAGGATCTTATTAATTTAATATATGGAATTAAGCACCAGATGAATGTGGACAAAGCGAAATAGGTATGTAAGTCTAGAGAGAACTGGCGCTCTATACTCTTTGCCTACACCGTAAGGGATACGGCTTGATGATATGTTTTAGGTATGTTTTTATATTATTAGAGAGAACTGGCGCTCTATACTCTCTGTCTGCCCCATTAGGGTCTTGGGGTGATGATATAATATGATGATATGAGAGTAGGAGTGTATGTAGCAACATGGGAAAAACTCTCATTTCTCAGCAGGAAGCCATAGTTTACTTAGTTAGCCTTAGTAATGTATAAGCAGGCACTGCTATATCTACCTAAGCTCAACTCTATGGCAGACATTCAATCTGAGCTGTAGCAGCCCACCACAAGATGCCAGAGCCACAATAATTAGACAAAAATGGGAGGTCAACCTTAATTATCTTTTTTACATTGCAAACTATGGCTTTCTACGGATATATGATATAGGATATATGGATAGGAGGATAGGATATACTGAGATATGAGAGTTCTTCTCATGTTGCTACATACACTCCTACTCTCCTTACTAAAAAAACATACCAAAATATGTACGAACATATGATAAGCCGGAAAACATAGGCATTTTATACCACTCCTTAGTGACTTGTATTTAAGTTAATACTTACAAATCATCATCCGAACTCTGCGAGTTGTAATTAATGGGAAAACCCACATTCTTCTTCCACTCACTATCAAGACCTGATTCCATCGTGAAGTCACAAAATTTGCTAGTGTCCATTACGCAGTTCCCGCGTCACGAGAACATGATGATAACCAGTCACACACACAAGAACTAAGGTTAATCACCCACAGAATTAGCACAACACTGTCTTGGGAACAGCTTTAGTGCCATTTCCATTGCACTATACCTATCTCGAATATAATAATGCCGGCAATCTAGAATAATCGTCTACATTAGAATCGCCGTAACATTAAATTCGACCGTGCAAACGAGAAGTTCGTCCGTGATAAGATAATATTATATTAATATGTTAGGTGTGTGTAGACAAACACTATCAAAATAACGTTACGCTGAGCGCTGACAAGTGACAGCTGACTGAAAGACAGTCAGTGACTTAACTTTAGGGTGGACAACAGTTGTTTTTTATTTTAATGAATGTCTTCATTTTTATTACGAACTGGATAAGGTATAATCGAATATATATTGTTAACTAAGTCCTGGGATATCGGGAATTATAAGCAAGCGATGTTAAAAATGACATCATCTTAGGCTTAGGAACTGGGCTCTTGTCGGCGTCTCTCAGAAAAAGTGTATTTAATTGAGCCGAATTATTGATTTGACTCAATAAAATGTTTATTTTGGACTCTATCTTTCCTTCTTTCATTTTACGTCGGTTATAGTTCTTTGCGCTTTTTTCTATCTGACTACATATATCTACACATTTCACTAGATCTCTTGATAGCAAAGTACTTTTATCATAATAATAATAATAAAAAATGTAATATATCCTCACGCCTTTCCACAAGGGTCCCCGAAGGGGTAGGCAGAGGTGTATAGCTAATACCCACACACCCACTTTCCGCCAGAGGTATATTAGGTTCCAACGTGACAGATGGCGAGTCCATCGCCGTTACTCCAGCACGACTATACATACGCCTTTGAATGTCTTCTCAGACGTATGCAGGTTTCCTCTCAATTTTTTCCTTCACCGTAAAGCTCGTGGTGTGACTAATCACTGTACTTAAGTTCAGAAAAACTCATTGGTACAGTGGGGATTCGAACTTGCGACCTTAGCGTCGCAGGCAACGCCACAAGGTTAAAGTTAGGTAGGTACTTTAGACAAACATAAAGCAATTTTCGTATTGCTTTAATGTACCTATATACAATTTGCCATTACAAAATTATAAAATGACGTGTCATATCATGACAAATAAATAGGTTACCATAAGTATCTTCTATCAATTCATTCGTAAATAACAAAGCAGCTTCGTTATCTAACCACTAAAATATAAGGGCCACGCGGATCTAGGGTTGCTATAGTATTTGTAGCCAGGCGCCCACGGCCAGTAGTGCTTCGGCTGGGTTGCCATTGTCTCTTGAGGTATATTGCAATCTTTACAATTTCTATAGACGCGAAGACCGGTTGCAATCCCAATTAACATCAGCCAAATTATTGGTGCCCATTTTTGCGGCATCTAGAAAAAAAAAACAATTACAATTGCAGATATTATTTAACTTGTGGAGCGCGAGGTCGCGGGATCTATTCCGGCTGAAAGCGCCTATTTATGTGATGTTGTATATAGTCCTGTCTAATTGTTTATTCCCCGAAGTACAAGCTGAGCTTGAAAGTGAGGACAGCGGTTAAGGTCAATTTGTGAGTAACTGTCCTAAGGTTAAAATAAATATGAGAAGATAAAATTATGAAGATAGATTTCTATAGGTATCGCTTTGCTTGTGGTAGGTAAAACAGACTTGAACAATAATACCTACGTACCAAATATGTCAAAATCAATTAGAAACTTACGGCTAGCTTATCTGAGCAAATTATAGGAGACCGATCCTTTCAGCTGCGATATCAAGGCAACATTGAATGTAACCATAGAAATCGGGCTTTATATACAGAAGTGTTCTTGTTTACCACTTAGGATAACATTGGGGTGTTGTATATTTATTTTTTTATGAAGCTTTTATAACTTCACGCTTTCCCACAAGGGTCCCTGAAGGGGTAGGCAGAGGTGTATAGATAGTACACACACACACTTTCCGCCAGAGATATATTTTAGGTGCCAACGTGACAGATGACCATCGCCGTTATTCATGCACGACTATACATACGCCATTGAATTACTTCTCAGACGTATGCAGGTTTCCTCGTAGTCCTCGTCGTCCTTGACCTTAAAGCTCGTGGTGTGGCTTATCTCTGTACTTAAGTTAAAAAAAACTTGGGTACACTCGGGATTCGAACTTGCGATCTTTGTGTCGCAGGCAACTGCTCGAACCACTCGGCCACCACGGCTTTTATACAGTGTGAAGTTTAAGGCCACGGGGTCGATTCCCGCCGAGGGCAGATATTTGTGTGATGAACACGAGTATTTATACTTTATTCTTGGATGTCCTTTCTATTGTAAATCTAAGTAAGTATGTATATATAAGTATGTATATAAGATTTTGTACTTCTTGAAGTACGGTATTTCAAGCAGTTTTACGATTTAGATAAGTATCTATGATATCAATCGAGGCATTTTTTTACATTACTGGTAACCTTAGGAGTCCCAAGGAGCTCATTACTGGTAACCTTATTCACCACGTAGGAACACAACTCAATAAATTGTGTTATTTGGCTACTGACTTCTACAAGGCGGAGATCCTGCCCCAGTCGGGCAGCTACGAATTCGAACGGGAAACCCGTTATGCCCTACCTCTATTAAAAAGCTCTTTAAGAGGCTCCTTGTTGAGATTTGACCTACACAGATTCTTAACAAGGAATTCTTCATGAAGGGTGTGAACAAAGTCGGTGAGGCGAGATACCCTTGCTATTAAAAGCGCTCAGTAACAGCAACTTTACAAGATGAAATAGAAATTTAAATGCCTTATGTTCATGTATCTGTGTATGTGTATATATGTGCGTGTGTGTACACTTATAATTTTTTTTTATATTCTTTATAATATGTTCCTAGTTTTAATTCTTGTAGTAGTTTTGGTTACCTGTAATTGGGTGGACACTTATGTAAGTTTTATTATGGCATATTCTGTTAATATTAAGGTGTTCTTACCTGTTGGTGATCCAAATAAATAAATAAATAAAGAAATAAATAAATAACTTTTAGGGTGCCACTATAGTGGTTTTAAATAAATATTGAACAAAGCCCGTTTCAATTTATATGTTTTACTAGCTGTCCCGCCCAGCTTCGCCCGGGTGAAAAAGTAAAATTTCCTGAAACACGATCGCAGCGCCACCTATCGGGTCCAATAGTGTTGTAAGCTATCCTTTCTTTTAAGTTGGATCAAACTGCACACGGTGTGCAAATTTGATTGAAATCGGTGAAGATGTCAGGAGCCCATCGTGGACTTGATTGCCATAAAAAAGGTTATAGTGAGTCAATCTTAAAAGATAGACATATGCTGTCGCGGACTTTTTTTTAGAACTTTTAAAGAGGAACAATTCTGTCATACATGATATTTGTGTAACTTAAACCGTTTACGCAGCGCACGCAACGGAAGCTCTCAAAAAGGAATATTTTTTCCCGTTTTGGCAACATTATTCATTTATGCTTCGCTCCTATTGGTCGTAGCGTGATATTATATAGCCTAAAGCCTTCCTAGAGAAATGGACTATCCAACACAAAAATAATTTTTCAACTCCAACCAGTAGTTCCTGAGATTAGCGCGTTCAAACAAACAAACAAACAAACTCCTCAGCTTTATAATATTAGTATAGATTACAATGTCATACAAAACTCATTAAACTCTAAAATGCTAGTGTATCTATCAGCCCTGGTTCCGTTTCCTAGCATGTCTTACCCTCCGTTTGACATCTTCTAGCCGCTCCCCACTCTCCTCCCTGTCGTGTTCCGCGTCTGGTACGTTCATTGCCCCCTTCCTCTCTCCAATCACCAGCCAATCCTTAGCCCTGTCTTTTTTTATCTTCTTCTGATATACAACATAACCATCTTGTGTGACATATGACACGACCGGAGTCAAAACTTGGCGACGACTATTCACCTTCCCATTCCTAGCCATTTTCCTGTGATTGTGTTCCCTTGAAGAAGTGTTTGATTCGTCGCTAGACTCTGACTCTTGATATAGGTATTTTTTCTTAGGACGCCTGTTTCGCTTCGCTCTAAACGGAGGCGTCGGTTTGTTGGATTTTTTGGAATAGTAGGGCATTACGACTACTGGTAGACGAGGCTGGGGCATGGGGAAATGCATGGGCATCGGCACTGGCGGCATACCGGGGATTTGAGACATACCGGGGATTTGAGACATACCGGGGATTTGAGACATACCGGGCATCTGAGACATACCGGGCATCTGAGGTGGCGGGCCCTCTAGCATCTGATGTGGCTGCTCTGCCATCCCCTGAGGAAAGTGGTATGGAACCTGCGGCATGAATTGCGCGCGTGATAATTGATCCAACAGGACTGTCACGTGGACCATACACGTGAGACTCACCTAAAAAGTTAATTAATCAGTAATAACGGTATTAATGTGAAAGTTTGTTACTCAGTCACGTCACAAAAGTTGAACAGAATTGAATGTAATTTGGCACATAGATAGATTATTAACTGGATCAAGACATAGGACATGTTTTATTCCAGAAAAAATCTACCAATTAAATTGAACTCGACGCGGGGAAAACCGCGGGGCTCAGTTAGTTATTGGATAATGTTACCTTCATATTGATAATTCTCTTTAGTTACTATTAGAAAATCATTGTTTCTAAGTCACGTCCTGCGTTGTAGATTCGAGTGTTGTGAGATTAATGGTTGAACTCCTTTTATATGCTTTGCTTATGAACACAATAGGTATTGAGTCACAATTACCTAATTGTATGTGGGTTACAAAAGCAATCATAATTATAGCCTACAAGTGTCCCCGAAGGGGTAGGCAGAGATATATTTGAGGTGCTAACGTAACGAATGGCGATTTGCGTAACGGCGATGGACGCCATTACGCAAAGGTTACAAAAGTGATAATAATTATATAAACATTTAATTATTATCACTTCAAGGATTTCAGATTATTTAAACAGCTAAACATCATTTATTTTCAGCCCATAATTTTCATTCCATATCTTTATACTATATATACGTAACTTATTTTTCTATACGTGTCTATTATTATAACTTATTTTGTCCGTACTTCTCCTAAGCCTCTGGACCGGTTTGGATGAAGTTTGAGGTGTATATTGGAATGGGGCCCTATAAATTGAATTGAATGTTGTAGTTTGTGCTTCCTGTTTCAGTAATAATTCTTGGACACAAAATAACGTTAGTTCACTGTGTAGATCGGAAGCAACAATTTCCCCATGCAGGATTTTGCACATAATTACCAATTCATGGTCATGGCAAGAATCACATGATTCATAATAATTTTATGAATATCTCGTAGCAAACTCAACAATGATCTTGGTATAGGAAGATCTTTCACAGAGACAATATAGTTTCTTATCTAGGTACTATTATACAAACGCATTTAGGCTTTAGCCTGCTCTAGCGGCCACGTAACCAAACACATGTCCACAGACAATAAAAGCCATTGTAACCAGCCATTACATAAAGGACGCATTGTGACGGACTTGTTGCTCTTTTACAATTTGCTCAAGTTCACAAAAAGGATGGAAACTGTGCTTAATCGTCATTAGCTTCCAAGAGATTGCTGCAGCTTAAGGACTGACGGCTATTTTCGTAAGTATTTCCATTCGTTTGATTCTCTTCTCCTTACCTGCGAAACCTGCGAAAGTTATTCTTATCGCAAAAGCTACGATGTTGATTGCTCCAAAAAACATGCAGGCGTTATCAAGTTTGGGGTCGCATCGCAATACAACATCCAAAGTTTATAAGTCACACGTTGTCTATTCTATAAAATGTATTCATATCATTATATGTAGTTAGTGCTAGAGGCATCTTGACGCTCCAATTATGATTAATAAATAATTATAAAAATAGAAGAATCATTCTTATAGAACTCAATAAAGATCACTCTACAAAAAACCTTAACAAGGGAGTTGCCCTACTGAGGGAGTCTCTTCGTCCTGTAAGGTATTAATTACATGAAGTTGTAACCAAATAGCACACTGCCCCTTGGGAGTGTGCCTGCAATTAATAAAGCTTGCAGCATTCCAAGAGGAAAGACTATGCTCACAGAAGAAGTACGCTTCCCGTATGAGTTTCTTTGTGCATAAATTGTGTTACTAGTACGAAAATAAAGATCTATTATTTATTTTCAGGCGAAGATGCATAGAAAGCAGTATTACTACTTCATTGTACTCTTCACATCAGCACTTGCAAAGGAGCCAGAGCTGCCGCTATGTCCAACCAACATACTGCAATATTTCCCTCAAAACCTACCAATGCATTGTCGCTTACCGTCCAATTCAAACTTTCCTAGGTTACCCGACCCTGCACAATTTCCGACCATGCCACCATTCTATCAGAGTCCCCCCCCAGAAATAGATCCCCCCATACCCGTGCCCGTCCCTCCTGCTGTCCCAGGGGGCATGCCTATGTTACCCGGGCCTCATAACATGCCAATGATGCCCATGCCAATGCCTTTGCCGTTGGCCTCAAACCCCTCTCAGAAGCTCCCAGTTATTGTTATGCCATTTTATTCCCCAGACCCCAATTTTAAAAAACCACAAAGGCCCCACATGCCTGGACCAAGACCCCGACCTAAGTTTAGGCCAAGGCCTAGGCATAAGTACGATATTTACAAGCGGCCATCTATCCATTCAGAATCTGATAGTGACACAGACACGTCTTCCGATGAATCGGGTATGTCAAGTAGAGGAAAATCTTCTGAAAGAGGATTCTGGAAAGGTAGCAAAAGAGGGTATAGACGAAGTGGGAGGAGAGCGAGCAGGAAGCATAAGCATAAAGTTAAAGCTGACAAAAAGGAGACGCTCACACCTATTTTACAATATGTTACAAAGGAAGGATATGTTATATATGAGAAGGCTATATCTAAGGATGAGGCAAAAGATTGGTTGTCCACTAAGAAGAGAGAAGAAAATAAAGAGACCAAAAATTTTGATAATAGCGCACCTGAAGAAGCATTTAACGGCAGTCTCCTTGATGAGAGGGGCGAGGAAATCGTGCAGAGGACTGAAAACAGACAGGAGATTTTACAAACGATCACAAGAAAGCCTCTAGTCAAACCTCAGAGCAAGCCGAAAAGTCACAAAAAGCACCCCAAAATTCCGAAAGAAATGGGTGCCCCAAGAATGCAATAGATTTATGTATTTATTTTTGTATGTTTTGTATGTGGTATTAAAGATTTTAAGGAATAGACAATGTTGTTTTTTTATTAGTATATTCCAAAATGCGCTAAGTAAGCGCTTCGTAAGAAAATCTTAAGTCTTTCATAACTTACTGATCGTAGATAATTTTAGATGTCACCAACTTGCTGGACACAAACCTTATCGCTAAATTCGCATAAAATCCTACTCTGAGATGCGTTTCTTGAGGAGTCGGGGTTGCTACATGAGGAGCTGAACTATAACGATGTGAATGAAATTTCCTGGAACCCACAGCTACAAGAGCTTAGTCGTAAGGTATATGCTGCAGCCGGCTCCTTACGAAGATTGCGTAACTTTCTTCCCATTCCTACAAAAATTTCCCTCGTGCAATCGCTTCTTTTTCCCATCCTTGACTATGCTGATGCCAGCTATCTAGATCTCACCGAAAACCAACTGAACAAACTTGAGCGCCTTCAAAATTTCTTTATTAGATTTATATTTGGCTTGCGCAAATATGATCATGTGTCCGAGTTTCGCACTAAGCTCAAGTGGTTAACAGTCCGCCTTCGTCGGAATACTCATATTCTTTCCTTACTTTTTGCTATTCTTTTTTCTCCTTCTTCCCCTTCTTATCTTAAAGATCGTTTCGGGTTTCTTTATGAGTCTCATTCCCGACTGTTGAGATCATCGGAAAACTTAAAGCTGAGTACGCCGATCCACACGACACGCTATATGGACCAATCCTTCGCCGTTCAAGCAGTGCGCCTGTGGAACGCGCTGCCATTGACCATAAGGCAAGCAAAGACATCTCATTCCTTTAAACTACTTGTGAAGGAACATTACCTAAATTCTCTGCAATAATTATAAATAAATATATTTGTATCGACATGTATATATATATATATATATATATATATAAATTTTATGTATTTAATTTCTTTTAATAAGATGCCGTACACCTCCAACTACCAAAATCTAAATCTAAATATTAATGTATTCCATCCAATGGTTGTCTGGAAGAGATCGCCGAGTGCGATAAGACCGCCAATTGTACTTTTAGCCTATGATGTACTATCTAAATTAAATATAGTGTACAATAAAGCATATATAAATAAAATATAAATAAAATAAAGTGTAAGTCTAGAGAGTTCCAGCATTCCCTTTCGCTGATGAATACTCAAATTGTCTGCTATCATCACTCTGACGGACGAAAACCCTGTTCAAATAATGGTTTAACAACATAGCTTGATAGTAGGTCAATCTTGATCATTAATCAAGATTGCCAGTTCAAACCCTGGCGGGTTGTACCAATTATTTTTTCTTTACATAAATAGGTAGCTACTATAGACACAGCTTTTCACTACATGTAGTATTATGGTAAGTTTGAGATAGATATCGTGAGGAAGCAGTTCTCTCTCTCACACTAATATGTATATCGTGCCTGAGAAAAGGGCGTTTATAAAAACTTTAGCTCTCGACGATGACCATTTTTGGAAGAGTGAAAACAATACTGGGATTATTTTATCTTGGTATCATTTTCGATTTTCGTCTATACTATGATGTACTCTGCCTTTAGGGACTCGGCCTAATCGTAGGTAGGTATATGTATATGACATACTGTATTTAGCACTGCTAAGGGTTTGAACCCGCGATCTTGATCTTATACACACACTGCGTAATCTACTACTAATAACTCTGCCAGCAGAGTGGTATTTTCTTTTAAGCCAAAGATCATAAACGTAAATACCTTGTACATTGAACTATATTATAGAGCCGTGGTGGACGAGGTGTTCGAGTAGTTGCCTGCAACACAGTTTGCAAGTTCGAATCCCGACTGGATCAAGTACAGTAGGTACATTAAGGCTCATTTTTACACGCTTTATATTAGCTTCACCTGTATGTATGTATGTATGTATGTATGTAACCGACTTCTTTGAGCTCGATTTTGACCCACTTTAAACGGCCAGATTTCGTTCAAACTTTGTAGACTTATCGAGGACCGCTGACAATACACTAATAACAAAAAGTAGAAAATAAATAATAGTTAAAAAAAACTAAAAAACACGCTTTTTATAGAAAACCGAACTAAAAAATAGAAAATAAATTTCGATAATATCTTAAAAAGCGTGGGGTGCTTTTTAAGATATTACCGAAATGATAATCACTCTACTAATATCTGTCAATAAAATATTTATAACTATTGACACCATGCACCCCACGCTTTTTAAGATATTATCGAAATTTATTTTCTATTTTTTAGTTCGGTTTTCTATAAAAAGCGTGTTTTTTTATCTTAAATGGGCAGATACTTTAAATGTAATTAAGTATTATAATAAGTACAGGGATAAGTCACACGACGAGCTCTAAGGAAAATATCGAAAGGAAAACCTGCATACGTTTGAGAAGAAACTCTAAATTCAATACTTATGTATTAGTCGTGCATGAGTAACGGCAATGGACTCACATGTGTCACATTGTCACCTAAAATATATCTGTGGTGGAAAGTGGGTGTGTGGGTCCAACCTACACACCCAAGCGTGCTTCATGCGAAGGCGTGTTGATATTTAGATGCTGTTCATTCGTGAAGGTCACGTAATAACAATGATGCAAGTATGTTACATGTAATAATAATTCTCAATTATACCACCCAGTATGGAATCGCAATCACAAACTCACCTCGCGTTACGAAAGTATGCATTTTTGTGATATTATTTCTGCATCAACAATGCATCGCGTTATGTAACATAACACCAACACGCATAAAAGTGTATTTCAATCATGACCATGGAGCGATACGAACACACGTAACACAGTGCACTATGGTTTCTGTGAGTACTTCTACATATATACATGAAAATAAGCAACAAAATCTTTATGACAACATTGAGGGGGCTACCTTCAGTGTTTTGAAAATAAATGAAGAGACATTATAATATTTCGTAAGCTCGAAATACGGTGATAGACTCTCCATTTCTATATTATATAAACTAAGCAATAATAAATATAAGCTATCTATAAATAGAATAAATGATGTATGATAATAAATCTCTTAATTGTATTATTTCGGTATTCTAGGATCGAAGATGGAGTCAACTAGTTTATTTGATAATGGCATTGGAAGGAGTGGAGATGCAATTCGCGGCGTATCCGGTGCCGATGATGCCACCACCGCCTCCAATATTCGCAATGCCTGCTCCGCCACCCATGGCCTACCCGGTGCCTGTGCCAGCAGCTGTGGCAATACCGTTCACGCTTATAGACGCATCAACATCAACATCCACAACTACCGCTAAAACGACCTCAACGGATAGAAGTATAGCAATAGGATTGCCATTTCCAATGCCAATGCCTATTCAGATTGCCATTCCAGCGCTACCGCCCCCAGCCTTTTGCCGAGAGAGAGAGAGAGAAAGTAGAGGCTCGAAGAGGCCGGAACGCTGCCCGCCCTGTCCACCGTGCCAGTGCCAACCTTCATGTACACCAGCATTCTTTTCATTTTGTTCTCCATGTCATAAGAAGTGTCGTTGTCGTAGCAAGGAGGATACTCCTATACCAGATCGAAGGTATGCCGGACAGCGTCCGCGACCTGTATTTGGACCAGCTTTTGCTTTACCTATGGTCTACCCGCCTCCCCCGCCCGCAATGGTTATGGTTCCCTATCCATCACCCCCTCCTCGTACTCGCCGTCCTCGTCGGCCTAAGCACAAAGGCTGCAATCGGGCCCGATCGATTGATGAATCCTCTAGCGATGACAGCAGTAGTTATAGCTCCAGTTCTTCAGAGTACGACAGAAGGAGTAAAAGAAAAAAGTATACGTACAACAAAAAAAAATGGCGGCGCAGTTTAAGAACGGAATTTGATGAAAGCGATAGTGACACTGGTGATAATCAAATGGTGAAGCCGATTTTGAGTTACATCTCGAAAGACGGCAATGTGCATATTCAGAAACAGATTAGTAACCATGAAGCTGCCCAACTGTTGGGTGATAAGTCTGTACAAACTGTTAGGATCAACGCCGGTGAGGATGCGGATAATAGACCGAGGTTGTTAGTTAGTTCACAGAGCATGGAGGTACCAATGCATAGTAGGAGTAACCGGCAGGTGAAGATGGATGATGGTGCATCCAACCATGTGCTAGGGCAGGGCAAGAAGGAATTGATTTTCAGGCCCCCGAAAGAGAAGCAAATTAGTAATTTGACTGTTTCCTTTCAGATAGTTTAGTTAGTCCTCATCATATATTCTACGTTGCTGTACATATATTTTATATGGTATTTTTGTATGAACTTAATGTTAGAGAATTATGAATAAATGTTATATCCTTTTATATCCTAATAAAAAAAAATTGCAATGAATCAAATGATAGCTACTGTAGTTTTTTTTAATTTAAGTACTACAATGGAGAGTAAACTGAAACGAAACAGAGGAAACATACCTACGTTAACGTTAAACGTTACCTACTTTTGATACTTTTATAACCTTTAGTATAACGATGAACGATACCTTTGGTACCTTATACCAGTCGTCGTATATTTAGAAAATAAAGCTTCCGTCTTCAATGTTTCAAACTACTAATGTGAAAGTTTGGAAGATGTTTCTTAACAATCATGCCAGAATAATAATAATAATTATTATTATCCTCACGCCTTCCCACTTTGCCAGAATAACTTTGCAGTATTGGTTGAAATATGTCACAGAGATTATTAGCTGGATCCTTTTGGTTAAGAAGATTTGTTTTATTCTTGAAAATATCTACCGATGAAATCAATTTTACAATCAAACGCCGGATCTTTTATTTTAAAGGCTTACAATCCGTCTTTACTAATTGATAAGAATATTAAAATATCCTACACTTGATTTAGACGCATAGAAGTTATCAGACTCTCAATCAAAAGAATTACAAATACAATTACCACAAGGTTATTCTTTGTTACTCATTCTGAGGAGCAGAGTGCCAAATATACCTACCTACCTACACTTTGTACATTATATGTGCAGTAAAATTAACTGAGTAAGTAAGAGCTAACTAAGTAAGAGCCGTGGTGGCCGAGTGGTTCGAGCAGTTGTCTGCGACGCAAAGGTCGCAAGTTCGAATCCCGACTGTACCAATGAGTTTTTCTGAACTAAGGTACAGTGATTAGTCACACCACGAGCTGAACGGTGAAGGAAAACATCGAGAGGAAACCTGCATACGTCTGAGAAGAAATTCAAAGGCGTATGTATAGTCGTGCTTGAGTAACGGCGATGGACTCGCCATCTGTCACGTTGGCACCTAATATACCTCTGGCGGAAAGTGGGTGTGTGGGTATTACCTATACACCTCTGCCTACCCCTTCGGGGGCCCTTGTGGGAAGGCGTGAAGATATATATAAAATTAACTGGATTGATCACTAGAAATAATAAAAGATAGCCATGGTCGAATCTTAATTAAATGACTAATGAATTAAAAGACGTGTGTATAGTGTAAATAGCTTAGCTTTAGAAACGGCAACGAACTTGCCAACTATCACGTTGGCACCTACACCTTCGACGACAATAGAGCGCTATTCTACCTTCGCCCACCCTTCGAAGACCTCTGTTTGAAAGCGATAATATAGAAAATCAAATAGAAAACCTCTCCTTGTAAATTGTTAACGTACAAGTGAGTTCTTTCGTGTTATATCATTGCTGTAGTAAGTAGTAGTTATATCGAAACAATAACCCCATTCACAAGAAACAAATGTGCACAATCAAGATTTACATAACCCACTACAATTAAGACTAGGCACAATATACTACTTCCATAGTCTTTAAACATGGGTCGTTTACACACGTGCACCCAATTATTCATTTCAATATCAATTACATTTGCCTTTGATTTTGATACCGACCTAGATATGATATCTCCTCTAGATACGGATTTGGAAAAATCAATGGCGAAGTTATTCCAAGAATATCCGAAGAGAGAAATTGATAATGTTATTACCAAGGGAGATGTAACAGATTTAAAACTGAAGGAAGATGAAATAGATAAGTTATTCAAACTAACTGAAGATATATCCGATCTGAAACATAACCCAGCTGAAACAAATAATGCGTTTAGTATGCAACCCAAGAATAATCGCCTAGGATCAAAAATAAAAGAAGATCAGCTGAGGAAAAACAAAGTAAAACCTGCGCTTAGAAATAAGTTAGAACCAAGAGAACAGAAGCTGACTAACTCGAATGGGATCATTTTTGGGGTAAAGCCAATAATCCAGAAAGATGCTTGGACACCACCATCACTATCCCCGAGTATTTTAACACAAGCTATGTCCTCTATTCCTGGAGACTTTCGAAGACAAGGAGCACGGCTTGAGACTGCAATGAACACACCAAAGGCAGAAGGTAGCTTGTGCTGTTACTCTATGCAATGTTACAACCCCTGTCCATTTAATATGTTTCCCTATTCGGCAATACCAGTTCCGAATCCTATGGTAGTGCCAGCCAGAGCATTCTACGAGCCTGTGATACACGACCATCCTCCTTTAGACAAGATTAGGAGAATAATAAAGAACGACAAGAGACGTCATAAGAAGAGAAGATACAGCTCAGAAGAGTACAGTGAGAGCATATCTCAGGAATATTATGATGATTTCATGAATGTCAGAGCACCAGGTTATTAGACACTTAAAATATGACGGATCATCATTATTAAGAACGAGGTCGGTCCAGCGCAATACCTTTGACCTCTCTGCACGCTTAGACGTGACACGTGAGATACATTTTTTATTTCATATAATCTTTACCATAAGTTATAGCTTTGTATAGTTTTTTTTGTATAAAGTGGGTTTGCCATTAGAAATAAAACAAGTTTTTGGCTCATCTAACATTAATTTAATACTTTTGATATGAATTTACAATGAGTTGCTTAACTTATTATATAAGTGGGTAAAGAAAGCATTTTTCTTTAATTCTTAAAGAAATACAATCATATCGTAAATTTGAAATGTGTATAACGTCAAGTTTGAAAACAAATCGCTTCTAATATCTTTACTATTACGCTATTTAATTAATTAATGAAATACGCTATCGTCATCATATTAATCTGTATAAGCCGGTGAGCCAACGAGATGGATTAATTATTAATGATATTATTAAAAAACGAATGTAGGTCACGCAGAATTGACCAAGACTTTCGCTTAACCACCTACCACCTGGCGGAGTGTGTGCTTGTATTAATATTTATTATTAAATCGTCGTCGTCATCGTCTTCCCTACTTAAATATACGTAGATAATTGTTAAGTAGGCTTACACTTAAACTTAAACATATTCCAATAACTTAAAATGTACATTATGATTAGAACTTAAGAAATGCATGACAGCTTATTAAAATCATTCAGTTCTTCATCATTCACTTCAAAATTTTTATTTAGATATTTTGCTAGATCTTTACTCTTTTTATGAAACGAAACCGTCTAAACACTTGATATTACAAAGTGAATTCTATATGTATTTTTCAAAAATAATATCACTAAAAATATCTAGTATGCGGTATAACCAGGTACTCGCTAACAGATCACACGCATATTCCATTTTGGGGAACATTAAAAAATTAAAAAATTAAGGCCGTGGTGGCCGAGTGGTTCGAGCAGTTGCCTGCGACGCAAAGGTCGCAAGTTCGAATCCCGACTGTACCAATGAGTTTTTCTGAACTTAAGTGCAGTGATTAGTCACACCACGAGCTTTACGGTGAAGGAAAACATCGTGAGGAAACCTGCATACGTCTGAGAAGAAATTCAAAGGCGTATGTATAGTCGTGCTTGAGTAACGGCGATGGACTCGCCATCTGTCACGTTGGCACCTAATATACCTCTGGCGGAAAGTGGGTGTGTGGGTATTACCTATACACCTCTGCCTACCCCTTCGGGGACCCTTGTGGGAAGGCGTGAGGATATATAAAAATAACCTAACAATTTATTATGTTTTTACTACACATCGCTTAACCATATATACAGTTGCCTCACAAAATGGAACAGGTGCTCAAAATGTGTGATAGGGCACAATAATTGGACACAAAATTAAATAAAAATAAAAAACTTAAAACACTACTTTCCATGTTGACAAATTTATAACTTACAAATCTATAGAGCTATGCAATCGAACTACATTTTTATTTTATTAACCTTAATGAATAGTTTATAAAAAAACAGAAGACAATGTTTTGAAGTGAGTATTATTTACCTTTAGTAATGTTGAAATTATATTATCTTTGGAGCTATTTCTTTTATTGATTCTTCATGAGAGAGACGACCACGTGCGACGACGACGACGTAGACGACTTCTAGACGCCGACTGTAATATTCTAAGAGATTCTGTATACCTGCGTTACTGGTTATTACGAGTAACAAGTGGTAACATTTGCTTTTCACCTATCACCGTCAGCGCATCCTTGGTCGCTGGCGGCCGAATCCACTGAATGTGTCTTATCGAGTATACCAGTAAAATGATTGCCACTGTCGTAATAATTACCTGCAGACATATCATTAATAATGGGGCTATCACGTGCAGGAACTTAAGGCCCTGCTTGATCTCTTCAAAGAGCTCGGGTTGGGTCTGGAAAATAAATAAAAAAATAATCAAACGTATTTTCATCAATTCAACTTCATAATTAATTAATTAAATTTATAATAATGAAGAATAAATTTAAATTTAGAAATATAAGCTAGTGCTTACAATAAATGTAGAACCGTCAGTACGTAGTGCTTAAAAGATATTAGTGATGATGTGACCTCGTATTTTGAATTTTAAAAGGTTGCGAAATAAAATTAACGCAATTTGATAATGATCTGAATTCTGAAGGCAAACCACGAGTTTTACCGTGAAATATAACATCTAGAGGAAACCTGCATACGTTGAAGAAATTCAAAGACATAATATGTATAGTCGTACTTCAGTAACGGCAATTGACTCGCCATCTATCACGTTGGCACCTAAACTATATCCACGGCGGAATGCACCTCTGCCTACTACTTCGGGAACCCTTGTGAGAATGCGTGAAGATATACATAATTAGTTATAAAAATAATAGTTAAAAAAAAGTAAAAAACACGCTTTTTATAGAAAACCGAACTAAAAAATAGAAAATAAATTTCGATAATATCTTAAAAAGCGTGGGGTGCATGGTGTCAATAGTTATAAATATTTTATTGACAGATATTAGTAGAGTGATTATCATTTCGGTAATATCTTAAAAAGCACCCCACGCTTTTTAAGATATTATCGAAATTTATTTTCTATTTTTTAGTTCGGTTTTCTATAAAAAGCGTGTTTTTTAGTTTTTATTAACTATTATTTATTTTCTACTTTTTAGTTATTAGTGTATTGTCATCGGTCCTCGATAAGTCTACAAAGTTTGAACGAAATCTGGCCGTTTAAAGTGGGTCAAAATCGAGCTCAAAGAAGTCGGTTACATACATACATACATACATACATACATACATACATACAGGTGAAGCTAATATAAAGCGTGTAAAAAACTGTCGTATAGAGATACTCTCTTTCTGTAAGTCAGTTAAAAACGTGACCAACCAAGTGGTTGGGACAGAGTAGTAGATACTTACAACTTTCAGGTGAGCCATGGGTACTACGAGGTTGGAGAAAGGCCTCGCTTCCCTGTTGAACCGGACGTCTTCCAGCATTAGGTTGATTTGAAGGGACAGCGACGTATCTAGCTCGAAGCCTACTTTCTGAAATTAATAATATATCTATATGACCATATGCCCTGTGGTTTAGCCATGTAACATTAAAAAAAATTAAAAGGACCAAAGCCGTGGTGGCCGAGTGGTTCGAGCAGTTGCCTGCGACCCAAAGGTCGCAAGTTCGAATCCCGACTGTACCAATGAGTTTTTCTGAACTTAAGTACAGTGATTAGTCACACCACGAGCTTTACGGTGAAGGAAAACATCGAGAGGAAACCTGCATACGTCTGAGAAGAAATTCAAAGTCGTATGTATAGTCGTGCTTGAGTAATGGCGATGGACTCGCCATCTGTCATGTTGGCACCTAATATACCTCTGGCGGAAAGTGGGTGTGTGGGTTTTACCTAGACACCTCTGCCTACCCCTTCGGGGACCCTTGTGAGAAGGCGTGAGGATATATTATTATTTAAAAGGACCAAAACCTCTTTTTTTATTGATCGCAGCGTAATGTGATATAGCCTATGGCCTGATGACAAAAAGGCTGTTTCTAGCGCCATTAATCATAATTGCCATACATCGTGTAGTACTGCCAGCTTTCTTAGGACCCTCCCGTGGGAAACTTAGTTGGGACAGGCGTTTTATTTAGTTTAGTTCAATTTGGTAACGTAATTTATTTCTATTCCAATAAGTTTATTAAAAAAACTAAATTTATATAGCCATGGAATTTACACCAAAGAAATATAAATAGGTCCTTTAAATAAGGGTATTTTTCCTGTAGGCGTCAATAAAGAATAAGGGATTTAGCACTTGCAGTAATCGTTAACTCACAGGGTCTATGACGAACATACTGTCGTGGATCTTCCTATCTGGTTTGAGGCCCTCAATCCGTTCATACAGCTTCGGGTCTGAGTAGAGGAAGTGAGTCCTGGATAGTGCCAGCGGAATGCCTGTGAAAGAGATTATAGTCATTGTAGTCGTACAAAAGACTTGCGTCATTTAGAATACAGGTTGGATCCCTGATTTTAACTTATATTGTTATATTCATATACAAATCAGAGGGCAGACATTGACTTTTTTTGTATGCCAATTGAATTGAATTGTATGCCAAATGATTTGAAAAGCGTAACCATGGAGTTTCTTGCCGGTTCTATTCCATGGAAACGACCAACTCGAACCGTACACTTTTTCGACGTTATTTAAGTGCCCATCTAGGCCTATGTGAAATAAAATATTTTGATTTTGTTTTTTTTTATGTTTAATAAACATTGTACTGGTAATTAGTTATGAGGTATCCACAGTAACTATATAAACACGTACCAGGGAAACATTCACACGCCAATATTATGTGGCCGCGAGGTCACATTAAATATCGCAACAACACGTTGAACAATGCTACCAATCGTATTCTGGCGAAGAAAAGGGCTTCATTTCATATTACGTATAGACAGATGTTTGAGAGTTTAGGTCTATATCCTACTATTATTATCTAAGTGATAGTTTGTGGGGATTTTTGTTACTTAGACACATAGAATATGTTCTAGAAGTGAGTAAGTATAGTTACCATACAAACATGGCGCTAAGTCAATCAGTCCACAATTGTCTTCCCCGATGCAATCTCTGTTGAAGGTGTCGTTTGTAATCCTATATATCCAAGCTTCTGGGCCGTAGTCCATGGTGACTTTGCGTTCGAAGCCCAACTCGAAGGTTTTACAGACGCCAAGGCGGTAGATGTGTATAGGGGTGCTCCGTTTAATATCCGTCCTGTAGGCTAACCCTTCATACGTGTCGTTAAATGTATACCTGAGGTAAATATCATAATAAGAATTATTCCTCATTTTCCTAAACATCCACAGATCTAATAGATGTAAATAAAAGTGGAAAGGTGCAAAGTTTGATTCTCATGGCTTGGGAGAAAGCGAATTGACCTAGTATGCTAACTACGGCCAGGTCAGGTGGTCAGCTCCTGACTGTGGGCTCGATTCCTGAAGGTAGATATTTGTATGATGAACACGAATATAAGATATAACCTAGACTTGGAGGTCCTATGTATATATATATATGTC
Source organism: Drepana falcataria (assembly GCA_945859725.1). Classification (NCBI taxonomy): domain Eukaryota; kingdom Metazoa; phylum Arthropoda; class Insecta; order Lepidoptera; family Drepanidae; genus Drepana; species Drepana falcataria. The sequence goes on along the minus strand of OX243931.1, from coordinate 11,979,583 downwards.
TGTCACAGGTGTCTGTTGATACCTAAAAGGGTGCCCAAACTACATTTGTTAAAAGTTTATCTTTTTTAGGAAATAAACATTGTTATTATTATAAAGCAAAAATGTGTGTAAGAAGAGGCAGAGGAAGGCCACGTTCCAACTACCAGGATCAAATAGATCGGACTCTCAAGGACGGGAACGTTAAGAGTACTCGAAACCGACGAGCATGTATGAAGAGACTGATGAATGTGGACGAAGCGAAAGAGGTATGTAAGTCTAGAGAGAACTGGCGCTCTATACTCTCTGCCTACCCCGTTAGGGACTTGGCGTGATGATATGTATAAATGTATGTATATATATCTACATAGGTCCCATAATACAAGTTTAGGTAAGTTGTTCTAAAGTTTTTATTATCTATTTAAATTCCAAAACTATTATGCTTAAGTAGTAGTGCCACTTGCGGGCAGGGACAGGAGCTGGACTGTCTGGACGAGGCTTTAGCCCTCTGGCGCAGTCTCGTCCAGGCGAGAGTAATATATCGCCTAATAACGGGGGCTTGGCTGTGAAGGAAGCTAGCTAAACTCAAAATATAAATGGGATTAGTATGAGAGAGTGTGTCATATTACCTTTCAATAGGAGGATATTCCGTGGATGTATTTTTTAAACGCCTTTCCAGAGACTTGATGCTGAACTTGTCTTCATTCGTGATTCCGGCTTCCACACGGAAATATGACTTGTCGTCGTACAGCTGAGGAGAGAAAAAATTATATTCATACAAAAATAACCTTCATTTAGGTTTCATCAAAATAGGTTTTGATAATGTAAATAAAAATTAGGTGCCAAATTAAATGCCTAATCTTTAAATTCGATTTTTTAGCCTTAGCTAGCCTAGGCCTAGCAGTTAGCCTATGAAAGGTTGGGAAACACTGGCAGCATCTACATATGTATTGGAGCCCTGGTCCACATCCAGATATCTAACGAAACATAGGTCAAACTACTACTACTAATAGTTATTACTAGTATCAACAGGGTTCACTCACCCGATCCATAATCCCCAACTTATCAAAGAAGATCAACCCTGGTGCAACCCTGCTAGCGAGTTTGATGATGGGGTCTTCTAGGCCCCAGAGGTAGGTTTGAGCACTGACAGTGACGATCGACTTGGACCTATACTGGTTGGCGAGGATGTTGAAGGCTTGCTGCACCAGGAACGGGTACGGTCGGAGAAGGGAGGTAGCGCTCTGCCAAAGAAAAATCTTTAATTAAATACTAGCTTAGCTAAAAATATATCATCATCATCATATCATCACGCCGAGTCCATAACGGGGTAGGCAGTAGGCTAATAATATATGTATGTTATTGAGGATATATGTAGTGCTATTGAGGTTATACTTTGACCAATAATGCTCATCAGAGATCTGAGAGAGAGACGCCCAATCTGTTTCATGGTCGCTATTCTTTAAATATTTTCTTCTTCAGATTTCATGTTAGATGGAAGGAAATCTTCGTCAGAATTAGGTTTGAAAACGAAAACCCATTCAATCCAATGTAGGCCTTGATAAGGCTCGAAAAGCTTATACAAGATATAGACCAAAATAATGTTTTCTTTTAATTTCGTCTTCTGTTATCAGAACGGTGTTGATGACAGCGCGTGGCTTGAGCAGTCTCAGTGCCAAGCACTTAGAGCGTTTTCAGCGAAAGAGAAAAAAGCATCGATCCCTCTGGAGGTCTGTAAGATATCGGAGCCCCTTAATCCAACAGACCTAAGCCAGCAAAACCCGAGCAATACACCTGTTGTTGCAAGCGTCCAGGCATCAAGGCGGCGGTAACCACTTACCATCCGGCGGACCAAATTCTATGTTGCCACATTCGTAGTATGACAAAAATGCCGAAGGGCGGTTGAATAAACAACAAAGGCTTGTGAAAACTGAACCACTTCTGTCACTTACTAGCAGTACAGTGTTAGCAACGGTCACGTTGATATCCTCGGGGTGTGCTATGGACTCCTCTGGCAGAAACACGAGCTTAATCGAAGGAGTGACGTGCATCAGGCCGCCATCCATGTTCAGTAGCACGTCTATATTCTTCCTTTTTTCCCTGTAAGTTGAATAATATACCTAAGTTAAATTATTATTCTCTTATTTTCTACAAAGTAGAAGTAACTACCCAAATCGGATTCCTATATTGCACGACTTACTTCTGCACAGTTGCATATTAAGCGTTTGCCGACTATCTGTTCTTGAGTTCAGAGCTCCTGGCTGCGAAGATTGAGGTCGCGGGTTCGAATCATATTTTATTGAGGGCAGATTTTTTAATTTAGTTAGTTTAAGACTATGTCAATTTGTGTGGAATTGTGGTATTTATTTATCAATCGGTTGTACATGAACGACATTTAGGAATATGTGGGAACTAATAACAGATATCTTCAATCTATCAAATCTAAAACGTTAAAAGTTCGAATCCCGACTGCACACGACTGTGACACCACAAGCTTCACGGTGAAGTAAATCATCGAGAGGAAACCTGCATGCGTTTGAGGAGCAATTCAAAGGCATATATATAGTTGTGCTTGAGTAACGGCGATGGACTCGCCATCTATCACGTTGTAACGTAAAATATATCTCGGGTAGAAAGTGGGTGTATGGGTATTACCTATACACCTCTGTCTACCCCTTCGGGGACCCTTGTGGGAAGGCGTGAGGATATAAAAGTGCTTGCTATTACATCCCTTACTTATTAGGCACCATGATGACGTAATTATAATTACGTCAAAAAAGAAAACTCACTTTATGCAAGGATTCATGGACGCCGATAACATTGCAAATATTGCAATTCAATTAGTATAATTTTATTCATACAGAAAATTAAAAAAGAAACATTTCAAGCACGCAACTGAGACAAAGTAAAGAAATGTAACTCAACTTTAGTTAATTACCTACCTTTAATTTACAATCAATTAAATAGCAAATCACGATGATCAATAATGCCTCAAAATAAGTTACCGCCATTGTTCGATGTAACCAATCCAGGAAACGAGAGGTCGACCTAAGTTGCCTTTGCATATACAATAATTGTTTTAAAACAAATCTGATGCAATTTTCTTTTCCAAGAAAGTATGCTCATTTTAATGTTACGTTATTAACCAATTTCATCATCAGAGCACCAGTTCTATTTAAAACACGCTTTGCGCTACATCTACTTCAATTCAGCCTTTTCATGAACACTCGCCTGGTTTGAGTACTCTTGACGATAGCACGACAATGATACGTGGAAATCCAATTTGAGATATTAACAATCGTGTGAAAATAACACTCTCGCTTCACTATATGTCACTTAAAGGTAGTAGGTATATTGCTTTCACTCATAAGCCCGCGGTGTATATCACTGTGCTCAAGTTCAGAAGATCTCATCTGTCAATGGCCGGGGCGAACGTGTGACTACCAAGACACCACCATACTTACACGTATGTAAAAGGTCCTACTTCGTTCAGCTTCAGTTTGTAATCCTCTCCTCTCATGAAGCGTTCAGCGTTAGTGATATTAAATATGGTGATAGACAGCCTGGCTCCTTCCACCTCGCTTTCTATGATGCCCAGTACATACGAGCCCGGGGCCACCCGAAAACACTGCGTGGAAAAGAAAATGTAACGTTATACACTCGTAAAAGTTGTACGTGTCCGGAGCGTATTGACTCTCTAATTTCTCTGCCTACTCCGTGAGGGACTCGGCACGATCATATGTATATATGAATATTATACGCACACTGTACATAAAAAGCTCTGCATCGTGCTTTGACCCACGTAAATTAACTTTTTCAATATAATACATTTATTATTATATTATGCCCTACTCCGTTCAGCCATTCGTGCTTGATTGAGTAACAAACATCATTCAAATGTTCGCATTTATACTTTTACATAGTAGGAAGCACCTTCACGCTCCACAAGGGTCTCCGAAGGGGTAGACAGTGTAATAACATCCTTTTTTTCATCGGTGATATATATCTAGGGGCCAATTTGACAGATAGCGAACGATCGCCATAAAATTATGAGCTAGGTGCACAAGGCATTTGTAATTTTTACATCTACACAAATAAAGTTTTTGAAGTTTTTTGAAGAAATTTAAGTGTCTGTTTGTAATATTAAAATAACAGCTTTTTACTAAATGCATATGGATGTATATACGGTACATATAGCAAAATCTGTCAGTCAGTCTGTCTGTCTGTCTCTTTGTTCCGACTAATCTCTGAAACGGCTGGACAGATTTTGACGAGACTTTCACTGGCAGATAGCTTATATAATAAGGAGTAACTTAGGCACAGTACTTTCATTGCTAGAAATTGAACTAAATTGAAATAACTTATTAGTTAAATTAAAGAGTGTAAGCTAGTTGCAAATAATTTACTTATGATAATTTTGCCGGTTTAGGAAACACAGACAGCTAGACTAGTTTATGTGTGTTATCGATTGTTTTACATACATTAAAAACATAACGAGTAATCCGGAAGACAACATTATAACCCCAATCGGCCAAGTATTCATATATATTAATAGTCGGGTATATGACCTTTAGCCTCGCCAAACTTGAGATAACTCCACTAGCAGATAAAAGATGAACACGTTATGGGTTTACTTAAGAATCGGTGGAATAAATTTGTCTTTCTTTAACATATAGTTATTATATCGCAGAATCCTCCAATTCGTTTCTATAGTCTGTCAATGAAACATTAATATTTGTATTGCTTCGTCCTCAGGAGGCTACACAAGATCCCAGGTGGTGCTAACCTACCAGCTGAAGAGATAAAAGCTACAGACACCTTTCATTCCGAATCAGAGTTGCTCGTCTGGAGAAGTACCTTACAGTAGTAAGGAATTCTTCTGCATAGTAAGATTACGGGAAATCCGCAAACAGTGGTCGTTCTAACATATGAGATAGTTTAGCCCATGATAGGGAGGTAAAGTAAGAGTGATATTACATGTATCTAACACTCAAAGGTTACGGTAACCGCTTATATTCAGGCGGAACGTATGCTATAAATAAAAATCCTCATTTTTATGTTATTGCAGATTTTTGATTCGCTTGCGTTCCAAGAGATGGCGCTGTTTTCACATATAAATCACGCGCGAGCTGAATGTTACATTGTGTCAACATGTCAAAGTAATGAATCGATTTAGATCTTTCCATCGTTTAAGATTTTGGTCAGAGAACCCTCTTGACGCGATGACATCATGTGGCAGACAGAACGAAAACAGTGCCGATAACTGACAGGAGTCCACAAATAGTTCAAAAATATCTGGAACCAATGTTAAAAACAAAACCGGTGAGTTTTTTTTCGCGGTAGTAGCGGGTAATAGTAATAATTAATACCTTGGGACACTTCCACACAAATTGACCTAGTCCCAAATTAAGCAAAGCCGTTAGGGACTTGGCGGGATGATATGTATGTGTATGTATGTAATAAAGCACCGTATGTATGACCGACAGCCCGACGAATAACCTATGACATACAAAAAAATTTTAGGTACTTGCAATATTTTTATAGAACATATAATATAATAACAGATAAGATGTGTTGATTGACACTAGCCAATTTGTCAATTACATAATGTTGAGACTAAATCAGTGCAAGGTCGATAACTTGCGTAGTTTCTGAGATAATTAGGTGACGCGATAAGGTCGATAGAGTCCGAGGCGAGGCCGGGGTCCATTTGGAAATGTTTGGTACTCAATGAATATTAATAAAAACAAGTTTAGCCATACATACATACATAATATCATCACGCCAAGTCCCTAACGGGGTAGGCAGAGAGTATAGAGCGCCAGTTCTCTCTAGACTTACATACCTCTTTCGCTTCGTTCACATTCATCAGTCTCTTCATACATGCTCGTCGGTTTCGAGTACTCTTAACGTTCCCGTCCATGAGCGTCCGATTTGATCCAGGTTATCCAAGTTTAGCCATAGATATACATAAAGCCGTTGTGGTCAAGCAGTTAGAGTAGTCACCAGTAAAGCAAGGATTGCAAGCTCAAGTCCCGTCTGTATCAATAAGTTTTTCTCAAGCACAGTGATTAAATACATTACGAGCCGTATGGTAAAGGAAAACATATTGTGAAGATAAGACGATACAGTTGATATTAATTATGTAGGAAAGAAAGTAGAATAAAAAATATAGTAGAGGACACTCACGTACTTAACGATCATCAGAACAGGGTCAGTGACCATAGACAAGATGGACAGGGTGAGGAATAGGAGGCCGAGGGTGGTGGTCGTCAATTGTTTCTCTGGAAAATTACAATGACACAATTAATTTCAACCACTACAGCAATGAATAGTTTGGTATTTCCAGTAGACTACTATACTTGTGTGCACATCACACACTATGCCATCACCCTCGCGCCAGTTCTCTCCAGACTGAGAGACCTCGATCGCTTCATCCGCGTCCATTAGTCTCTTCATAGTATATGAATGCATTCGCGAACTTAACTTTTTTATTCCCGATTTAATCCTTGATATGATTTAGATCTTAGAACAGATTTTTCGTCTGTCTCTTCTTCGAGACATTTTTAATATTTCTTTAATTACCCTTTCTATATACCCAAACCAACGCAACATGCCGTTCACACTTTGGCAACATACCCTAAGCTAGGTAAAATATTTTATAGTGTTTGCCCAATGTAGTGTAGCTCGTGTCAAATCAAGCCCATGACTACAAACATACATCAGTTCACACTGTATACAGTTCCCGAAACTTATGTGGCTTCTTATTACCTCGACCAAGCATAATACTTACTTTTACTAATAGCTGGCGCCTTAGTGTGTTCTTCTCGTGTTGTCAGCACCATTTTGATACAGAGCAAGCCGTAACAATTCTGGAAGCAATGTTAAATGAATTGTTAAAAAAATCAAGAAGGTCTGATAGGGCGCTACAATAAAAATAATATGCTTATAATAAAGGGCTATGTTTATTCTGTCATATGTACAGTTACTGTCATAAGACGGTCTGACAGATGGGTTATAGTACCTGCAAGATAAACGGAAGCCTTGACGATAAGCGGTTAGTAGCCTATATGCGTTGGCTCTACCTCCGCGCATTGCCCTATATTGAGAGGTTAGTCGAGCCAGAGGAAAATGTGATGGACGGGTATTACTCAAGACCAGATTTATGAGCATGTCAATTCCCCACGAGTGAGTGAGTGAGTCCCTCACCGGATAGGGTCTAACGTCCGAGCGAACACTCTGGTGTTGTCAGTGTTGTCCATCAGGCAGACTGCGTGCTTGTTTGCCACCATACTGTTACTAAACATCATACTGTAAAAAGGCGTGTTTTATTTTTACACGCTTTATATTAGCTTGGGTTGTATCTATGTATGTATGTAACGGAATCTTTGAACTTAATTTTCACCAGTTTCCAGAAGTCTGATTAATTTGAAACTTTGCATACGTATCAAGGACCGAGGACAATACACTAATAACTAAAAAGTAGAATATAAATAATAGTAAAAAAAAACTAAAAAACACGCTTTTTATAAAAAACCGAACTAAAAAATAGAAATTAAATTTCGATAATATCTTAAAAAGCGTGGGGTGCTTTTTAAGATATTATCGAAATGATAATCACTCTACTCATATCTGTCATAAAATATTTATAACTATTGACACCATGCACCCCACGCTTTTTAAGATATTATCGAAATTTATTTTCTATTTTTTAGTTAGGTTTTTTATAAAAAGCGTGTTTTTTAGTTTTTTTTATTTTCAAAAGCTTTTTCACGTCTTTTGGCCGTTTTTCCCCATCCGGGAATATGAATGTTTATCGTGCAGTGACAATCCCTAAAACGGTTGACGTAACGTCTTGTGAAGCAACAAAGTACAGATTGTATTTGAATCTTAGTTGGCGAACCTTGACTGGACGAGAGATAAACATTGATTTATTGAATGGAGAGGACGCCGATAACAACGAATTATTGTTATTTAATTAGAAAACAACATTCTAGAACGGCGCACATTCTACAATGGCGGTTAATCCGGTTTTTACTAATATTGCCATCATGAACCACTACTTGGATGGGTAATGCGCCCATTACCCATGTAACGTGTATTATTTTAGGTCACCATATGAATGGAACAGCAAGTCGTACGCGTAAGTACGCTTTTATGCTTTATTCAGGGCGATGGTGGAGCTGCCCCGCTTCAGCAGTGCCTCGAGCATGTTCGCAGCGGCGCGGACCCATTGTTTCCATGCGACTATGCGCAAAAGGTGCGCCTCCCTGGTGCACAGGGTGCGGGCCAGTTCCAACATCGTCCTGACTATGATAGCCAGCAGGATGGATTGCCATTACATCAGGCATTGCTGTGCCAGACATGTCGCAAAGGGTGTCGGGTGAAGTGGTAGTCTGTCTGTAATTATTTGTTTTATTGTGTGTATTTGTAATTTATTTGTACTAACCTAGTAGATAAGCCTCGACTCGACCTCGACTTTCGCAGTCAGGAGCTCTAATAGTCTAGTGGATCCACGGAATAATAGTGGACCAGAGGAGCCCAGACAAATACTATTAAGAAAAGTATAACTTTTAAAACACACGGCTAGTATCTGCCATCAAAAAGAAAACCGTCTGGACTACCAGTTTAGAATTTGTAATACAACGCCATCTAGTTCTGCAACAACAAACTAAATTCTAATAATATCGACTTTTTTTATTCTTTATTAGGTACTCGTATGAAACAAATAGTAGAGAGCTAAGCTAAGCTATATTGTGATAAAAATCCACTCATTTGTAACGATACCTATACAAACAGACAAACCGAAATACATGGAACAATTTTTTTTTATTTGTCAATTCAACACAAGCGTTATTTCTACACAAATCTTGTTTATTAGAAGATCTTATTATTAAAAAAGATTATTCGTAGAAATATTAATCCCTATCGGTAATAAGATTGTGTTAACGTTGATTTGAAAACTTTCTATGGATGGTTATTTAAGCAAATGTAATAAAGAAATATATAAACAGAATGTACTTACCTCAATAAGTTTCTACACTTTTGTATATTTATAAATGTATTTATTACGTTGTTTAGTAAATCACAGCATTTTGCAGATGTCACTTATCACGCAAGACACGCCACTGACTACAAGCGCCGACAGTTATCTCGTTGGAACCCATCGTGAACTTGAGCTGACAAATGAATGAAAAAACGATTATACAGGATGTCACGAGTCCGGTCAAATTAATGGGGCTGTAAATTACATACTTGAATATACATCATCACGCCGAGTCCCTAACAGGGTAGGCAGAAATTAGGTATAGAGCGCCAGTTCTCTATATACTTACATACCTCTTTCGTTTCGTCAACATTCACCAGTCTCTTCATAGATGCTCGTCGGTTTCGGGTACTCTTGTACTCATACTTGAATATCGGATATAAATTTTACTCCGCCCTGAAGGGGTAGGCAGAGGTGTGTAGTACACACATGCATAATTGCAACATTAACTCGTACGTACCTCGACTTTCTACACTTTCAAATTATATTTATGTTTAGTTGACTATTTAAATAAAACAACATTTTACAGATGTCTCTTATCGCGCAAGACCCGCCACTGACTACGGGTGCCGACAGCTATCTCTTTTATCACAAACCAATCGTGAACTTGAGATGTCACATAAATATAAAATGCATTGTCCAGTGTGGCTTAAGTCCAGTCACATTTAAAAAGTTGTGAGATATCGTCCAAATATGAGCAAGTCATAATTGTATTGGCCTCATAAATCGGATGATAATATCGTAAGAAATACGAGTTTATAAACTATGAGCAGGGAAAGAAACAAATGGGAATATTCTTATCTTAAAGATCGTTTCGGGTTCCTTTATGAGTCTCATTCCCGACTGTTGAGATCATCGGTAAACTTAAAGCTGAGGACACCGATCCACACGACACGCTATATGGACCAATCCTTCGCCGTTCAAGCAGTGCGCCTGTGGAACGCGCTGCCATTGACCATAAGGCAAGCAAAGACATCTCATTCCTTTAAACTACTTGTGAAGGAACATTACCTAAATTCTCTGCAATAATTATAAATAAATATATTTGTATCGACATGTATATCTTTCTTATATATAAAATTCTCGTGTCACAAAGTTTGTTACCATACTCCTCCGAAACGGCTGGACCAATTTGTATGAAATTTTGTATGCATATTCAGTAGGTCTGAGGATCGGCCAACATCTATTTTTCATACCCCTAAGTTATAAGGGTTGTCCAATCTTAACATTTTTTTTAAATTTTTTGGGCAAATTTTGTTCTTTTATTTTTTTTATAATGTGGCATTAAAAATGCATACAACCCTAAATTTTCACCCTTCTGTCAACAACCCCTATTTTTTAATAGTCATTTTAGTAATCCAATAATTTTTCATTCCGCTCCATAACTGATAAATTATCACTTGGTGGGTTATCCCCGCCAGTTTAGAAAAGAAAGAGCTAATTAAAACCAATTTGTGAATGTTTTTCGTTCTATTTCGATAAAAAAAATCGAATAACTAGCAGGAGAATTAGTAAAACCACGCTTCTAGCAAACCAAAATGAATTCAATCTAGAGCTAAACAATAGTTTTGCTCAATTAACACAATTAACTCAACCTGACCATCTGTCAAAAAGAACAGGACGACATTCAAGTCAAATACAATATTATCAGAGACAGCATTAAGAATGCCAACAATGAAAACAACAAAGAATAGAATGAAAGAGCTAAGTGACCGCTCTTGCCAGCTTATAGAAAAAAGACGAACATTAACCATCCATACTCCTGAATACAGTGCAATAGACAGACGAGTGAAAGCAAAGATTATCGCCGCTATATTATGCGCGTAGTCCAAGAGGCATTAGAAAAAAACAGCTCCTTAAGAACGGCCATCAGGGGTGCTGACACAGGCAAATCCTGCATTAACATCTAGAAGGATAGTAATGGGGAGAAACAAAGCGATCAAGCGACAAGGAGCTTGCGATATGTAACGAAGTTTACCAGAATCTGTACTCTGGTGATAATACACCAGCCTCAATACCCGAACCGACTACTAAAGCCTATTCATGTTCTAAAGATATTCCACCTATCACGAATACGAAGTACACACAGCCCTTCGGAGTATGAAATATAGCAAGTGATGCTGATGGGAATACCACCGATGCACTGAGAATCGGAGAATCAACACTTTTACCACATATTACAAGGCTATTCAATACTATGTCACAAACTGGCTCATTCCCAGAAAATTTCTGCCATTCGGACATTATTCTTTTGTACAAAAAGGGGAATAAGTCAGACATAAATAACTATTGCCCTATTAGTAAAATTTTACACCTTTACAAAGCCTTCATAAAAGTGATAGAATGTCGTAGCTCAGGCAAACTGTATCGAAACCAACCCTTCGAACAAGCAGGATTCCATCGCGGGCTTTCCACAACAGATCACCTACACCTTAACCAATTTATTGAGTAATTTTCCGAATTTTGACAGTTTGAACACTTCTATATTTGATGCATTACAGAAACAGGGCATCAAAAATAGTTACATTCATCTGCTCAAAAACATGTATGAAAATAGTACCGCGTCTATTAAACTTCACATTGTAGGCGAATCTTTTCCCATCAGAAGAGGTGTCAAACAAGGCGATCCGTTATCCCCTTAATTATTTACGGCTACATTGGAGCAAGTCTTCCGTGAGATAAACAGTCAGGTGGGAAGAGAAAGAAATAGTCGTCGGAAGGAGTAGACCCACAAATCTCCGGTTTGCCGACGATATTGTTCTATTCTCTTCTGAACAAGAGTGGAGCAGCGGAGCTAGGTTTGATGATCCAAGACCTAAACAAGGCAAGCCTCAAAGTTGGACTGGAAATGAATATGTCGAAGACCAAGGTTATGATTAATAATATAAGGATAAAAATTAAGTAGAGGGCAGAGTAATTGCATACGTCCAGGACTACATCTATCTTGGCCAATTAGTTTCTTTCCAGGCGAGACAAGACAGGAAAATTGCAACAAGAACCGAAAACGCATGGAAAAGCTTTTGGGCAATGAAAGAGCTTATGGAAGGAAAACTTCTTTTGGAACGACGGATTCTTTTTCTTTTGGACGTGGAAGGCCAAGAAGAAGATCGGATGGTCGGAGGTAGCGCTCGATCGTGGAGGGTGGAAGGGCAGGAGGGAGGCGTTTGCCCAGCAGTGGGGCACAATTGGCTATAAATAATAATAATAAAACTTAAAAAGATCAAGACAGTTTATTCCTGCCATACTTAGTGTCAGTGCCAGGTTTTTATTTTCTCACTCCCACTCACTTCCCAGTAAACGGCACGTAGTGTAATTTTTGGAGTTTTGTTGTTTTTATATTCCCTCTTCGTTCACCACATCCTTACACACTTATAATAAGTTAGTTATTTATTATCTACACTAGAAATTCCCTAGAAATTATTTATAGGCAAAACAACGTTTGCTGGGTTAGCTAGTATATATATACATTTTATGTATTTAATTTCTCTTAATAAGATGACGTACACCTCCAACTACCAAATTAATGATCTAGATATTAATGTATTCCATCCAATGGTTGTCTGGAAGAGATCGCCGGGTGCGATAACACCGCCAATTGTACTTTTTGCCTATGATGTACTATCTAAATTAAATATAGTGTACAATAAAGCATATATAAATAAAATAAATAAAATATTCAGACGTTTATATATAAACTTCTGTTTGGCAAATTAACTGTATATATGTAGGTATAAGCAATTGATTATAATTAATTGCGTTATAAATAATTGCGTTATAAATAAAAAGCCGTGGTGGCCGAGTGGTTCGAGCAGTTGCCTGCGACGCAAAGGTCGCAAGTTCGAATCCCGACTGTACCAATGAGTTTTTTCTGAACTTAAGTACAGTGATTAGTCACACCACGAGCTTTACGGTGAAGGAAAACATCGAGAGGAAACCTGCATACGTCTGAGAAGAAATTCAAAGGCGTATGTATAGTCGTGCTTGAGTAACGGCGATGGACTCGCCATCTGTCACGTTGGCACCTAATATACCTCTGGCGGAAAGTGGGTGTGTGGGTATTACCTATACACCTCTGCCTACCCCTTCGGGGACCCTTGTGGGAAGGCGTGAGGATATATATATATATAAATAATTCGACGGCCGTCTGGTCTAGTGGTTAGAGCTCCTGACTGCGAATCTTGAGGTCGCAGATATTTGTGTGATGAACACGAGTATTTGTACCTTAGTCTTGGATGTCCTATGTGTTTATGTATATATCTTTATATATATAATTCTTCTGTGAGTGTGTATGTCACTGAACTCCTCCTAAATGGCTGACCGATTTTAATGAAATTTTCTGTGTGTCTTCATGGGGATTCGAGAATGGTTTAGATTCGCAATTGGACCAGATAGGTGGCGCTGCGATCGTGTTTCAGGAAATTTAATTTTTCATCCAAGCGAAGCTGGGCGGGACAGCTAGTATCTATCTATATAAGTAAAAAAAGTGTGTGTCAGCTCCGACGCACGACTGGAGATTACTCCTTACGAACGATTATAAAAAAAATTGATTACTTAATAAGGGTAAATAAATGTATTTCTTATATTACTTAGAGTATGCATGACACATCTATAGATTGATTTTTATTCATTGAGTAATTTTCTCAATTTTGAAATAAATATCAATTCAAAAATCAAGAAAGTAAATATTAACATTAATTACATCGCCATTCTGTTATTCTCGTTGCTATGGAGAGTACGAGGGCACCAAAAACGTAACGCTGTCATTCATCAGTAGATTTTACCTCTCATATTTTTCTCATACCGGGCGCCTTATATATGAAAATCGATTCTTAAGGAGTAGACTCCAATATATCGTTGTCTAGTTACCATAACACAAGCTGTGCTTAATTTGGGACTAGGTCAATTTGTGTGGGATTGTCCCAAGGTATTCATTATTATTATTATTAATTGCAATATAAAAATTATGATGGAATCTTGTTACACACATACGTACTAGAACATATGTATACATATGTACCCAGCAAAGGTAGATTCGAACTCCGGACGTACGCCAAGTCCCTAACGGGGTAGGCAGAGAGAATAGACCGCCAGATCTCTCTAGCCGTATATACCTCTTTAAGGTAATACCAAAAAATTAAGGTATCTTTTAATTATACCCTACTTACCTTACTAACCTTATTTTTATTAGAGCCGTGGTAGCCTAGTATCTCAAGTAGTTGCAACACAAAAATTGCAAGTTCGAATCCCGACCGCGCCAATAAGCTTTTCCGAACTTAGTCCCACCACGAGCTTCGTTGAAGGAAAACATCGAGAGGAAGCCTGCATACGGGGACAGCGTGAAGATATATATACTTAATAGGATATAATACTTATTGTAACAGATTTTGCGTTAAGAAGTCAAATCTAAAGAGGGAAACGATAATTCTAGAAATTTTGTGAAGATATCCTATCTGTTATCATGACTACATTGTGGTCAATATAACACCCCTTCCAATAATAAAACAGAATTGAACTAAAACAGAAACGGTCTATATCTAGTTGCAAACGTGATTAATTGTAGTAAAAAGGTATCTACGTCTTGAAGATCATATACTTAAAGGATATTAATTGCATTTATTGTCTGAATGGTGACGATGACGTTTAACTTATAAAGGCATATACTTTTTGCCGCTCACTCGACAAACGCTTGGATTTGGTATTGTGTGAGCACGACCGAGCCATTGTACGATTGAACATGAACTTTAAGCTGACTAGAGACTGCTCTAAATGCTACGTTATTAATATATAAGTACCATAACTACCTATAAAGGAAAACATTTAGGCTAGAAACAAGATTACCACTCTATTTTTATTAAGTAACATTCGTTGTATATAATTGTACGGCAGCGAATCCTGGGTACGTCAGAGGAAGTATGGAAATAACTTAAATGTACTTGAGATCTCATTGAAAAATGTGCGGAGTAACGATCTTAGATCGAATAAGCAATGAAGAGATTCGCAAATCAACTGGTGTGGTTGAGGGCGTGATTGTAAAGAAAAAGCAAAGGCAGAGAGTATAGAGCGCCAATTCTCTCTAGACTTACATACCTCTTTCGCTTCGTCCACATTCATCAGTCTCTTCATACATGCTCGTCAGTTTCGAGTACTCCTAACGTTCCCGTCCTTGAGAGTTCGATCGTTTTGTTCCAGGTAGTTGGAACGTGGCCTTCCTCTGCCTCTTCTTGCACACACTTTTGCTTTGTATATCTGTTTCGTCAATCTTTCTTCACTCATCCTTTCTATGTGTCCAAACTAACGTAACATGCCTTTCTTCATCTTTACAATCACGCCCTCATTCCAGTTGATTTGCGAATCCCTTCATTGCGGATTCGATCTAATATCGTTACTCCGTACATTTTTCGAAGAGTCAACTCAGTGCATTACGATACAGAATATCGCAGACAATTAGCACTGTTTCCATTCAGTACTGGGCTACTTCCAGTACTCTGAGTGAAAGCCCTGTTGGTTGTCTGTGATTCCTTATGCTGCTTGTACAACTAATCTAGATAGTTCTAGCGAACCACCTACCGGAGACTGATCTGTAAGTGAAAGAAATACGCACTTTTTGTACAGCTCTTAATCAAATACAATTCTATAGTACATAATTTTCAGCTATATTCTTAGGCGTTGTCTACGTAACTTATTGAAAAAATACATATTTGAAGACTTGCTAATAAATATGTACCAGTGAGCTTCTCTGAACTTAAGTACAGTGATTAGTCGCACCACGAGCTTTACGGTGAAGGAAAACATCGAGAGAAAACCTGAATACGACTGAGAAGAAATTCAAAGGCGTATGTATAGTCGTGCTTGAGTAACGGCGATGGACTCGCCATCTGTCACCTTGGCACCTAATATACCTCTGGCGGAAAGTGGGTGTGTGGGTATAACCTGCACACTTCTGCATACCCCTTCGGGGACTCTTGACCTGGGAAGGCGTGAGGATATATTATTATATATAATAAATTTGTTTTTTTCTATTTACACAAACACTTGATCAGGTTACATTAGCGCGAGCTTTACGGTGAAGGAAAACGGCGATGGACTCTTCATTTGTCACGTTAGCACTTAAATATATTTCCTCTCAAAGTCAGCGCTGTGTTACACCTCTGCCTACCTGTACGGGACCTTTATAGGAAGGCGTGCGGAAAATTTTCCGCACGCCGCAGGCACCATGAATGGAAGCAAAAAAATTACATTGTAAGTTGTCAAATTGTTTACTTTATACGTACATACATACATACATATCATCACGCCAAGTCCCTAACGGGGTAGGCAGAGAGTATAGAGCGCCAGTTCTCTCTAGACTTACATACCTCTTTCGCTTCGTCCACATTCATCAGTCTCTTCATACATGCTCGTCGGTTTCGAGTACTCTTAACTTTATTTTCGCATAAAAACTGCTTTAACCATAAAGCTATACATAAAATCTACCTGCGTTTTTGTCTCATTAATTGTTTCACAAAATAACCCGTAAAACCAACCAAGTTTCCGGGGTTAGTATATATTAATATATTATACTTTAAGCCCTATACTATAATAAAGATACTATAAGCCGTGGTGGCCGAGTGGTTCGAGCAGTTGTCTGCGACGCAAAGGTCGCAAGTTCGAATCCCGACTGTACCAATGAGTTTTTTCTGAACTTAAGTACAGTGATTAGTCACACCACGAGCTTTACGGTGAAGGAAAACATCGAGAGGAAACCTGCATACGTCTGAGAAGAAATTCAAAGGCGTATGTATAGTCGTGCTTGAGTAACGGCGATGGACTCGCCATCTGTCACGTTGGCACCTGATATACCTCTGGCGGAAAGTGGGTGTGTGGATATTACCTACACACCTCTGCCTACCCCTTCGGGGACCCTTGTGGGAAGGCGTGAGGATATATTATTATTATTATTTACTTTCCCCTTATATTTTCTTCAATAATGGTATGTGGTGTGTTCAGAAAAACTCATTGGTCGGGATCGAACTTGCAACCTTTGTGTTGCCGGCAACTACTCAAACCACTTGGCTATCATGACTATTATTTTATATTAATTTAATTTACTTACTTAACTTATAAAAAGTAAAGAAATAAGTTGCAATTTATATGTATCCATATGACTTATTAATTTGTTCTCAGATAACATGATCCATTTACCTATTGAATAACAATATAACATAAGTAAAAATTATGTAATATTGTAATTACAAATGTATGTATGTAAAGCTCTTACTCTCTCTGCCTACCCCGTTAGGGACTCGGCGTAATGATGTTTTGGCTCAGGGCTGTTAACTTATGTTTTAATTGAAATAAATAAATAAATATGTATATATATACGTAAAGCGAGCTAGTACTACTGAGGTCTGTTGTGAGACGGATCGTGTATCTGTAGGCTTCAATAGCCACGTGCCGACAATGAGGATAAAAACACTAATAGGACTTGTTCCATTCCTATAGGAATTTAACGTCGAGAGTACTGGAAATCGGCGAGCATGTATGAGGAGACTAATGAATGTGGATGAAGTGAAAGCACTCTTTAAGTCAGAACTCAAGTTTTACCTTCCCCGCTAACACCGTGACGATCTCAGCGTTATGATACAAAATTTTATTTAATAAAGAAATAGCTTAAACATTCAATAACCAAATAAATAAACTTTTTACATATTTACATTTGAACTTAAAACTAGTTATTAGCCCTTAAACATTGCTTGTTCTGGAGGCGGAGTGTATACAATAGTATTGTTGTGTGACCTCCAGCTGTGATACATCAGCTTGAGAGAGTAGGAGAGTAGGCAGAAGGAGGCGAGGAAGAGAAGAACCTCAGAAGCCAGCAACAGTTTTGGACCGAGCACGTACATCCAGTAGAGGGACCGCTTTGTGGCCGGTGGAAGTTCTGGGTGTTTCTGGAATGGAGAAAATATAGTTTAACGGCCAGCATATTATAGCATCACAGATCTCTCGCTCTTATGTCTCTGACTACCGCGTGGGGGAATTGGTGAGATGATATGTATATATCAGAGGAGGTGAAACTGAAACGAATCCCAACCCTCTCGTCGTATCGGCCGCCCGATACACACCCTCCCTTATATCTAAGATAAGGCGCCCAAAACATGCCGTCATCGAACCGGATGACGACATAACGGTCCTCCAGGACGCCCGACGACGACACACAAACGACACTACACAAAACCGACCATTGTTCCGTCCTCGCCAGCGAGGCTCGACGCGAATAAGCCGTAACGTTCCCCCCAGACTCTCGCAAGTGCCGGCCCGAGCCGAGCCAGTAGCGCAAATCCCCTCCCCAAATAACTAAATAATAATAAAATACCAGACCAGCCCAGCTCCCTTGCTCGCGAACCAGCAACGCCCTAAGCCGAGGTCCGACCCCACAGGGGGTGCCCTTAGCTGTGTTGCTTAATACTTAAGTGCCTGGCTGGAGGCCTAGGTCTCGCCATTGACCGGTTAAGTAGCAAAAGTTCCCGGAACTCACGCTACGAGAGACAATACAAAAAAAAAAAAACAAAAAAAAAAAAAAAAAAAAAACTGAAACGAATCTATACTAATATAAAAAGAGGAAAGATTTGTATGTAAGTATGTTTATAGGGAATTGGCTCATAAAGTACTGGACCGATTTTAAAAATTCTTTCACCGTTTGAATGCTACATTATCACTGATTAATATACATATATATAATATAGAATTAAATTATAATTGCAAAAATACAAAAAAAAAAGCCAAAATGTTTAAAAAGTAAATGTACACCCGTGCGAAGCCGGGACGTGCCGCGTGTTTAAATATGAATTGTCACCACTGGCTCTGAAGAGCAGCGCTTAATTATAGGAATACAAATTATAATCATAATATGACTAGTTTACTGTCGCGGGTAATTTCGAAAAAAGCTTTTATTTGTAAAAAATATCCTGTGTAATAATATAATATATCCTCACGCCTTCCCACAAGGGTCCCCTAAAGGGTAGGCAGAGATATATATAGGTAATACCCACACACCCACTTTCCGCCAGAGGTATTTCAGGTGCCAACGTGATAGATGGCGAGTCCATCGCCGTTATTCAAGCACGACTATACATACGCCTTTGAATTTATTCTCAGACGTATGCAGGTTTCCTTTCGATGTTTTCCTTCACCGTAAAGCTCGTGGTGTGACTTATCACCGTACTTAAGTTCAGACACACTTATAGGTACAGTCGGGATTCGAACTTGCGATCTTTGTGTCGCAGGCAACTGCTCGAACCACTCGGCCACCACGGCTTAATATCCTGTGTAATCCGGCTAATAGTCTACATCCATGCCAAATTATAGTATCCAACTCCGTTCAGTATTTTCTTCGAGAGAGAAACAAATAGTTTCACATTTATGATATCTGTAAGGCCTCTCAAAACGCCACACTACGAGTAGAAGCAATGCGAATTGTTTACGCCGACAGGGCATCAACGCGTCGATGGCACTCAAAAGTTTAAGGATTAAATAAAGTAGGTACTCACAGCTTTAACATAAGACAGGGGAATGACGATGTCAGTGAAGGCCCTCGTCTGCGTATTGTACTGCACATTTCCTAACACTAAGTTCAACTGAACGGATAGTGTTGCGTCTAGTGTCAGCCCCAATGTCTGAAAATATAATATTTATTTACAGTGTAATATTAATAAGTTTATAAGGAGCTATCTTTGCCCGGCGTCCACACCTGCATAAGATTAGTTATTTTAATTACTTTAAAATTAGTTAGCTAATAAATGTATCACTGCAAAATTTTATTCAATGAAATAAATCAAATCAAATCAGAAATATTTTATTCAACTTAAGGCACACAGGGAACACTTATCGTACGTCACGTAAATAAAAAACCTCAGCACCGTTTCTAAGAAAAAACCTGCTGGAGAAGAAACGGTAAAACCAATTTCCCTATTTCCTTTTTTAACATTGGTTCCCTTTTACGTAGCGGTAGAAAACATTACATATATAAACTCGTACAAGAGGAGCAATTCATTGCCATGCATGGCCATCATTCAAATAATCTGATGTTGTATAATAAGCTTTTTGAATTCATTTACTTTTAACGACAGCTTTAAATTCTACAAAAGGTAATTCTATTATTTTCTGAGATGGCTTATTAAAAAAGCGTATACCTTGGCCGACAAATGAGTTGCTAGATTTGTAAAGCTTATATTTACGTATACATTATCTGCAAGAAGTGCAATTCACTGCCATACATGGCTATCATTTTAATAATTCGATACTGTATTGCATACTTTCACACTCATAATATTAGTACGATAGTACGCCAACAGATGGCGAGTCAGTCATTATTTCTCAAGCGCGTCTTGGGATTTCTTCTCGAACGTATGCCCGGCTGCTATAAACTATGGGGCTATAAACTACTGATCTACAGGACAGAAAAACTAATTGGTGCGATCGACGGCATATGAACATATAATAATAATAATAATAATATTCTTTATTGTACACACACACATACAAACAAATAGGATGACATAAAGACAGAGAATAACATGTAATAGGCACAATAGGCGGCCTTATCGCAAAAGCGATCTCTTCCAGGCAACCAAGTGAAGAGAGAAAAGAAATAGAGAAAAAAAGGTAGGTGTGATAGTTGAGCGGATGAAATATACATATTTACTATAATATACATATACTAAGACATCTAAATAAATAAATACGAAACGTATACCTATTTTATACACATACAATAACATATACATAAATATACTTACATATGTATAAGTTATAAAGAAAAATAGTATTCGAATAAAAGTTTCTTGAAGGAGTTCAATGATTCTGCCAGTCTGATGTTCTGGGGCAGCGAGTTCCATAGACGGACAGCTTGCACAGTGAAGGACTTGGAATAGGAAGAAGAGGTAAAGGTAGGAGTTTTAAGGATAAGTTCCCTGGGTTTACGGAGTAGGTGCAGGTTGGAAAAAAGAAATTCAAAGCGTTCCTGAAGGTATATGGGGGCTCTAGGATCAAACAAAGTTTTGTAAAGAAGTGATAGGATATGTGTATTCCGGCGAAGTCGGATGGGTAGCCACTTGAGCTTTCGGCGAAATTCAGTAATGTGGTCATATTTGCGTAACCCAAATACGAACCGTATGCAAAAATTTTGAAGGCGCTCAAGTTTATTAAGTTGCTCCTCAGTAAGGTCAAGATAGCTGACGTCAACATAGTCAAGGATAGGAAGGAGTAATGCTTGGGATAGCGCAATTTTAGCGTCTATAGGCAAAAAATTACGCAGGCGTCTAAGGGACCCCGCGGCAGCAAACATCTTCCGACTAACCTCTGCAACCTGAGGTGCCCAAGATAGAGTTTTGTCAAGAAGAATACCAAGATAAAGATAAGAGAATACCTTGACGACATCGCTAAAGGGTATTGTAACACTGTCAAAAAAGATAGGCGGCGTCCGTTCCGACTCCACCTGGGCCATCAGTCTACTTGAACCAATAATTATGGACTGAGATTTTGCAGGATTTACTAGGAGCCCATAATTCCTGCTCCAGTCAGATATTAAATCCAGATCCATATTGGTAGCTCTGATAGCACAGGGGAGAGAAGAAAGAGACGCTTGTGTGTAAATCTGGAGATCGTCTGCATATAGGTGGTAAGATGAAGTGATATTGAGAGTGATAGATTTAATAAATATTGAGAAAAGAAGTGGAAATAAGACGCCACCTTGTGGGACGCCTGCAGACGTAAAACACCACGACGATAATCTATCATCTAGGCGTATACGCTGCCTGCGTCCGAACAAGTAACTTCGAAACTAGTCAATTACCGTTGGAGATACGTTAAGGGAATCTAGTATGGCAAGCAGTATGTAAGATATATTATTATTATACACATATATATAATATACTGTGTGAGCTGTTCAATATTTCTGCTATCCTATACTCGCAGGTATATCTCCGAAGGGTGGGTTGGAAAGACTTGAATTACACGTTCAAGCAGGCTGGGTATATTAATTAAAATGGCAATTTTTACACGAATTCATTAGGCCAATGAACTCACATGTCTTGTAAACCTAAATATTTCTCCCGCGAAATGAAGTGGTCGTTGCTCTTCGAAGGCCGTTCAGAAAAAACGTGATCAAAAAACGTATATATGTAAATGTAAGTATTAAATTAACTTTATTTTCTTTATAGAAATATAATGTTAAGAGGTTGTGTTAGAAGACTGTCCTGGTGTACTCCTGTGGGTGTTTTACTAACCGGTTCTATAACGATCTCATTTATATCCTTGGTCTCGTCGGGCGCCACGACTTTTATTCGTTCAAACAGCTTAGGATCCGTCTGCAGAAGGTGACTTCTGGAGATTGCAAACGGACAGCCTGTAACAGAAACATTCCCACTAATAATACATACATATCATCACGCCAAGTCCCTAGCGGGATAGGCAGAGAGTATAGAGCGCCAGTTCTCTCTAGACTTACATACCTCTTTCGCTTCGTCCACATTCATCAGTCTCTTCATACATGCTCGTCGGTTTCGAGTACTCTTAACGTTCCCGTCCTTGAGAGTCCGATCTATTTAATCCAGGTAGTTGGAACGTGGCCTTCCTCTGCCTCTTCTTGCACACACTTTTGCTTTGTATATCTGTTTCGTCAATCTTTCTTCACTCATCCTTTCTATGTGTCCAAACCAACGTAACATGCCTTTCTTCATCTTTACAATCACGCCCTCATTCACGCCAGTTGATTTGCGAATCTCTTCATTGCGGATTCGATCTAATATCGTTACGCCGCACATTTTTCGAAGAGATCGCATCTCGACTGCATTCAAGCTATTTTCATACTTCCTCTGACATACCCAGGATTCGCTGCCATACAATAAGGTAGGTACCAATATCGCGTTGTGGACAGCAACTCGAGCATTCTTGCTCAGACTTTTACTGTCCATCAACGCCGACATGGCTCCATTCACCTTATTTCCGGCAGTTATCCTTCTTTCAATATCTTTTTCATACTTTCCATCTCGTGTGAACATGCTTCCAAGATATACAAATTCATTCACTTGCTCTAGAATTTGCCCATTTACCGATATTGCACACTCGGTCACTTGTTCACACTTTCGACACTCTTTCGAATACCAGAACCTTAGTCTTGCCAGCGTTTAGGCGCAGCCCCTTCTTTTCACATTCTTCTTTCATTATGGTAACTAGTGACTGCAGTTCGCCCTCTGATGACGCCAGTAAAACCGCGTCATCGGCGTATAGTAGGCAGTTGACCACTAAGTTTCCCATTTTCACTCCACATCCGTTCGTTTTTAGTGCTCTCAGACAGTTACCACACTATTAAGATTTTTAAATAAAGCAATAAATTCTTTTGGGACAATTCCACGCAAATTGACCTAGTCGCAATATGAGCAAAGCTCGTGCAATGGTAACTAGACAACGATATAATAATAATAATAATAATATATCCTTTATTGTACAAACACACACATTTACAAAAACAAACAGAAAAGACAAAGAAAAACATATAGTAGGCACAATAGGCGGCCTTATCGCAAAAGCGATTTCTACCAGGCAACCAGTGTAGAGAGAGATAAGAAACAAAGAAAGAAAAGGTAGGTGTGACAGTTGAGAGGATGAAATAGAAACAATTATTATAATATATAAATAATAGGCATTCTACATAAATAAATACGAAACATATATTTATATAACATACATACAATAATATATACATGTATACATATATATATAAACATACACATATAGATATATAGATATACATATATAGATAGATATAGACATGAATACATCATTTAGGACTAAGGTATAAATACTCGTGTTCATCACACAAATATCCGTTCCACCGGTAATTGAAGCCGCGACCTCAAGCGTCGCAGCTAGGAGCTCTGACTACTAGACCAGGCGGTCTTATTTCTTACTCTGCCATATGACCTTCTACTGGAAACGAGGTAGGGCTCTACCGACCCTTTTACAAAAAAGAGTTGCCGTCCCGAAATTGGGGTGAAGCTCCATAAGGATGTCTAAAGAGAACACCATAGACTTGGAGTTATTGTTAATTGAAAAGTGGATTTTGTCAAAGGGCTAACCAAACTTTCTCTACCAAGAGGACAAACATAAAAAAAAAAGTTTTATAGAGGAAAAGGGCGATTGAATGAAGTATAGCTACTGAGTTATAAAGTATGCCAACGTCTACATATATAATAATAATAATATATCCTTTATTGTACACACACACACATACAAAAAATACATGTAGTAGGCACAATAGGCCTTATCGCAAAAGCGATTTCTACCAGGCAACCAGTGTAGAGAGAGATAAGAAACAGAGAAAGAACTGTCACACCTACCTTAGGTGTGACAGTTGAGAGGAAGAAATAGAAACAATTATTATAATATATAAATAATAGACAATCTACATAAATAAATACGAAACATATACTTATATAACATACATACCATAACATATACATGATAATGAATAACATACATACAAGAGCCGTGGTGGCCGAGTGGTTCGAGCAGTTTCCTGCGACGCAAAGGTCGCAAGTTCGAATCCCGACTGTACCAATGAGTTTTTCTGAACTTAAGTACAGTGATTAGTCACACCACGAGCTTTACGGTGAAGGAAAACATCGTGAGGAAACCTGCATACGTCTGAGAAGAAATTCAAAGGCGTATGTATAATCGTGCTTGGGTAACGGCGATGGACTCGCCATCTGTCACGTTGGCACCTAATATACCTCTGGCGGAAAGTGGGTGTGTGGGTATTACCCATACACCTCTGCCTACCCCTTCGGGGACCCTTGTGAGGATATATTATATAACATATACATAAATAAACTTACATATGAACAAGTTAAAATGAGAAATAGTGTTCAAATAAAAGCTTTTTGAAGGAGATTTATGTCTGTGCAAGTCTAATGTTCTGGGGCAACGAGTTCCAAAGACGGACAGCTTACGCAGTGAAAGACTTGGAATAGGAAGAAGAGGTGAAGGTAGGAGTTTTAAGGACAAGTTCTCTGGTTTTACGGAGTAGGTGCAGGTTGGAAAAAAGAAATTCAAAACGTTCCTGAAGATATCTGGGGGCTCTAGGATCAAACAAAGTTTTGTAAAGAAGTGATAGGATATGAGTATTCCGGCGAAGGCGGATGGGTAGCCACTTGAGCCTACGGCGAAATTCAGAAACGTGGTCATATTTGCGTAATCCAACCGTATCCAGAAATTTTGAAGGCGCTCAAGCTTGTTAATTTGCTCCTCGGTAAGGTCAAGATAGCTGACGTCAGCATCGTCGTCATCGCAAGGATAGGAAGGAGCAATGCTTGGGATAGCTTAATTTTAGCGTCTATAGGCAAGAAATTACGAAGGCGTCTAAGGGACCCCGCGGCTGCAAACATCCTCCGACTTACCTCTGCTACATGCGGTGCCCAAGATAGATTTCTGTCAAGAAGAATACCAAGATCCCTGACAACATCGCTAAAAGGTATCATAACACCGTCAAAAGATATAGGCGGCATCTGTTCCCACCTCACCTCAGGCCATCAGTCTACTGGAACCAATCATTATGGACTGAGATTTTGCAGGATTTACTTGGAGTCCATGATTCCTGTTCCATGTTTAACTTGCCGATATATTCCATATATCGGGAAGTTAAAGTGGAGATGGGCAGGCCACCTGATGAGACGGAAGGTGGATGACGGCGGTGGACGTCGGCGGCGGCCGAGAAACGGGCACACCACCCGCCTGTTGGGTCGATGTGTTGGAGACTACCTCTCGTGGAATTGGAAAGGCTTATACTCAGAGTCCATGTGGGCTGAATGTGATGATGATGATAGTATTGGATATTTTGACCGAGGAGGTCTCACCATAATAGCAGGCCGACAGGTCGATCAAGCCGTCAGGACAGAAGCCCTTGCTGTCACAGAGAGTCTTGTCATTGAATGTATCGTTAGTGAAGGTGTAGGTGAATGCTGTGCCGAAGGCAGTGGTCTTGGTGCCGGTGTACTGCAGGCCCAAGAGCTTGCACAGGCCCAGGCGGTACATGCTGATGGACGTCGTGGGGGTCAAGTAGCGGGCGTACGCAACACCTTCATAGGCGTTAGTAAATGTCTCCTCGCTGAAATGTGATAAGGACGTTATGTGAAACGAGCATACGCTTGGAACGAAATTCGAAGGAGTTTGTAGAAAACATGCTTGAGTGACGACAATGGATACACCATGTATCACTTTGCAAATGAAAATGTGAATGGAGGGTATTATAGAGCGATATTATAAATCTGTCTACCACTTCGTATTGCCTTGTGGGGAGGCGTGATTTATTATATAACTTACTAACTTTTCAGCGGCTTCGCCCGCGCGGATTACGAAAAAGTATGTATTATCCGGGATTAAAATGTAACCTATGTTCTAATCATATGTACAAGCCACTATTTCAACTTTCAGCCAACTCGGTAAAACAGCAACAGACAGAGATGCAAACTTAAAATTTTTCGCCCTACTAATATGAGTAAGGTGCGTTACAAATTATCATCACGCCGAGTCCATCACGGGGTAGGAAAAGAGGGAGCAGAGCGCCAGTTCCCTCTAGACTTACAGACCACTTTCGCTTCATTCACATTCAGTTATAATAAGTAGAGAAATAAGGAACTGTGCCCTATAACCTTCATCAGATACAAAACCCGATGGAATACTTATAAAACACAGGTGTTTAATTGGATATCATGCCTCTTTTCATCTTCTCTTCTTCATGCCTCTTCATTATTTTAAAATGTAATTTGCTATTCTAATTCTTTTAGGCTTCTGAATGTTTGTAGGATCTACCGCCTAGCTAGCAATGGAGGAAGGTAAGATCGTATAACTTCCTGCTCAAAAAGTTACTTATGTGGGTACATACGTTTCATCTATATCGTCCTTTTCCCAGACTTTAAGCCTCCGGGTTTTCTTGACCTTCTTAACCAGGAACTTGTTGTCCTCGCGAGCCCCAATCTCCATGTAGAACTCAGCTTTCTGGTCAAACAGCTAAAAAGTTTTCCCAATGAGAATATGTTTTATTATAATGATTACTGATCCACTCATGTACAGTGAATTTTTTTTCGGATTTTTCATGCAGTATAACGCATGCAGTATAATATATCTTCACGCCTCACAAGCGACCCCGAGGTGTAGGCATAGAAGTCTAGGTACCCACACACCCCCTTTTCCACCAGACAGAGTTCCCCCATACTTAAGTATAATGCTGTAACATAATAAAATTGTTATACCAAATGATTTGAACAGAGTAACCATGGAGCTTCTTGCCGGTTCTTCTCCATGGAAACGACCACCCCACACGTTTTATAAGTACCCAGCTAGGCTTATGTGAAATAAAATATTTTGATTTTTAGACACATATTTTAGGTGTCAGCGTGACAGATGGCAAGTCCATCGCCTATACACCGTTTAGCCATTACGCCAAACGTCGTTTGTCTTCGTTCATGAGACTACTTCCTATAAACAGAATAGAAAAAACTGACAAACTTTGTTTACCACTAATAAAATATTCGTGTAGCACGTTATAGGCATATACTGCCTTAATTATAAACAATTAAAAATATTTACGATAACTTATACAAAACTAACTGCTTAAAGATAAAACGTTATATTTAACTAGCTGTCCCGCCCAGATTCGCTTGGGTGAAAATTAACCAATTTCTGAAACACAATCGCAGCGCCACCTATCAGTTCTAACTGTGAATCTAAACCATTCTCGAATCCACCTGAGAAGACAGAAAAATTCATGAAAATAGGTCCGTCTGTTTAGGAGGAGTTCAGTGACATACACATGCACAGAAGAAATATTATATGAATGTTTTTTTAAATTTTTTTCTCTTACAAACCTTCTCCTGACAATAAATAAATACCTGGGACAATTCCACACAAATTGACCTAGTCCCAAATTAAGCAAAGCTTGTGTTATGGTAACTAGACAACGGTATATTTACTTATATAGATATATATATACTTAAATATTCGTGTTCATCACACAAATATCTGCCCTCAGCGGGATTCGAACCCGCGACCTCAAGTTTCGCAGTCAGGAGCTCTAAACACTAGACCAGACGGTCGTCTGATAAAATAAAGAATACATAAAATAAAGATTTATCCAATTTGGTGCAGTCGTTTGGAAGTTATGCGCGTACAAACATTTCCGAGATTCAATTTTATATATATAGATTATTCAACTAAAGTTATTGGTAGGCCATAAACTATAAAGATACCTACGCAGGTTGCTTCGTGCAGTCTTACCTGTTAGCGACCTCTAAGTATATCGAGATTCGCGATTATGATCAGGTCTATTTGGATACAATATACAACCCAATTAGGTATCTGTAACCGCGTCAACTGCCGGAAGCCAGCGGAACTAATCTCACGTTTTGCAATACGTACGTGAAAGTCTCTCATTTCAGATTCAGATCAGAATTGTCTCAGTGGACTAGGGTACAGCACCTAATCAGTACACTAAAACAAATACTCATAGGAAGACGACGGTAACTATCTGGTGGACTCGTGTCAGACTTGTGTCAGCTCGCAATTTAAAAGCCAATGGCGAAGAGCAATTGACCAGTCGTCAATTCTCCAAGACAACCCGCGAGCTCACACTACATGACAAACCACTGCAAAGCCAAAATAACTACAGATGAAAACTCTCTGCCACCCACCGTACTCACTGGACTTTGGCCCAACTGATTTCTACTTGGAATATAATAAGGAAAGGACAATTTGGGCCAGTACTTTGTTTAGTTAAAACAAAATACATGTATTTTAAAATGTTCATACAAACCCCCAATTCCATGGATAGAGACCTAATATTACCGTATTCATCCCGTTGATGTCTTTTTAATCAAATGTGGTAACGGATGTAATTGTAACTTTCGGGTCTTGATACGTATAGAGCTAAATATACCGATGGATGAAGCAGATGTGCTAGTCACTGATAGCATGGAGTAATAATAATAATATCCCTTGTACACACACATCTACAAAAACAAATAGGATGACAAAAATAACAGAGAACAACGTGTAGTACGCACAATAGGCGGCCTTATCGCAAAAGCATTTCTTCCAGGCAACCAAGTTAGAGAGAAAAGATAAAGAGAAAAAAAATATATATATATATATATAATATACATTTATGTATGTCTTGAATTGCGAGCAAACAAGGTCAATGTCATTCTCCTTTGAAATTAAACCAGTTTGAGACAAGTCGGTTTGATAGTTTCAATGTTTACCAAGGATATATGTAAAATATTTTTTCGATATTACATCAACAAAAATTGATTGGACAACAGGGTTTCTGAAGTGAACGCGATTCGCGAACGCGGGGGGGGGGAGGGGAGATTAAAGGACTTGGTCGATCAAGTTTTGTACTAGTACAACACTTGTATAATTAATTGGAATCATTTGTGCGTAACCCTCAGCGTAACCAACTACGCTTGTATGCAAATATGACATTATAATTACGCGCCTGGCTAACCTTGACACATTTATTTAATTATCGTCTTTCATATTCAAGTTGTTAATCTACAATAATAATAAATATTATGTGCTGCTGAACTTTGCAGTGTTCCTATTTATACAATATTTTTAAATATATGTTTTCTTTTTACGTCACTTTGTAATATAAGCCAAAGTCACAATGGGTAGGTATTTGAACTTTATACTGGAAGGGGAGATGCGCAGCGGGGAAGTGGCAGGCCGATAATACCTTACACAAAGCAAGTAAAAGATAAAAAGCCGTTGGTCATACAAATACTGAGAAAAATGGAGGGTGATTCATCTGTGGCACCGGCAAGAAGAGCTCGTGTACTGACATCGCGAGATGGAGATAGAGCTAGTTAAGTAATCTACTAATATTATAAAGAGGAAAGATTTGTATGTAGGTATGTTTGTATTGAATAGGCTACGAAACTACTAAGCCGATTTAAAAAAATATTCTACCATTAGAAAGCTACGTTTACGTTGAGTGGCATAGGCTACATTTCTTTTACACAAAATATCTTATGTCCACCCATTCGAAGCCGGAACGGCTCGCTAGTCGCTTCGAATGATACCCAACTCACGTTACTTGTATTGTTCGGGGCAGTAGTCAAGTCACGCTGCCGTTAATCGGGAAAGCTGAGGAACTTGCACGTGTTTTTGCAATTATATGCCATTAAAGTAATCACGTGAAGAAATGTATATATACAATTTGGTCAAATATGTTTTCAATATTGTAACCATTAGTATATCTGATTAAAAACTAATTAAATGTATTCGTGGTTCTATGGTTGACAATAACATATATTTTGTTACTTTTTAGTGGGAATTTGTTGATCTCTGGATGGATTAATTTGCAAAATGTCTGTTTTCTTGTGTCCACTTTTATGGGTCTTTGGATGGTTTAATTTAGACACATTTTTTTTTTATTTCCTCCCTGCTTTTTATTCGGTTAGCTTTTATTATTTGTGTTTGACTTTTGTTTGATTTGATAAATTCAAATCATTCATAAATACATTTACACTTTTCAAGAATGGCGGCTGTTATGTTATTACTGTCCTGCTTCTACACGAGCATGCGCAGGCGGTACACATCCCTGATGCGCAGGCGGTACACATCCCTGATGCGCAGGCATCACTAAATAATTAATGTTTTGGAACCCTAATACACTAATACCGCTGACATGGACATCGGCTCACAGCATTGCACAATGCACCGGACAGTGGCACGAGGCGCAGCGTCAGCATAATGTAAATTGGGTTAATGAGCCGAATATAGGTATAAAAACTTTAGTTAATATATTCATTGAATGATCACACTTCGATCAACTAGCATAAAGTAATTAGTTGTAATGTAATTTTATTTTAATTAAAATAAGTTATATTGGATTGTTTTTTTTTGCAACCTCCGGCTGTAGAATCCATAATTAGAGTCTGTCTGTGTCTATGTCTCTCTTTACTACTAACGTTAGTGTATTAAGTTATCATAATAATAGTTTACCATGATCCTTGTTGGTCGAAATAAATGAAATTGTATTTATTTATTCCAAACATAATTGAGGTGCATGTCGCCACGTAGTGATATATGGTTCTGTAGTTTAATTATACAGGAAAAGTAGGTTACATATTGAATATTTAATGAAGTTAGGCTTAGCAGGTTTACGATACAACCTTAATTTACAACCTTTAATGAGGTGCTAACTATTTGTTACAACATAATATACTATAATACCCACGCGGAGTTGCTTTACTAACAGACAAATAGGTCAACCCTCTGCCGTCAGAGCCATTCTCTCAGATGCTCTAGTGATACACTCATTGCAAGAACGGTACTAGCTTTGCCTTATGGTTTTTCCTGCGTATTATTAGATTTTTCAGGAATTCTCCTGT
This sequence comes from Drepana falcataria, assembly GCA_945859725.1. Taxonomy (NCBI): domain Eukaryota; kingdom Metazoa; phylum Arthropoda; class Insecta; order Lepidoptera; family Drepanidae; genus Drepana; species Drepana falcataria. Next base: position 11,948,134 of record OX243931.1, on the reverse strand, counting down.
GCTAATTCAGCTAATAATCTGCCAAACGTCATTCTATTACGTTTAATAGTAATTGCGTGAAAAAGGAACATTTTTTTTACAATCTTATACTATTAGTATTTAGGAAGTAAATAAAACTTACCCTCTCCACGATCCCAATCCTGTCGTAATATACCAGCCCGGGGAACAGCTTACACGCGATGTCCATGACCGGGTCCTTGTAGCCCCACAGGTACTCATACGCGGTCACATTGATGATGGCTTTCGACTTGACCTGCCTCACCAACACATTGTACATGTCTCTGAGGAACGCTGGGTACTTCCCAATGATGTTCGTTGTGCTCTACAATATAAGGCTCAATTTTAATAAGCCTAGCATTGGTTCAATTTAGTTCAGCAAAGAATATTACAGTCTTCATAATTATTAAAATTTGCATCATTAACAGCTCGATTGAGAGAAAAATATCGTCTGCAAAAAAATCGTACGAAAGATATAATAAGAAGCTCAGAAGCGTGAGAGGTTCCAACTGACTGTAGATGAAAAACTGACATCATTTCAAGGACAATGCAAAACTTTTTTGACGGAAGTTAAGAAGTCCAGAAATTGTTTTACAGCTAAGTACTGGGATGAATGTGATTATCTCGGAGGACAATGACAAAGCAGACGTCCTCAGGCGATGGAGTGAATTTTACAAAAATATGTATGATGATGATGCCGCTGAACTACTCATAGAGCTGCCTCCAACAGAATCTGTCGAGGATCCTATAGTGGATAAAATAAGTATGGAAGAGATTGTAAGAGCGATAAGAGGTCTGAAAATCTGTGGAAAAGCAGCAGGAATAGGTGGGATTGCAGCTGAAATGATCAAGTACGGTGGACCAGCGGTCTGGGACGTCATCTATTTGCTATGCAATCTTTGCTGGGAAAAAGGTGATATTCCGGACGACTGGAGGCGAGCAGTCATTGCGCCTTTCTATAAAGGAAAGGGATCACGATTAGACTGCTCAAACTACAGAGCCATCAGATTGGTCAGCTTTGCTAGTAAAGGGTACACAAAGATCCTGACAATCAGAATGCGAGAGCGATCCGAAAGGTTACTCTGGGAATCCCAAGGTGGATTTAGATTTATTCTTTCTTTGCGGAATTGCGGAAAAGTTTTTGGATATTAACCAGAGAGTTTTCTGCGCTTATGTCGACTTAGAGGAGGCATTTAATACGAACGGATGTGGAGTGAAGAATGTGAAAAGAAGGGGCTGTACCAAGACTAAGGTTCTGGTATTTGAAAGAGATGAACAAGTGACCGATTGTGTTATATCGGTAAATGGGCAAATTCTAGAGCAAGTTAATGAATTTGTATATTTAGGAAGCATTTTCATATGAGATGGAAAGTATGAGAAAGATGTGAATGGGGCCATGTCGGCGTTGATGGACAGTCAGTAAAAAAAGTGTTGCCAAAAAGTGGTGCATACTTTATTGTATGGCAGCGAATCCTGGGTATGTCAGAGGAAGTATGAAAATAGCTTAAATGCATTTGAGAGGCGACCTCTTCGAAAAATGTGTCGAGTAACGATCTTAGAATATCGAATCCGACCTTTATACAGCAGCTTAGTCACAAGAATTGGATTAAATTTACCAAATCTTTCATGGGCTACATCTAACATCCCGTATCATATTATTATACTTTTTTTTATTTTTTTTATACAACAAGAGTGGCAAACAAGCATACAGCCCACCTGATGGGAAACGGTTACCGTAGCCTATTTACGCTCACGATACCGAAGTATCACTTGTGCTCTGCCACTCTGTGTTCGGAGAGTTACAGTGTGTTGGCAGCATAAGGTATAATCCCTCTGCTTCCAACACAATGTAACAATCCTCCCCCCTCCTCAAGGAGCTCATTACTGGTAACCTTATTCACCACGTAGGAACACAACACAATAAATTGTGTTATTTGGCTACGGACTTCTATAAGGTGGAGGTCCTGCCCCAGTCGGGCAGCTCCGAATTCGAACGGGAAACCCGTTATGCCCTACCTCTCTTATACATACATACATACATATACAGTATGAATTGAAAGACTCTACCCTCTCTGTATATCTATAATACGTGTACAATTTGCATACATAAACCTCACTCACCAACAGAGCAGCATTAGGGATACTAATTGGTATATCCTCGGGGTACCCAATAGATTTCTCTCTAATGAAGTCTGCTCTCATCCGGGACCAGTATTTCACCACGCCGGCCTCCTCATCTATCGTCACGTTATCATTATTCCTATACTCTCTGCGAAAACAATTCAAAATACATTCAAGGATACTCGTATTTTTTTTACAATTAAAGTGGCAAACAAACATGCTGTTCGGCAGATGGTAAGCGATTACCGTCGCCTATGGACGTTTGAAACACCAGGGATATCGCTCGCGCGTTGGAGACGCTAAAGCTTTTCCACTATAGAGGTGGTAAGTGTGGCGGCCCGCCTAATGGTCGTAGCAAGGCTAGCCTTGATGCAATTACTAGTATTGAGTCTAAGTCAAGACTTGCTTATAAATAAATGGTGAGAAACACAAAAACATTCAACCGTCCATTGTATTAATTGATAAGACCAAAGTTTCATAAGAGTGTAGGTAAGTTTTTTGAGAGAACAGATTTTAATTAATAATTTAGCGGCTAATTAAACAAGGTCTTTCGCAAAACGGCTGATGATATAAAATGCCGTACACATGGAAACGTTGAGAGCACTCCAAACCGATTGAATGGAAGAAACTGATTGTATGTGGATGAAGCGAAAGAGGTAGGTAAGGCTAGGGAGAACTAACGCTTTACTCTCCTCGCGAGTGATATTTCTTCGAGTTCGCGGCGTTTACGACGGCGTTTATAACGATGTTTTCGGGATTTGCATGCTCAAGCAAATAAACAAACAAACAAATTCTTCAGGTTTATAATATTTCTATAGACATGTATACTTACATAGTATAATAGATACCCTTACGCCTTCCCGCGAGGGTCCGCGAAAGATATATGCGATATATATATATATATATACATATCTGCCTACCCCTTCGGGGACCCTTGTGGGAAGGCGTGAGGATATATTATTATATATATATATAATAATATATATATATAAATATATATAATATATAAATATAATAATATATCCTCTCTTATATACCCTTGTGGGACCACACCCACTTTCCGCCAGAGGTATATTAGGTATATATATATATATATATATATATATATATATATATGCGATAAATATATATATATATATCGCATATATCTTTCGCGGGCCCTCGCGGGAAGGCGTAAGGGTATCTATTATACTATGTAAGTATACATGTCTATAGAAATATTATAAACCTGAAGAATTTGTTTGTTTGTTTATTTGCTTGAGCATGCAAATCCCGAAACATCTAATTCGATATGAAAAAAGATTTGTACATTGATGTACACAGATGCCCATTTATTGAGAAAAGCTTTAGGCAATTACAACATCGTGTTACGATGAAAAAAGTTGCGACAACTGGGAAGAAATAGAAGATTTATCCTAGATGAAAACAAGTTTTTGCGGCTGAAATTGCAGGGAATAGTCATAGCTCATATATATAAATATAATATATTACATCAATCATATATTACACAGCTCTAACGAATAGGGAGCATGGGGTGCGGAGAGCAACTTTGCGAAAACGGTAATCGTCACTAAGCTAAAAGGTCCCAACCGGTCTCGGTTGATTAGATGAATCTGATTTAAGCTGTGATTTGCATTTATATGTCGTATGTCAGCGAATGATTAACATTCCTTGATTTTAAATATATATGTCGTAAATCACCGAAGAGCCGTGGTAGCCAAGTGGTTCAAGTAGTTACCTACAACACATAGATTGCAAGTTCGAATCCCGACTGTAACAGCCGGCAGTTATCCTTCTTTCAATGTCTTTCTCATACTTTCCATCTCATGGGAACATGCTTCACCATATAACACAGTCAGATGTTTATGTCTATCGTTGCAAATATTTGTTTAAATACCTACTGGAATGTAAAGGGTCCAACTTCCTCCAAGTGAAGCTTGTCATCTTCACCTGACAGGAAGGCCTCCGCGTTGGTCACGTTGTATATGTAGAAGGAAATGTAGATACCTTTCAGTTCGTGGGTCAACAGGTCGTGTACCATCGAACCTTCGGCTATCCGTAATTTCTAAGGGAATTTCAGTAAAAAATTTACCTTATGTCACTGTTGGTAAACTTTGAAATCATTTGCTAATTGTTCTATAAGTAAGATAAGGGGTATGTGAAAGCTTAATCTAAAACAAAGTATTTTTGATTTATCTTCCATTTACAAAACTGATTAAACAATTAACAAATTTTAAGTACACGATCTTAAACGTTGATTACCTAAAGTCGACAGTAAATATAGCCGTTAACCTTGTATGGAACAATTTTATAGTAGGGAATGCATCTAGTCCGTCTAGTCTAGTAGTAGACTAGTCTAATAGGTCTGCAATAGGTCTTATATTAAAAGTTTTGCAATAAAAGTTGCATAGTATGACGTGTCAATTAGCAAGGACAATATTTTGCATTCTACTTTTAAAATGATACGAAGTTGATATTAGCACTCTTAAGTAAAGCGACACAACGTTAGCAAGTTCGAATTCCGACTGTACCAATAAGGTTTTCTGAACTTAAGTATTAGTTAAGAACTTCAGTGATTAGTCACATTACAAGCTTTACGGTAAAGGAAACTATTGAGAGGAAACCTGCGTAGTTTTGAGAAGAAATTCGAATACGAATGTATAGTGCTTGAGAAACAGCGATGGTTTCGGCATCTGTCACGTTAGCACCTAAATATATTTCATGCGAAAAGAAGGTGTTGTACAACCACAACAACAACAAGTTGTTGATTGTGTTGTGAAAATCGATTAATATAACTGCTAGATCATTCGTAACTCATGGCAGAAGTTGACAGCTAGAGTTATAAAATGTAAATTAGTTATAAATTATAATATGTGATTAGCTAAGCTCATACTTACATACTTAACTAGGTAGAATATGGGGTCAATGGCCATCAATAGGACGGGCACAATCGCACAAATAATTCCCAGTATTGCCGCCGTTAGTAATCTTCCTGTGAAAATAAATCGTAATCTTACTAATATTGTAAGTGTGAAAGTTTGTAAGTTTGGATGTTTGCAGGCCTTTCACGGTCAAACGGCTGAACCGATTTTGCTGAAAGTGGAAATGGTGATAGCTTATACCAAGGAATAGGACATAGGCTACTTATTAATGCTGAAAAATTCAAAGTTCTAATATTATAGAGTATGATGCTCTACATGCTCTAAAATACATAAGCTACTTTTATAGAGTATGATGCTCTACATGCTCTAAAATACATAAGCTACTTTTATAGAGTATGATGCTCTACATGCTCTAAAATACATAAGCTACTTTTATAGAGTATGATGCTCTACATGCTCTAAAATACATAAGCTACTTTTATAGAGTATGATGCTCTACATGCTTTAAAATACATAAGCTACTTTTATAGAGTATGATGCTCTACATGCTCTAAAATACATAAGCTACTTTTATAGAGTATGATGCTCTACATGCTTTAAAATACATAAGCTACTTTTATAGAGTATGATGCTCTACATGCTCTAAAATACATAAGCTACTTTTATAGAGTATGATGCTCTACATGCTCTAAAATACATAAGCTACTTTTATAGAGTATGATGCTCTACATGCTCTAAAATACATAAGCTACTTTTATAGAGTATGATGCTCTACATGCTTTAAAATACATAAGCTACTTTTATAGAGTATGATGCTCTACATGCTCTAAAATACATAAGCTACTTTTATAGAGTATGATGCTCTACATGCTCTAAAATACATAAGCTACTTTTATAGAGTATGATGCTCTACATGCTTTAAAATACATAAGCTACTTTTATAGAGTATGATGCTCTACATGCTCTAAAATACATAAGCTACTTTTATAGAGTATGATGCTCTACATGCTCTAAAATACATAAGCTACTTTTATAGAGTATGATGCTCTACATGCTCTAAAATACATAAGCTACTTTTATAGAGTATGATGCTCTACATGCTTTAAAATACATAAGCTACTTTTATAGAGTATGATGCTCTACATGCTCTAAAATACATAAGCTACTTTTATAGAGTATGATGCTCTACATGCTCTAAAATACATAAGCTACTTTTATAGAGTATGATGCTCTACATGCTCTAAAATACATAAGCTACTTTTATAGAGTATGATGCTCTACATGCTCTAAAATACATAAGCTACTTTTATAGAGTATGATGCTCTACATGCTCTAAAATACATAAGCTACTTTTATAGAGTATGATGCTCTACATGCTCTAAAATACATAAGCTACTTTTATAGAGTATGATGCTCTACATGCTCTAAAATACATAAGCTACTTTTATAGAGTATGATGCTCTACATGCTCTAAAATACATAAGCTACTTTTATAGAGTATGATGCTCTACATGCTCTAAAATACATAAGCTACTTTTATAGAGTATGATGCTCTACATGCTCTAAAATACATAAGCTACTTTTATAGAGTATGATGCTCTACATGCTTTAAAATACATAAGCTACTTTTATAGAGTATGATGCTCTACATGCTTTAAAATACATAAGCTACTTTTATAGAGTATGATGCTCTACATGCTCTAAAATACATAAGCTACTTTTATAGAGTATGATGCTCTACATGCTCTAAAATACATAAGCTACTTTTATAGAGTATGATGCTCTACATGCTCTAAAATACATAAGCTACTTTTATAGAGTATGATGCTCTACATGCTCTAAAATACATAAGCTACTTTTATAGAGTATGATGCTCTACATGCTCTAAAATACATAAGCTACTTTTATAGAGTATGATGCTCTACATGCTCTAAAATACATAAGCTACTTTTATAGAGTATGATGCTCTACATGCTTTAAAATACATAAGCTACTTTTATAGAGTATGATGCTCTACATGCTTTAAAATACATAAGCTACTTTTATAGAGTATGATGCTCTACATGCTCTAAAATACATAAGCTACTTTTATAGAGTATGATGCTCTACATGCTCTAAAATACATAAGCTACTTTTATAGAGTATGATGCTCTACATGCTCTAAAATACATAAGCTACTTTTATAGAGTATGATGCTCTACATGCTCTAAAATACATAAGCTACTTTTATAGAGTATGATGCTCTACATGCTCTAAAATACATAAGCTACTTTTATAGAGTATGATGCTCTACATGCTTTAAAATACATAAGCTACTTTTATAGAGTATGATGCTCTACATGCTCTAAAATACATAAGCTACTTTTATAGAGTATGATGCTCTACATGCTTTAAAATACATAAGCTACTTTTATAGAGTATGATGCTCTACATGCTTTAAAATACATAAGCTACTTTTATAGAGTATGATGCTCTACATGCTCTAAAATACATAAGCTACTTTTATAGAGTATGATGCTCTACATGCTTTAAAATACATAAGCTACTTTTATAGAGTATGATGCTCTACATGCTTTAAAATACATAAGCTACTTTTATAGAGTATGATGCTCTACATGCTTTAAAATACATAAGCTACTTTTATAGAGTATGATGCTCTACATGCTCTAAAATACATAAGCTACTTTTATAGAGTATGATGCTCTACATGCTTTAAAATACATAAGCTACTTTTATAGAGTATGATGCTCTACATGCTTTAAAATACATAAGCTACTTTTATAGAGTATGATGCTCTACATGCTCTAAAATACATAAGCTACTTTTATAGAGTATGATGCTCTACATGCTCTAAAATACATAAGCTACTTTTATAGAGTATGATGCTCTACATGCTCTAAAATACATAAGCTACTTTTATAGAGTATGATGCTCTACATGCTTTAAAATACATAAGCTACTTTTATAGAGTATGATGCTCTACATGCTCTAAAATACATAAGCTACTTTTATAGAGTATGATGCTCTACATGCTCTAAAATACATAAGCTACTTTTATAGAGTATGATGCTCTACATGCTCTAAAATACATAAGCTACTTTTATAGAGTATGATGCTCTACATGCTCTAAAATACATAAGCTACTTTTATAGAGTATGATGCTCTACATGCTCTAAAATACATAAGCTACTTTTATAGAGTATGATGCTCTACATGCTTTAAAATACATAAGCTACTTTTATAGAGTATGATGCTCTACATGCTCTAAAATACATAAGCTACTTTTATAGAGTATGATGCTCTACATGCTTTAAAATACATAAGCTACTTTTATAGAGTATGATGCTCTACATGCTTTAAAATACATAAGCTACTTTTATAGAGTATGATGCTCTACATGCTCTAAAATACATAAGCTACTTTTATAGAGTATGATGCTCTACATGCTTTAAAATACATAAGCTACTTTTATAGAGTATGATGCTCTACATGCTCTAAAATACATAAGCTACTTTTATAGAGTATGATGCTCTACATGCTTTAAAATACATAAGCTACTTTTATAGAGTATGATGCTCTACATGCTTTAAAATACATAAGCTACTTTTATAGAGTATGATGCTCTACATGCTCTAAAATACATAAGCTACTTTTATAGAGTATGATGCTCTACATGCTTTAAAATACATAAGCTACTTTTATAGAGTATGATGCTCTACATGCTTTAAAATACATAAGCTACTTTTATAGAGTATGATGCTCTACATGCTTTAAAATACATAAGCTACTTTTTCGCACTCGCGGGCATAAGCTACTACATATAAAGCCGTGGTGGCCGAGTGGTTCGGGCAGTTGCCTGCGTCACAGGGTTGCAAGTTCGAATCCCGACTGTAACAATGAGTTTTTCTAAACTTAAGTACAGTGATTCCTTACGCCACGAGCTTTACGGTGAAGGAAAACATCGAGAAACCTGAATACGTCTGAGAATAAATTCAAAGGCGTATGTATAGTCGTGCTTGAGTAACGGCGATGGACTCGCATCTGTCACGTTGGCACCTGAAGTATATCTCTGGCGGAAAGTGGGTGTGTGGGTATTAAATGTATGTATATCTTCACGCCTGCCCACAAAGGTCCCCAACGGGGTACATATATATAATTTGGAGCTGCCCAACTGGGGCAGGACCTCCACCTTATAGAAGTCCGTAGCCAAATAACACAATGTATTGTGTTGTGTTCCTACGCGGTGAATAAGGTTTCTAGTAATGAGCTCCTTGGGGTGGGGGGAGGATTGTTGTATTGTGTTGGCAGCACAGGGATTAGTCTCATTATGCTACCAACACAGTACAACTCTCCGAACACAGAGTGGCAACGCTCAAGTGTTTTCCATGCTTGTTTGCCACTCTTGTAGTATAAAAATCCCTGTGCTGCCAACACAATACAACAATCCTCCCCCCACCCCAAGGAGCTCATTACTGGAAACCTTATTCACCGCGTAGGAACACAACACAATACATTGTGTTATTTGGCTACGGACTTCTATAAGGTGGAGGTCCTGCCCCAGTCGGGCAGCTCCAAATTATATATATGTACCCCGTTGGGGACCCTTGTGGGCAGGCGTGAACACACCCACTTTCCGCCAATTCCCGAATTCGAACGGGAAACCCGTTATGCCCTACCTCTCTCATATAATATTGCGTGTCTTCTTGCATTATACATAATTACGTATCTATAATAATAAACAATAAATAAAGAATAAACCTTTGGCTGTTACACGTCAGTGAGCTATGATCCGATGTCATATTGTCACTTATGTCAGTGAGCTATGATCCGATGTCACATTGTCACTTATGTCAAGAGTATAAGAAAAAAAGCGTCGTGAATAATATGGCCATGACATACGTACTTCTTGTAGAGGCATTGTGATTGATAGGACCCTTGCTGCCAATTACCATTTCGGTAGCTGTTGGTTGGTCTTAAACTAAACGAAACACGATCTGAAAAGAACCGGTACTATTATAAATGAGATTGTATTAGCAGTTTGTAAGCTTTTGTGATATTATTCTCTTTGCTGATGACACCTCGCTAATTTTTAAAATAGATAGGAAAAATACGAATGTCTTGCATGTAAACGAAAGTTTAACTGTTCTCTCGAAATGGTTCGCAGCTAATAATCTTTTACTGAATCCAAACAAAACGAAATGTCTTAAGTTCTCTTTACCAAATGTAACACAACGGGATCTGAATTTAAATCTTGACGGCAACAAACTTGATGCTATAGCGGAAACTGTATTCCTAGGAATTACCATCGACTCAAAATTGCAATGGGGCCCGCACATTAGAACACTTTCCGGTCGGTTAAGCTCAGCTGCATATGCAGTACGGAAAATAAAGCATTTAACTGATGTAGCCACAGCTAGGCTAGTATACTATGCTTATTTCCACAGTATTATGTCCTATGGCATTCTGCTGTGGGGATCAGCGGCAGACGTTGACTCAATTTTCATTCTTCAAAAGAGGGCGGTCCGCGCGATCTATGACATGGGTCCTCGCGAGTCTCTCAGGGAGAAATTTAAAGAGATCGACATACTAACTTTGCCTTCACTCTATATCTTTGAATGTATTTTATATGTCCGCAAAAATAGAGGGATTTACAAAATTAAAAGCGACTGCCATAATAAAAATACCCGCAGTAAACATGAAATTGTAATCCCGAAATACAGATTAACAAAAACGAGCAAGTCATTTATTATAAATAGTATACGCTTTTACAACAAGCTGCCAAAGTCAGTTATAGAACTGACCGATGTAAAGTTCAAAAAAATTATCAAACGTGTTCTGATTAAAAAAGCATATTATAAAATCAAGGACTACGTTGAAGATAAAGAAGTTTGGCTCTAGTTCCTTCTGCGCATGCGGCTTCCCTGGTAGCTCATAAACGGCACAAATTTGTGGATGTCTCTAACTATTCTGAATCTTTTTCTTTTCTCAATTCGGGTTGTTTTTTTTTATACAATAATAATTTTACTTTTTTTTTATTATTTTAATTTATTCCATATCTTGACCAGAATTAGTTACAGTACTGATGGCAATATTTGTGTCACTTGTTTAATTTGTCTAATTTGTGAATGTGAGAACATTGTAGGCTTAGTAGATTCTTAGATCTTGCTAACATTTTTATAATTATCTTGTTTTATGTATGCTTTGTATAGTAAGCGACGACCTATTGTCGGGCCTACGTTGTTCTCCCATACTTGGGTACTATTGCTGTAACGAAAAAAAAAAAAAAATATTGTATATGCCTAATGATCTGAAAAGAGTAACCATGGAGTTTCTTGCCGGTTCTTCTCCATGGAAACGACCAACCCGAACCGTGCTTCTTTTTCGACGTTTTATAAGTGCCCACCTTTTATAAGGGCCTATGTGAAATAAAATGATTTTGATTTTTTGATTTTGATTTTAAGCCGTTTGAAAACCCTTAAATCTCATCAACGCATACAATTGGAACCTTACCGGAATACCAAGTAATTATCGATCTTGTTCTAATGGATTTATAGACGAATATTGTTTGCGTTTTTAGACTTGACACTTTATACCCTTTAAATCTCATTGGATGAATGTACAAAGTTGTAAAAAACTAATAACAAAGTTTCAAAATCAAAATTAACAATATTTTATTCAATGCAAGGGATACAGGGTACAGGGTACTAATTGAACGTCACATGCTAAATTTAAAACTACAGTTACTATCGTTTAAAATAAGAAAAACCTGTCAGGAGACGAAACGGCGAAACATACGGTGCGATGGAGCTTCGCGGTCAAAATAGGTACTATACAGAATTACTTATTATATTAAAGTGCATAGTTGATAACCCCATGAACACTGCCTTTGAAAGGGCATTAAAATTGATTCAATAAGTACCCTTTACCTTGGTACAATTCCACATAAATTGACCTAGTCCCAAATTAAGCAAAGCTGTGTTATGGTAACTAGATCGAGCTTTACGGTGAAGGAAAACATCGAGAGGAAACCTGCATACGTCCGAGAAGAAATTCAAAAGGTATATGTATAGTCGTGCTTGAGTAACGGCGATGGACTCGCCATCTGTCACGTTGGCACTTAATATACCTCTGGCGGAAAGTGGGTGTGTGGGTATTACCTATACACCTCTGCCTACCCCTTCGGGGACCCTTGTGAGAAGGCGTGAGGATATATTATTATTTTATAGATATATACATAAATACATAGGACTAAAACTACAAATCTTCGTGTTCATCACACAAATATCTGCCCTCAGCGGGAATCGAACCTTCGGTCTCAAGTTACGTCAAGTCAGGAGCTTTAAGCACTAATCTTTGAATAATTTATTATATTAGAGCATGTTCTTCTTTCAACACACGTGGTTAGTAACTAACTGTATAATATGTACTTTTAACGTTAACTTTTCGCCGAAGATACATTTAGCTGTGTATCTTATGGCATCGTCATGAGGATACATTTAGCTGTGTATCTTATGGCATCGTCATGAGGATACATTTAGCTGTGTATCTTATGGCATCGTCATGAGGATAAATTTAGCTGTGTATCTTATGGCATCGTCATGAGGATACATTTAGCTGTGTATCTTATGGCATCGTCATGAGGATACATTTAGCTGTGTATCTTATGGCATCGTCATGAGGATACATTTAGCTGTGTATCTTATGGCATCGTCATGAGGATACATTTAGCTGTGTATCTTATGGCATCGTCATGAGGATACATTTAGCTGTGTATCTTATGGCATCGTCATGAGGATACATTTAGCTGTGTATCTTATGGCATCGTCATGAGGATACATTTAGCTGTGTATCTTATGGCATCGTCATGAGGATACATTTAGCTGTGTATCTTATGGCATCGTCATGAGGATACATTTAGCTGTGTATCTTATGGCATCGTCATGAGGATACATTTAGCTGTGTATCTTATGGCATCGTCATGAGGATACATTTAGCTGTGTATCTTATGGCATCGTCATGAGGATAAATTTAGCTGTGTATCTTATGGCATCGTCATGAGGATACATTTAGCTGTGTATCTTATGGCATCGTCATGAGGATACATTTAGCTGTGTATCTTATGGCATCGTCATGAGGATACATTTAGCTGTGTATCTTATGGCATCGTCATGAGGATACATTTAGCTGTGTATCTTATGGCATCGTCATGAGGATACATTTAGCTGTGTATCTTATGGCATCGTCATGAGGATACATTTAGCTGTGTATCTTATGGCATCGTCATGAGGATACATTTAGCTGTGTATCTTATGGCATCGTCATGAGGATACATTTAGCTGTGTATCTTATGGCATCGTCATGAGGATACATTTAGCTGTGTATCTTATGGCATCGTCATGAGGATATATCCGTAACACCTGACATCTACTAGGTATATACGGTATGAACGTAGCTATGTAAATGAACAAATCTTGGACCCCATATATTACAAATGAATACTCTTATTTTCTTCTTAATTTATACTTTATTAATTAGTCTTAATTAGGTCTTGTTAAAATTCCATAAATTTATTCATAATTAAACTTAAAAGTCGAATCCGATCAAATTGAATCTTGACCTGTCAGGAAACACTGAACGCTATAAGGAGTTTAAGTAGGTAGAGTGCATTCTTCAAAGTCATCCCGCGTTATGTCTTGTTTGTAGGAGGTCGATTGTTTCAAACGCGGAAAATTAACATGGCCGCATAAAAGTATGTCCTAGCAATACAGAGTCACATGCATACATACATATGATCACACCGTGTCTCTCACGGAGTAAGAGTGGAACACCATTTCTCTCTAAACGTGCAATCTTCGCTGCGGCCACATTCATCCATCTTTCATATATGATAGCCGGATTCGAGAAAGATCTCTTGACGTTCCCATCCTTGAGTGTTCAATCGATTTGATCTAGGTAGTTGGAACGTGCTTTTCCTCTGCCTCTACTTCCACACACTGTCGCATTGTATATTTGTTTCGTCAATCTTTCTCCACTCAGAGTCATATCACGCGCGCATTGCCTACCGTATTTTTCGTGCCTACTGTTCCTGTGTTCCTCTCCGCAGTATCACAACACTACCAAGCTACAACAGGGGTCTCAATATGTAAGTACTAGCCTTAATGCGGGGAAGCCCAAGGTCGTAGCTTATCATCAGGCGCACCCCTAGTTTGCCACCTTTTTTGTGTAAAAAAACTCTATCATGTGTAATAGGCGGCTTGACTTGAATGACAACCATACAACGGTCCCCGAACCCATCCTTTTTTCGTCGGAGTTTTTTTTTAAAAACGCCATAGCTACAGGTTGAATAAAATGTGGCTCCGAGATAGTTTGTAGCTAGATATAAACATGTGTTAACATAGTACATGTTTTATGCCAGACTAAATCTACCAATGATATAAAATGTAAAACGCGGTGCACATCTAGTAATAAAAAAAAAGTAAAAAAGAGGGTAAAAAAAAATATAGAAAAGAACTTACATTTTCAATAATGTAAACAATTACAATATTCACAATCAATTATTTTATTTGTGAGTATTTAGATATTAAACTGTTTCTGTAAATATATAAGCTCTAGCCACTTGGAGTAGCTAACTCAAGAGTTCGCGACGTACTAACATAACACCGAACAAGGACTCTTTGACTGCTCTCGCGGCGATTTACACGCTTAAGATTAAAACTGAATGTTGAATGGAAAAATATACATTTATATAATTACTGAGACAGAAGTCTGCACTGCTGAATAAAAATTTTATGGCAATGAGGTTTAATTGAGTGCTTACTAGCTGTGCCCCGCTGGTTCGCCCTTGATGCATTTGGTATACTAATTTGTACGGAAGATAAAAGTAGCCTTGGTCCAGCATTAAAGTTTTCATTTGATTGCAACGCATACTTATTATTATTTATTTCATAAATGAGCACATAATCATTTACGCTAATTTGAGTACTCGAAACCGACGAGCATGTTTGAAGAGACTGATGAATGTGGACGAAGCGAAAGAGGTATGTAAGTCTAGAGAAAACTGGCCCTCTATACTCTCTGCCTACCCCGTTACGGACTTGGCGTGATGATATGTATGTATATATGTACAATTAATAGTTTCTTGTCGGTTCATCTCCAACCAACCCGAACCGTGCACCTTTTTCGACGTTTCATAAGTGCCCACCTAAGCCTATGTGAAATAAAATATTTTGGGTTTGAGAAGAAGTTATGGCTATCTTTCTGCGTATGCCAGACTGTTAGATTCAAATAGGTACTACGCGAACCTACCTACATAATTTGAAAGACTTGTTAATTTTTGATAAGACTATGATAGAAGGCTGTCTTAAAATAATTGGTATTTTATTGAAGTTTTTTTAAAAGATCCAGTATACCCCAAGCGATTCCCTGTCACCCATGAAAAGATCCAAAGTGACCCATCCACGGGTCGCAGTGGATCATTTCCCATTTTTTTATAAACTTGTTATAACTTGTAAATGTATGCCGTTTTTACCAATAATTGCACCTGGTTTTGTAGATTAGGGACATATCTTTTGGTTAATTATCATAGATTAATTATTAACGCATAAACTTGGGATTTGTGGAGCTTGAAAAAAAAAGTGATCCATTGTTACCCACTCTCCCCTACCTACGTTTAATTTGTATGTTACTTGAAGACATATAAATACATTAAATCCCTACAATGGACATTATTTATAATATATAACTTAAATTCCAATCGATACCTACGCACAAAATCAAAAATACAATTTTTTTACATCAAAACCAATGAATTAATAAACTGTATTTTACCAACAACAAGATCGGGTACAGCATAGAAACGGTGTAATATCGATGTTGCGTATATTTAGAAGATTAGTCATGCTTTACCTTAGTATAGGGCCAAACTGAAACTTCCCCGAAGGGGTAGGCAGAGGTGTATAAGTAATACCCACACACCCACTTTCCGCCAGAGTTATATTAAGTGACAACGTGACAGATGGCGAGTCCATCGCCGTTACTCAAGCACGACTATACATACGCCTTTGAATTTCTTCTCAGACGTATGCAGGTTTCCTCACGATGTTTTCCTTCACCGTAAAGCTCGTGGTGTGACTAATCACTGTACTTCAATTCAGAAAAACTCATTGGTACAGTCGGGATTCGAACTTGCGATCTTTGTGTCGCTGGCAACTGCTCGAACCACTCGGCCACCACGGCTCTGCACTGAGATAATAAATTTTTTATTTATTGTATAATTATCACATTTTTATTCATTGTTTTTGGTGAAATAAATCATACTCTTTTGCAAGTCATTTGCAGCGAATAATAGCATTTAAACAATTAAAATAATAAATAATAATAATCTCATGCCGTCTAATCGAGACCTCTCGTGACAGGCGGGCTGGAACATATCTCGCTCGGAGAATCAGCATTGCTATCCAGCGTGGCAATGCTGCTGGGGCAAATATTTTATCTCAATATAAAAAATATAAATGCAAGAACTCAATATATCAATAGCTTACGTCATACAAGTATGGCTTCGAACGGTTTGTTTGACACTGACACTACCTCTAAAGTAATTGATTCCATTTATCAATTTTCATATCTGGCTGGCTTGCTCACAGATATAAGATACAACTTCATCAGATCAGTTTTTCTTTCAAGACTCATCCCATTATTTCTGACTTAATTCAAAAGCAACAAATTTAAAGCGGTTACCGTCGCCTTTGGGCGATTAGAGGAATCTTATCTGAAGGAATCTTCGGATAAGTTTTATTCAGACAATCATTTCGTTGAAGATTTGTTACTTTCAGCCGAGTGCCGTTGTATAGGGCTCGGATGAACTTAAATTACTGAGTAGAATGATTGGTCCTCCGGCTTTTAAATCAGTTAAGTGTACTGAGGGGCGGTGTATTTAGGGAATCTAAACACTCTATCGTATAGGTAGCGTCTTCTTTGTTAATAACTGTGTTAATACATATATATTCCCTACCTTCCCCAGAAACATATGAATTGAGCGTTGCTGCCTGGATGTTTTGAGGGGCCAAAATAGTTCGTTGGAAGTCGATCCAAGAAGCGTCACGGTTCGAGATCTCTGTGGGCTCCCCGTATACAGAGGAAATGAGCTCCAGCTGTGAGGCAACAGAACATTACAGGCTCTTGACTAAAATTACTTTACCACCTTCATTAATGTGATATGTACCGTCACCAATATTTTGCAGTAAATTTGTGAGATTCTGCGCATTTGGGTTGCCTCTTAAATGAGCTCCGAGTATTATTAAAGCCCAAATGAGTCGATAAAATAGGTACTACGCCTTAAAATAGACCTCTTTAGATAGGCACGTATTTCTTCAGCTCTCGTTCCTCGAGGTAGTATAACGAGTGTCTGCCTGAAGTCAAGTAATTTTGCCTTAGGTACAGCTTCCACAGCTTTGCAGTTAGTCAACGTACGCTCGTCATTTACGCCGCGAGGAACTCGGCGTTATGATATGCTTGAACAAAATTAAATTTAATACAGAAATAGACTTAGGTAAACATTTAATGACCAAATAAATAAAAGAATTTCGTATTTACATTTGAATTTGAAACTAGTTATTAGCTAATAATAGCTAAAATAATCATTGCTTGTTCTGGAGGTGGGGTGTATACAATAGCATTGTTTTGCGATCTCCATCTGTGGTACATTTGCTTGAGGGAGTAGGAGAGAAGGCAGAAGGAGGCGAGGAAGAGAAGAACCTCAGCAGCCAGCAACACGTTTGGACCGAGCACGTACATCCAGTAGAGGGACTGCTTTGTGGCCGGAGGAAGTTCAGGGTGTTTCTGGAATGGACAAGAGAGAGAGAAAAGTTTAATCACCAACATTTATTATACCATCACAGATCTGACGATCTAATGTCTCTGTCTACCGCGTGAAGGAATTGGCGAGATGATATGTATGTATCAGAGGAGATGCTGAAACTAATGTAAATATGAATTGTCACCATTAGCTCTGAAGAGCAGCGATTAATTATGCCGGCTAATCTCTTTTAAAGTAATTGTATTTCTGGCTTAAACAACTCTATTTGCGTTTTTAATACATTTAACGACATGGACTATAACACCTCTCGCCATCGACGGGGAATTCATCCATCGAAACCATGGAACCACAAGGGACTCGCACTGGTTTTAAATGTTTCTTTCCGCGAATGCTCACGCTGCGGATTGAGCTCCCCGTTGAGGTTTTCCCTACGGAGTGCAGCTTAATTAATATAAAAAATTCAGTATATAAAAAACAACACGAACTCTAAAAATATATTAATACATACACACATTAGTCACACCACGAGATTTACGGTGAAGGAAAACATCGAGAGGAAACCTGCATACGTCTGAGAAGAAATTCAAAGCCGTATGTATAGTCGTGCTTGAGTAACGGCGATGGACTCGCCATCTGTCACGTTGGCACCAAATATACCTCTGGCGGAAAGTGGGTGTGTGGGTATTACCTATACACCTCTGCCTACCCCTTCGGGGACCCTTGTCGGAAGGCGTGAGGATATATTATTATTATTATTTTACATAGGTAGATGAAGAGAGATCTATCTACTATATAGCGATACCAATCACAGACCTTAATTTAACCATAAAAGTGCAAATATATTCCAATACAAATTATAATCATAACAAGACTTGTTTAAGTATTAATTATCATTAATTTTGATAATCCATTCCATTTTATTTAATAAAATATATCCTGTGTTAATCCAGTCATAGTCTACATCCGTGCCCAATTATATAACACCGTTCAGTAATTTTTCGTGAGAGAGAAACAACCATACAAAGTTTCGCGTTTGTGATATCTGTAGGACCTTTCAAAACGCCACACTTCGAGTTGTCCCGAGCAATGCGAATTGACCCATAGGCTGACAGGGCATCAACGCGTTGATGGCACCCACATATTAAGGACTATTTAGTTATGTTAGTTAGTTAGTTATGTCCGCGGCTTCGCCCGCGTGGAGTTCGAAAAAGTAGCTTTGAAAATTTCCCTGCTAGAATCGGTTTAGCCGCTATGCCATAAAAGAGCATCATACATTTTCATATAAGAACTTTGAATTTTTAAGGATTAAAAAAAAAGTTGTCTATGTCCTATTCCTAGGTATAAGCTATCACCATTTCAACTTTTAGCCAAATCTGTCCAGCCGTGAAAGAACCGCAAACATCGAAACATCCAAACTTACAAACTTTCACATTTATAATATCAGTAAGTAGTAAGAATTAGTAAGATTAGTAAGATTGTATGAAGTAGGCACGCACAGCTTTAATATAACATAGGGGAATGACGACGTCAGTGAAGGCCCTCGACTGCGTATTGTACTGCACATTTCCTAGCACTAAGTTCACCTGAATGGATATTGATGCGTCCAGTGTCAGCCCCAATGTCTGAAAATATAACATTTGTATACAGTATAATAACAATAATATGTAGGGAACTATCTTGGCCCCGCATCTACAACTGCATAAGGTTTGTTTGCATAGTTTTTCCGGAATAAAACATCATATCCAGCTAATAAATCACCTGATGGACATCACCGGACATGATGCCCACTTCTACCTTCTCTCACCACATCTCTCGCCATCAACGGGGAGTTCATCCCAATACCTTGGAGCTACTAAGGTCTTGTACAACGCGTGGCGGCTCGCGAGCAATATCCCTGGTGTTGCAAGCGTCCAAAGGCGTCGATAACCGCTTTACACCATCCAGATCGCATCCTTGTTTGCCACTCGTGTGGTATAATAAAACATTAATAATATTATTACGATATTACGCCAAGGCTGGCGAGTCAGTAATAGTTTCTCAAGTGCGTCTTTGGATTTCTTCTCAAATGTATGCCCGGCTCGTGGTGCTATAAACTACTGACCTGACAGAATAACAAATTGGTGCAATCGACAGCATATGTAGATATATACACACTGCTGTGTAAGATGCTCAATATTTCTGCTATATGACTCGTATATCTTCGAGTTGGAAAGACTTGAATTCCTGACTCAGGAAAAAATCTTGTCGCAAACACAAGCATGCTTGGTATATAAATTTGGCAATTGTTACACGAATGCATTAGGCCAATGAACTCGCCATATGTCTTGTAACATCCAAATAATTCTCCCGCGAAATGAGGATGTCATTCCCCGTCGAAGGCCATTAAAGAAAATATGTGAACATAAAAACGTAGGTAGGTATATGTAAATGCTAGTTTAATTAATTTATTTTATTTTCTTAGAAATAAAAGGTTGTGTTAGAAGGCTGTCCTGATGTGACCGACTCCTGTGGGTGTTTAACTAACCGGTTCTATAACGATCTCATTTATATCGTTACTCTCGTCGGCCGCTACGAATTTTATTCGTTCAAACGTCTTTGGATCCGTTTTCTGTAGGTGGCTTTTGGAGATAGCAAACGGGCAGCCTGTAACCGAAATATTCCCAGTGATATGATTTATAAATACAGAAATAAATTACTTCCACGACGGACAGACAATTCCACGCAAATTGACCTAGTCGCAAAATGAGCAAAGCTTCTCCTATGGTAACTAGACCACGATATACATACATAAGATAGATAGATAGATATACACATGAATACATAGGACATCCAAGACTAAGGTACAAGTACTCGTGTTCATCACACAAATATCAGCTCCACCGGGAATCGAACCCGCGACATCCAACGTTGCAGCCAGGATCTCTGACCACTAGATCAGACGGCCGTCTTATTTTTCAACTCTACTAAGCCACATGAGCTTCTACTGGAAGCGAGAGGGCACAAGCGACCCCTTTATAAAAAAGAGTTACCGTCCCGAAAATTGGAGTGAAACTCCACAAGGAATTAAAAAAAGTATGTAATCTTAATAGACTGAGGGCTAAACCCATAGACTCACCGTTATTGTTAATTGAAAAGTGGATTTTATCAAACGGCTAACTAAACCTCAACCGGGAGGACCCTTGTGGCTTTCCACAAGGAAAAGAAAATGTTTTAAAGGGGAAAAGGACGATTGAATGAAGTATAGTATAGCTATTGAGTTATAAGAGATGCCAAGTTCCTTTCAATTTACATATATTGGCTCGAAGTTAGTGGAGATGGGCAGGCCACTTGATGAGATGGGCAGGCCACTTGATGAGATGGGCAGGCCACTTGATGAGATGGGCAGGCCACTTGATGAGACTGGACGACGGAAGGTGGACGACGGCGATAACCGAATGGCGGCCGAGAAACGGGCCACCATTCGCTCGTTGGGTCGATGATGTGACACAGGCTGGGAAGCTGTGGTGAAGACTATCTAACGACTTAGAACACTAATGTGGTACCGAGAAGTCTCATATATCCTCAGGGGCTGAATTTAATGATGATAATGGTATTGGGCAACTTTTGACCGAGAAGCTCTCACCATAATAGCACGCCGATAGGTCGATCAAGCCGTCAGGACAGAAGCCCTTGCTGTCACAGAGAGTCTTGTCATTGAATGTATCGTTCTTGAAGGTGTAGGTGAATGCTGTGCCGAAGGCAGTGGTCCTGGTGCCGGTGTACTGCAGGCCCAGGAGCTTGCACAGGCCCAGGCGGTACATGTTGATGGACGTCGTGGGGGTCAGATAGTGGGCGTACGCAACACCTTCATAGGCGTTGTTAAATGTCTCCACGCTGAAATGTGATAACGACGTAATGTGAAACGAGCATACGCTTGGAACGATATACGAAGGAGTTTTTTTTTATTTTTTTTATACCATATGGGTGGCAAACAAGCATGCGGTCCGCCTGATGGTAAGCGGTTATCGCCGCCTATAGACGCTTGCAACACCAGGGGTATTACTCGCGCGTTGCCGACCCTGCAGGAATCTTTTCACACCCTTCTTGAAGAACTCAATGCTGTACTCTCCAGGGAAAACCTCAACGGGAGCTCATTCCACAGCCTGAGCGTTCGCGGAAGAAAACTAAACTTTTGCACTAAACATGCTTGAGTAACGGTGATGGACTCATCGTCTGTCACTTTGCAAATGAAAATGTGTAAAGAGGTTATTATAGAGCGATATTACAAATCTGTCTACCACTTCGGGATGCCTTCTGGGGAAACCTGACACCTATATAATTAACTAGCTTTTGCCCACGGCTTCGTCCGCGTGAAGTTCGAAAAAGTAGCTTATGTATTTTTCGTGATTGAAATACTTCCTTTTTCCTTAGTTATAATATAATATAAGCCACCATTTCAACTTTCAGCGAAATTGGTTCAGCCTTTGTAGCGTGAAAGAGTAGTTAACAAACAACCAAGCTTACAAACTTTCACCATTATAATATTAGTATGATACGTGTTAATACACATTATCATCGCGCAGAGTCCTTCACGGTGTAGGAAAAGAGACAGCAGAGTTCCATTTCTATCTAGACTTACAGACCGGTTTCATTTCATCCACATTCAGTTATTATGTGAAAAGAAATACGGGACTGTCTCCTAAAATTTTCAACAAAACCCGTTAGCAAGTTATACAACAGGCGTTTAGTTGGATATCATGCCTCCTCTTATAATTAATTTGCTATTTTACTTTTTTTGGGCTTGTAAATGTTTGAGGTTCTACCGCCTAGTTAGCAATGGTGGTCGGTAAGATGGTATAATTTCCTACTTCTGTCAAAAACTACATACAATCGTATATACATACGATTCATCTACATCGTCATTTTCCCAAACTTTAAGCCGTCGGGTTTTCTTGACCTTCTTAACCAGGAACTTGTTGTCCTCGCGAGCCCCAATCTCCATGTAGAACTCGGCTTTCTGGTCGAACAGCTGAAAAGTTTTCCAAATAAGATAATGTTTCATTAGCTGCGTATCGCCCGCTTAAAAAGATATACATTCGAATAGTTGCCTGCGACACAAAGATCGCAAGCTCGAATCCCGACAGTACCAATGAGTTGTCCACGACCTATACGGTGAAGGAAACATCGAGAGGAAACCTGCATACGTCTGAGAAGCAATTCAAATGCGTTTGTCGTGCTTGAGTAACGGCGATGGACTCGCCATCTGTCACGTTGGCAGTTTAATTATATCTCTGGCGGGAAGTGGGTGTGTGGGTACTACCTTTACATCTCTGCCTTCCCCTTCGGGGACCCTTGTGAGAAGGCGTGAAGATATATATAAGGAAAAGGATCCACTCATTTAGATAGAATGAAAAGATTTCTTTTCATATTTTATTTCTACATTTATAAATAATAATAATAATATATCCTCACGCCTTCCTACAAGGGTCCCCGAAGGGGTAGGCAAAGGGGTGTAGGTGGCACCTACGCCCCCTTTCCGCCAGGAATATTTTAGGTGCCAACGTGACAGATGGCAAGTCGTTTTTTTCGTTCACAAGACCACTACTTCCTATAAACAGAATAGAAAAAACGCACAAACTCTGTTTACCACTTAATAACATTCGCAGGCATATTGCGAAAATCTACATTGTGTATTTAAATAAGTCACGTATACTACCTACCTTAATCTATATATATAAAAATGAATCACCGAAATGTTTTGGATTGGATAAATCTTTCTTTTATGTATCCTTTATCGTCAGGAGTTAAATATTTTTTCCATACAAACCTTTTGTATGGAAAAAAATGATATTTTCTGAATGTCTTCAGGAGGATTCGAAGTTCTTAGGTGGCGTTGCGATCGTATTTCAGGAAATTTTAGTTTCTCACCCAAGCGAAGCTGGGCGAGACAGCTAGTTAGACAGTATTTACAATAACAGATACCAAACTAAATATTTACAGATAAAATATAACATTTTAATATTCAACTGTGCTATATCGGTAAATGGGCAAATCCTAGAGCAAGTGAATGAATTTGTATATCTTGGAAGCATGTTCACACGAGATGGAAAGTATGAAAAAGATATTGAAAGAAGGATAACTGCCGGAAATAAGGCGAATGGAGCCATGTCGGCGTTGATGGGCAGTAAAAGTCTGAGCAAGAATGCTCGAGTTGCTGTCCACAACGCGATATTGGTACCTACCTTATTGTATGGCAGCGAATCCTGGGTATGTCAGAGGAAGTATGAAAATAGCTTGAATGCAGTTGAGATGCGATCTCTTCGAAAAATGTGCGGAGTAACGATTTTAGATCGAATCCGCAATGAAGAGATTCGCATATCAACTGGCGTGAATGAGGGTGTGATTGTAAAGATGAAGAAAGGCATGTTACGTTGGTTTGGACACATAGAAAGGATGAGTGAAGAAAGATTGACGAAACAGATATTCAAAGCAAAATGTGTGCAAGAAGAGGCAGAGGAAGGCCACGTTCCAACTACCTGGATCAAATAGATCGGACTCTCAAGGACGGGAACGTTAAGAGTACTCGAAACCGGCGAGCATGTATGAAGAGACTGATGAATGTGGACGAAGCGAAAGAGGTATGTAAGTCTAGAGAGAACTGGCGCTCTATAATCTCTTTTTGCGAATTTGCGATTTGCGAATCTCTTCATTGCGAATTCGATCTAATATCTTTACGCCGCACATTTTTCGAAGAGATCGCATCTCAACTGCATTCAAGCTATTTTCATACTTCCTCTGACATACCCAGGATTCGCTGCCATACAACAAGGTAGGTACCAATATCGCATGGTGGACGCAAGCACGACTATACATAAATACATATGTTTTTGAATTTCTTCTTAAACGAATGCAGGTTTCTTCTTGATTCCGGGACGACAACCGTTAGCGGTTGTCTCAATGGGTGGACTCGGGTACAGCACCTTACTCATAGGACGATGGTGACTAACTGGTCGATTCGTGCCAGACTTGTGCCAGCTCGCAATTCAACAACCAAGACTGGTTAATCGCTTTTCCCCATTGCTTCTCCAAGACAACGCGCGAGCTAACTTGAGGACAAACTATAGCAAAGCTACCAGAACACCTGCCGTACTCACCGGACATTGCCCAACTAGATTTCTACTTGTGTCGAAATTTTCTTTCTGTTTCTCTTTTTATTTAAGTGGGATAAAATTCAACACGCGAGATGCAGTACAAATCGCTATCCATAAAAATTGCAAAATTGTATAAATAATTCGGGCCAGTTCTTTGATTAGCTAATATTAAAAAAAATACCAAAATATATATATTTTAAATAAAAATAATAATATATCCTCACGCCTTCCCACAAGGGTCCCCGAAGGGGTAGGCAGAGGTGTATAGGTAATACCCACACACCCACTTTCCGCCAGAGGGATATTAGGTGCCAACGTGACAGATGGCGAGTCCATCGCCGTTACTCAAGCACGACTATTCATACGCCTTTGAATTGCTCTTCAGACGTATGCAGGTTTCCTCTCGATGTTTTATATTTTAAATGTTCATACGAATCCCCAATTTCATAAGTAAAGACCTAATATTACCGTATTAATCCCGTTGATGTCTTTTAAATCAGAGGTGGTAACGGATGTAACTTATAATTGGAGCTCAAAACGCAATTCGTCAATGATAGCATGGAGCTATATATGTATGTAGGTAAATGTGTTGAATTGCGAGCAAACAAGGCCAATGCCATTTTCCTTTGAAATTAAACCAGTTTGAGACAAGTCGGTAGGATAGTTTCAAAGTCTGCCAAGGACTCAATATTTTTTCTTTTTTACATCAACACAAACATATTTAAACAGGGTTACTTAAGTGAACGCGGAGGGGGGGGCGACCAGAGGGGGAGTTGGGTTTATGGACTTGTCGATCAAGTTTTGTACTAGCACAAAACTTGTCATTAATTTGGTATTATTTGTGCGTAGCCCTCAGTGTAAGCAACTACGCTTGTATGCAAATATAATAACGCACCTGGCTAACCTACACACATTTATTTAATTATCGTCATTAATTTTCAAATTATTCATCTACAAAAATAAATATTATAAGCTGCTGAAATTCGCAGTGTCCCTCTACATGTTGTGTGGAGGTTTCTTTCTGGGCCCTAATCTTATAAATGTGAAAGTTTGTAAGTTTGGATGTGTGCGGTTTCACGGCCAAACGGCTGAATCGATTTGCCTGAAAGTTGAAATGGTGATAGCTTATACCTAGGAATAGGACATAGGATACTTTTTTTTTAAATCTGAAAAATTCAAAGTTATTACAGAAGGAAAAACTCCAAAACTACTTTTTCAAACTCCACGCGGGCGAAGCCGCGGGCATAAGCTAGTAAGTAAATAAGTAAGTAAGTCACAATGGGTATTTAAGGTTTATACTGGAAGGGGAGATAAATGGGCAGCGGGGGAGGGGCCGACCGAGAATAACCTACACAAAGCAAGTAAAAGATAAAAAAAGGCAGTTCATTTGCACTTTTCAAGGATTGCTGGTACCATTATATTATTCCTGTCCTGCTTCTACACGACCATGCGCAGGTGGTGCTAAAAACGTTAAAAGTAAAACGGCTTGCGTGATGGTAAGCAGTACCCACGCGGGTTTGCTTGACTGACAGACAAATAGGTCAACCCTCTGCCGTCAGAGCCATTCTTTCTGATGCTCTAGCACTCATTGAAAGAACACAATACTATCCAGGAGTCGTACTACGTAGCTGCAATTCTTCCAGGCACTGGTATAGCACTTGTCAATCCAATCTTTTCTTGAATCGAATATTGTGCCCTACCTCATTGTGCAATTCGGGGTTTTAACGGTACTAGTTTCGCCTTGTGGTTTTTCCTGCGTATTATTAGATTTTTCTGTAATCCTTCTTTTTTTTTTATACAACAACAGTGGCAAACAATCATACCTGGTGGGAAACGGTTACCGTAGCCTATTTACGCCGAAATATCACTTGCGCGTTGCCACTCTGTGTTCGGAGAGTCATACTGTGTTTGCAACATAATGGGACTAACCCCTGTGCTGCTAACACAATATAGCAATCTTCCGAATCCCCAAAGAGCTCATTATTGGAAACCTTATTCACCGCGTATTTAAGTATATATGTATATATTCACAAAAATGAATTATTTGGCTACGGACTTCTATAAGGTGGAAATTTTAACGGGAGAGCCATACTTCCTTACCTCTCTTATACCTCTGTTCTAATTCAGCTAATAATTAAAGAAACCTCTGTGCTCAACATCATCCTATTACGTTAAGTAGTTTTTGCGTGAAAGAGGAACAAAACATGTTTACAAACGTTACGTTTCTATTAGTAGGTATTTAAGAAGTAAGTTCAACTTACCCTCTCCACGATTCCAATTCTGTCATAATACATCAGCCCGGGGAACAGCTTACACGCGATGTCCATGACCGGGTCCTTGTAGCCCCACAGGTACTCATACGCGGTCACATTGATGATGGCTTTCGACTTGACCTGGCTCACCAACACGTTGTACATGCCTCTGAGGAACGCCGGATACTTCCCGATTATGTTCGTTGTGCTCTACAATATACGGTTCAATTTTAATAAGCCCAGCATTAGTTCAGTTTAGTGCACTAGCAAACAATGCATAATAATAGGTGATATATACACATTACTAGCTGTCCCACCCAGCTTCGCTTGGGTGAAAAAGTTCAATTTCTCGTAACACGATCGCAGAATCGTTGAAGCGTATATATAGTTTGGAGAATAATAGACAAATTATTTGCATAAATAATATTGCGACTATAAATTGAGATAGAAACTATCCTATCTTCCAAGTTTGATCAAACTGCACACGGTGTGCAAATTTGATTGAATTCTGTTAAGTAGTTTAGGAGTCCATCGTGGACAAACAACGTGACACGTAATTTATATATATTAAGATTTAAAAAAGATGAATTGTAAATCCTGTATATTATTATACAGCAGCTTAGTCACAGCAATTGGATATATTTTACCTAATTTGGGCTACACCCAACATTTCGTATCATATATCTTATCTACTAATATTATAAATAATAGCCGTGGTGGCCGAGTGGTTCGAGCAGTTAGTTGCCTGCGACGCAAAGGTCACAAGTTCGAATCCCGACTGTACCAATGAGTTTTTCTGAACTTAAGTACAGTGATTAGTCACACCACGAGCTTTATGGTGAAGGAAAACATCGAGAGGAAACCTGCATACGTCTAAGAAGAAATTCAAAGGCGTATGTATAGTCGTGCTTGAGTAACGGCGATGGACTCGCCATCTGTCACGTTGGCACCTAATATACCTCTGGCGGAAAGTGGGTGTGTGGGTATTACCTATACACCTCTGCCTACCCCTTCGGGGACCCTTGTGGGAAGGCGTGAGGATATATATATATATTATAAATGTGAAAGTTTGTAAGTTTGGATGTTTGCGATTCTTTCACGGCCAAATGGCTGAACCGATTTGGCTGAAGTTGATATGGTCATGGCTTATACCTAGGAATAGGATAGGCTACCTTTTTTTTATCCTGAAAAATTCAAAGTTCTTATATTATAATGTATACTTGACACTTTCACGGCATAGCGGCTGAACCGATTCTAACAGGAAAACTTCCAAAGCTTTTTCTAACTCCACACGGGCGAAGCCGCGGGCATAGGCTAGTATTATTATATATACATATATAGTATGAAGTGAAAGAGATCTGTAAGTCTACTCACTCTATATGTTTATAATAGGGATATAATACTGTATATAATACTGATACGTATAATATATATACAATTTGAATAAATAAACCCCACTCACCAACAGGCCAGCATTGGGGACACTAATTGGTATATCCTCGGGGTACCCGATAGATTTCTCTCTAATGAACTCTGCTCGCATGCGAGGCCAGTACTTCACCACGCCGGCCTCCTCATCTATCGTCACGTTATCATTATTCCTGTACTCCCTGCGAAAACAATTTAAAAAAAAAAATTTAAGGATACTATTCCTTTTATTGACTATTAATGTGGCAAGCAAGCATGCGGTGCGCCTGATGGTAAGCGGTTACCGCCGCTTACGGATGGTTGCAAGAGGGATAACGCGCGCGTTGGCCACCCTTCAGCTTCACTACAAGGGTGGCAAGTGTGCGGCCCGTCTGATGGTAAGTAGGATCGTAGCAAGCATCGAGTGCTGTCTACCTAGCTTTGATCTGCCTACCTGCAATACGTGGTATTGACTCCAAGTCAAGACTTGCATCAGCAAGATGATAACTGTGTTGGTAAGTTTTTTGAGAGAACGTTAGTTAATACTTTAGCGGTTAATTAAACAAGGTCTTACGCATAACGGCTGATGATATAAAATGCCGTGCACATGGATGCTATCGAAACCAATTGACAAGCAACTGATTGAATGAAGATGAACCGGAAGGGGTATGTAAGGCTAGGGAGAACTAACGCTCTACTTTGCTCGCGAGTGATATATATATGTCGGAGGAAGCTATGAGTCGGGTTGATTGTTGTTTCCGTGTAACGGACAATATTAATTGTTTACATTTTAATTACTTTTAAAAGTCTTAATTTAGTTTTAATTGATTTGTTACATTTTACTTTAACTTAAAAACCTCACTTATCTAATACAATTTAAGAATATTGTAAGCTAGTAACAACCGATCAGAGCTAAGCACGTGCTTTGAGTGGGGTCAAGGTGCCATCTATGTGTTTATGTATATATCTATCTATATAAGTAAATATATCGTTGTCTAGTTACCATAACACAAGCTTTGCTTAATTTGGGACTAGGACAATTTGTGTGGAATTGTCCCAGGTATTTATTATTATTATTATCTTTACTTAAGGGAGGCAAAGAGGTTTTGGCGATGCATTTGAGTGATAACGACTGATCGAGTTGGATCGTTGAGAGTATCCGTTGGTAAAGAAGGGTGCCCTGAACCCGCTGCTCGGTCTTACTTGGTATTCATTTTCAAATTATTTGTGAAGTGACAAAATTGTGGTTAAAAAAATTAAATTAGTACGTGACTGTGATCATTGTGTTTTGTGCTCGCATTTTACCTCAACCACTTATGACGATGTCGAAGAGAACAATGATTCTCCGACATATATATGTAGGATGGAAATAATTGCCACGAATGCAGTTTAAATAATATATTTCCACAGCAACAGTTTTTTGTTCATCTTCGTTCAGGACACATTACAATCGACACGTTATTCACTTAATGCAAGTCACTCCGTTTTTTTAAACGGACCAATCACAGAGTGTGTTACGTATCGTTTTATGCATTGTAATATTTCTATAATAAAATTCCTACATATATATGGGTACTAGCTATACATTTCTGCCTAGCTCTTCGCGGACCCTCGCGGGAAGTCGTGAGGATATATATAAAATTATATAAGTAGATAGCCGTGGTGGCAGAGTGGTTCGAGCAGTTGCCTGCGACACAAAGATCTCAAGTTCGAATCCCGACTGTACCAAAGAGTTTTTCTGAACAGCCGGCAGTTATCCTTCTTTCAATGTCTTTCTCATACGTTTCATCACATGTAAACATATGTAGAGAGTATAGAGCCAGTTCTCTCTAGACTTACATACCTACCTCTTTCGCTTCGTCCACATTCATCAGCCAGATGTTCATGTCTATCGTTGCAAATATTTGTTTTTAATACCTACTGGAATGTAAAGGGTCCAACTTCCTCCAAGTGTAGCTTGTCATCTTCACCTGACAGGAAGGCCTCCGCGTTGGTCACGTTGTATATGTAGATGGAAACGTACATACCTTTCAGTTCGTGGGTTAACAGGTCATGTACCATGGAACCTTCCGCTATCCGTAGTTTCTAAGGGAATTTCAGTAAAAATAGA
This sequence comes from Drepana falcataria, assembly GCA_945859725.1. Classification (NCBI taxonomy): domain Eukaryota; kingdom Metazoa; phylum Arthropoda; class Insecta; order Lepidoptera; family Drepanidae; genus Drepana; species Drepana falcataria. Next base: position 11,917,421 of record OX243931.1, on the reverse strand, counting down.
CCTTATGTCCCTGTTGGTAAGCTTTCAGTTCATTTGCTAGGTGTTTTATTAGTAATTTAAGAGGTATGTGCCAGCTTAATCTAAAAGTTAAGTATATTTGACTTATCTTCCTTTTACATAACTGATTAAGCAATTAATATATTTTAAGTACAATGTATGAGATAATACATTGATTAAAAGTCGACAGTAGATAAATATAGCTGGCAACATTGTATGGAACAAATTATAATACGGAATGTATCCAGACCAGTAAGGCTAGTCTAATAGGCCCGCAATAGGTCGTATATTAAAGGTTTTAAATAAATGCTGTGAAGTATGACGTGTGTCAATTAGCAAGGTCAATATTATCTCATTGCATTCTACTTTTACGATGACGATATTAGTAACACGCTTAAGTAAAACAACAGTAAGTTTGCATGTTCGAATCCTGACTGTACCAATACGTTTTTCTGCACTTAATTATTTATTAAAAACTTAAGTGATTAGTGACATTACAAGCTTTACGGTGAATTGAGGGGAAACCTGCGTACGTTTGAGAAGAAATTCAATGACGAGTGTATAGTGCTTGAGCAACAGCGATGGATTTGGCATCTGTCACGTTAGCACCTAAAAATATATTTCAGGTGAAAAGGTGATGTACTTCTGCGTACCCTTTGGGGACCCCTTGACGGCGGTGTGAAGATCCATAAATATAGCTACTAGAATATTCGCATCTCATGACAGACTACTCATGACAGCTAGAGATATAAAATGTAAATTAGTAGTAATACATTATTCCCAGTTTTATAACATGTGATTAGCTAAGCTCATACTTACATACTTACTTAAGTAGAATATGGGGTCAATGGCCATCAATAAGACGGGTACAATCGTACAAATAATTCCCACTATTGTCGCCGTTAGTAATCTTCCTGTGAAATTAAATAATAATACATAACATATAAAGCTGTGGTGGCCGAGTGAATAAAGTAGTTGCCTGCGATACAAAGATTGCAAGTTCGAATCCCGACGGTACCAATTACTTTTTCTGAACTTAAGCACAGTGATTAGTCACGCCACGAGCTTTACGGTGAAGGAAAACATCGAGATGAAACCTGCATATGTCTGAGAAGAAATCCAAGGGCGTATGTATAGTCGTGCTTGAGTAATGGCGATGGCGAATCGGTCACGTGGGCACATAAAGTATCTCTGGCTGAAAGTGTGTGTGTTGATACTATCTATACACCTCTGCGTACCCCTTGTGGGAAGGCGGGAGGATATACATACAAATAATATTAAGAGTTTTCTTGCATTATACCAAACTAATATAGAGCTATGATACCGATGAAACTGGACACATTGTCACTTATATTACGAGTATAAGAAAAAAAGCGTTGTGAATAATAGGGCAATTATATACGTACTTCTTCTGGAGACATTGTGATTGATAGGACCCTTGCTGCTCAGGACCATCTCAGTAGCTATATGGTTGGTCCTTAACTAAACGAAATACTATCTGAAAATAACCGGTACTGTAGATGAGGTTGTATATAACCGTTTAAAAAACCCCGAAATCTCATAAACGCATACAATTGGAACCTTGCCGGTACACAAAGTGATTATCGATCTTTGTCCGATGGATTTATGGACTAATATTGCATGCACTTATATACTTCATGCTTTAGTCCCATCACGTCTCATTGGATGAACGTACAAAGTTCTTAAAAACGAAGTACAAAATTCAAAAATCTAATTAAAAAATATTTTGGATACAGCTAATTGAACATCACATACTAAATATTAAACTACAGTTATCACCGTTTACCACGAGAAAACCCTGTCAGGAGACGAAATAGCGAAACGTATGGGGCGTTGGAACCTAGAAGGCTATATCTCACTATCTTATCTTATCTTATCTTATCTTACTTCTTACTAATATCATAAATGTTATATTGTATATGCCTAATGATTTGAAAAGAGTAACCATGGAGTTTCTTGCCGGTTCTTCTCCATGGAAGCGACCAACCCGAACCGTGCTTCTTTTTCAACGTTTTATAAGTGCCCACCTGGGCCTATGTGAAATAAAAAGATTTTGATTTTGATTTTGATTTTGAATGTGAAAGTGTGTAACTATGGATGTTTGCGGTTCTTTCAAGGCTGAACCTTTTTGGCTGAAAGCTGAAATAGTGATAGCTTACCTATACCTAGGAATAGGACATAGGCTACTTTTTAACCCGAAAATTCTAACTTCCTACAGGAATTCAGATTTACATCAGAATGATGTCAACACTCCTTAGTGCTTTTGATTTCAATTACGTTTTATTTTGACACATGTTCGAAAACTCAATCCTGTCATTACAAAAATTCCAAATGATGTTCTTAATATTATAAAGACCGAAGTGTGTATGTTAAGTATTAAATAGTAGTCTTTGAGTATGTTGCTTTTTCACGGCATAGCGGCTGAACCGATTCTAGCAGGAAAATATTGTAGCTACTTTTTCGAAGTCACCGCGGGCGAAGCCGCGGGCATGAGCCGTTTTGTTATATCTACAGAAGTATTCATTTATTATATTAAGGTGCATTAACACTGCCTTTGATAGGGCATTGGATAATTTCACAGAAATTGACATAGCCCCAAATTAAGCAAAGCTTGTGCTATGGTTACTAGACAACGATATATTTTACTTATTTAGGTATAAATATATATAAAATATAATAATATATCCCCTCGCCTTCCCACAAGGGTCCCCGAAGGGGTAGGCAGAGGTGTGTAAGTAATACCCACACACCCACTTTCCGCCAGAGATATATTTTAGAAAAATATATCTTTGGCGAATAATGGGTTTGTATGGGTACTACCGACTTACATTTGCGTACCCTTTCGGGGAACCTCGTGGGAAAGCGTGAATACAGAACAATTCTTGTTTATACATACATTCTTAGTATCTACTAAATGCATAGTATGTACTTTTAACGTTAAGTTTTCGCCTAAATCGTCTAAATCAGCGGCAGTGTACGTGACAAATAAAAATGTCCGCGCGAACCAATTATCCTCATCAGCGTGTCAAGATTCCATCAATTCATTCATAATTACCTAAACTTAAAAGTCGTATCCGATCAAATTGAAAGGCAATCTTGACCTGTCAGGGAACAGAGAGTATTCTTTAGAACTCTTCATGAAATCCCGCGTTATGTATTGTTTGTAGGAGGTCGATTGTTTCAAAAGTGGAAAATTAACATGGCCGCATAAAAGTATGCCTTACCAATACAGCACACACATACATCATACTAATCACACCGCGTCTCTCACAGTGAAGGCAGAAAGAGTAGAACGCCATTTCTCTCTAAACGTGCAGTATTCGCTTCGGCCACATTCATTCGTGTGTTCATACATGATAGCCGGTTTCGAGTACTCTTGACGTTCCCATCCTTGAGTGTTCGATCGATTTGATCTAGGTAGTTGGAACGTGCTTTACCTCTGCCTCTACTTCCACACACTGTCGCATTGTATATCTGTTTCGTCACTCTTTCTCCACTCAGAGTCATATCACTCGCGCATTGCCTGCAGTATCTTGTGTGACTACCGTACCTGTGCTAGCAGTGTTAGGTATTTCCGTTTGATTCTGGACACGTACCCACCGCAGTATCACAACACTAGCGGGCTACAACAGGGATCTCAATATGTAAGTACTAGCCTAATTGGGGACAAGCCCGAGGTCGTAGCTTATCATCAGGCGCACCACTGGTTTGCCACTTTTTTGGTGTAAAAAACTCTAATATTGAACGGGAGAAGCGTTGTCCTACATCGGTTAGCTCTCCCGGGGATCAAGTGTAAATAGGCGGCTTGACTTGAATGACAACTATACAACGGTCCCCGAACCCACCCTTTTTTCGCAACAAGTTGAATAAAATGTGGCTCAGAGATCTAAGGTCTGAAAGATCACCAAAGATCTAAAAGATATAACATGTATTAACATAGTACATGTTTTATTCCAGACCATATGATATTTATACCAATGATATAAAATGTATAACGCGGTACACACCTAGTAATAACAAATATATAAAAAAGAACTTACATTTTCAATAATGTAAACAATTACAAAATTCACAATCAATTATTTTATTTGCGAGTACTATGAAACTGTTTCTGTAAATATATTAGAATTTTCAATAATGTAAACAATTACAAAATTCACAATCAATTATTATATTTGCGAGATATGAAACTGTTTCTGTAAATATGTTAGCTACTTGGAGTAGCTAACTCAAGAGTTCGCGGCGTACTAACATAACACCGAACAAGGACTCCTTGACTGCTCTCGCGGCGATTTACACGCTTAAGATTAAAACTGAATTTTGAATGGAAAAATATACATTTATATAATTACTGAGACAGAAGTCCGCACTACTGAATTAAATTTTTATTGCAATGAGGCTTAATTGAGTGCTTACTAGCTGTGCCCCGCTGGTTCGCCCATGATGCATTTGGTATACTAATTTGTACGGAAGATAAAAGTAGCCTTGGTTCAGCATTAAAGTTTTCATTTGATTGCAACGCATACTTATTTTTATTTATTTCATAAATGAACACATGATCATTTACGCTAATTTGAGGTTTACAATTAATAGTTTCTTGCCGGTTCTTCTCCAACCAACCCGACCAACCCGACCAACCCGAACCGTGCACCTTTTTCGACGTTTTATAAGTGCCCATCTAGGCCTATGTGAAATAAAAAAGTTTGAGTGGCGCTCTGTACTCTGCCTACCCCGTTAGGGTATCGGCGTGATGACAGGTAATAAGAAATTGTTTTAGTCAAATTTTTTGGGTGTTGTTATCATAGATCCTTTATCAGTAAGACTGCATTGTATTCCTACTATAGCTAGTTGAGAAGTTGGCAGCTAAAAATCTTCGGCGAAAATAGGATGTTTTATATACTACACACCTATGGGGCCTTATGGGAAAGCGTGAACATATCTATGAATTTCTTTTCAAACGTATGCAGGTTTCCTTTCGATGGTTTCCTTCACCATAAATCTCGTCGCGGAGCAAATGACAGTCAGGGCTCGAAATTGCAATTATGTATTCTAACGATATTTACAATGCTTAACACAGTCATGTTCATAAACCTAGATAAATTCAAACCAGTTTCATAAGAGTAATGAATTTTATCCAATTATCCGAGTAAATGAAGGTCAGCTTCACGTATCCATTGGAGCAAGTCCTCTTGTTCGTATTTGATCTTGCTTTAGTCTTTTTAATGCATCGCTTATGCTTTTGCAGTCGGTTTGTTTATTATTTTAGTTTAAGCTTTTATTGTCTAAGAGCATTCATGACTGCAGTCTCTCTTCAACCTCCTTTTAATTACCTTCACACACATAAAATAGGTATATGTGACAATTTAGTCGCTATAATTTGCTCAAGATTTTAAGGGCTCTTGAGCTTTTGAGTCGAATCTAACGATACCTTAACAGTTGAATCTCATCCCAATATTTGGGAGATGCGAAGTAATAAAGAAATTTAGAAACATACGATTACATACAAAACCATAACAGATAACTAGATGACTAAACTAACTATGTACACTGTGTACATATTCGACCTCTTCGACCCTCTCCAGTCAGGTTTCAGAGCGGGATATAGCAACACTACTACGTTAAACACTGAGGATATAACAATGAGTTTGGCACAATCTCTAATAACTATTCTTGCCCTTATATCAAACGTATTGAATGCATTTGACCAGCACTAAATTTCACTCCACGTTATTGCTACTACTAAAGTGCGAGTTGGAAACCGGCGTCCCTCAGGGAGATATCTTATCCCCGATTTTATTCTCCTCATGTATTGATATGATCACGGTAGCTTCCCGGTACCATCACTTCTATGCTCAGACCTGCAACTTAATTATCACTCGACTACCCAGAATCTTAACAAATCTCAAAAGAGGTCCTGTCGTTTCGGAATCCGAATAAATGCCAATACGTGCGTCACACGTCAACTCAACAAAGTTAATAATAACAGCATTACGCCGTTAACTATTACTAGGTGTTTGAGTCCATGGTCGTCTGAGTCAAAGAGTAAGCATTTAATTGATTCCAAGCTCAATTGGGCTGCTCAGTTGAACGAGGTTTTTATGCGTCGCGTCCCTCCATTCAATTTTCCAGCTTAAATGCCAATTCCAGCTCATGGGAGTCCATACAGCACCAAAATATCTCTCATGAGCACGCTCCTACCCCCTTGAATTGATCATGCTTTCAGTTCTTACCTTGACTTATTCGAGCTGCTTGTTTGGTTGGACTGTCTGCTCAATACATGTAATCGTTTTCCGTGACGTACTCACGGAAACCGATCATGACGATCATGTATCTGAGTGGCCAAACTTGGTTGGCTTCTAAAGAGACGAGAAATTCTATCGAGATTCTTTTTAAGGCGTATTTTTTATCATCGCAAAGTGAAGGTAACTTTCAAAATAAATAAACTTCTTGATTATCCTGCCTAGGTATTTAACAATATCATTTAATAGTTGCAGGTGCTTGTTGGTACGCTATTTGCAGGTCCCTTGTGGAATAGCGTGTACATTATATTATAATACTTAAATACAAGAACTCAATATATCAATAGCTTACGTAATAAAAGTATGGCTTCGAACGGTTTGCTCGACACTGACACTACCTCTAAAGTAATTGATTCCATTTATAAATTTTCATATCTCGCTGGCTTGCTCATAGATAAAACTTCATTAGAACATGTATTCTTTCAAGGCTCAAACCATTATTTCTGACTTACTTGAAAAGTAACAAATATTAAATGAAGCGGTAACCGTAGCCTATGGGCGCTTGGAGGAATCTTATCTCACAATCATTTCGTTGTAGATTTGTTACTTTTGGCCGAATGCCGTTGCATAGGACTCGCATGAACTTAAATTACTGAGTAGAATTATTGGTCCTCCGGCTTTTGAATCAGTAGTATGTGCTGAGGGCTGAGGGACGGTGTATTTAGGGAATCTAAAAACTCTACCCGATAGTGGGTGGCGACTTCTTCGTCCATACATATTCCCTACTTTACTCCGTGTTAATACAAATAATTATATTCCCTACTTTCCGCAGAAACATATGAATTGAGCGTTGCTGCTTGGATGTTTTGAGGGGCCAAAATAGCTCGTTGACATATCCAAGAAGCGTCACAGTTCGAGATCTCTGTGGGTTCCCCGTATACAGAGGAAAAGAGCTCCAGCTGTGAGGCAACAGAACATTACAGGCTCTCGACTAAAATTACTTTACCACCTTCATTAATTGGATATGTACCGTCGCCAACGTTTTGCAGTAAATTTGAGAAATTCTGCGCATTTGGGTTACCTCTTAAATGTGCTCGTATATTAAAGCTGAAATGAGTCGATAAAATAGGCAGCTATTTCATCAGCTGTCGTTGCTCGGGGTAGTATAAATGGCGTTAGTCTGAAGTAACCATCATCATTTCATCATCATTTTACCTTATGTACAGCTTACACAGCTTTTCATTTTGCCATCGTACGCTCGTCCCAAATGGTAAGGAAGCAATCGCGTAAAACCCTTGCTATCACTATTGCGAGACACGTAGCAAAAGGGACTCTCTGTGCGCTCCCAATGAATGGTATTTTAAATGTTGTATGTGAGGGTTTTCTTCAAAACAATGAGGGAGAGAGACACAGAGAGAAACAAGAGGCAGTGGCAAGAGTTATTTTATTTTTGCTCCTAATTCGAGCTAAAGTAACTTTGATGAGGAAGTTTTCCCTGTTCCACCGGGCGCATCTTAAAACAATATTGTTCCCAGTGTATTTTCTACACTACATCACCCTCTATCAAATATTTGACACCGTGACACTAACGCCGCGAGGAACTCGGCGTTATGATATGTTTGAACAAAATTAAATTTAATACAGAAATAGGCTTAGGTAAACATTTAATGACAATATAAATAAAAGAATTTCGTATTTACATTTGAACTTGAAACTAGTTATTAGCCCTTAATCATTGCTTGTTCAGGAGGCGCAGTGTATACAATAGTATTGTTGTGTGATCTCCAGCTGTAGTATATTAGCTTGAGGGAGTAGGAGAGTAGGCAGAAGGAGGCGAGGAAGAGAAGAACCTCAGAAGCTAGCAACAGTTTTGGGCCGACCACGTATATCCAGAAGAGCGTCTGCTTTGCGACCGGTGGAAGGCCTGGGTGTTTCTGGAATGGAGAAAAGGAAAAATAGTTTAAGCACCTAATATACCTCTGACGGAAAGTGGGTGTGTGGGTATTACCTATACACCTCTGCCTACCCCTTCGGGGACCCTTGTGGGAAGGCGTGAGGATATATTATACCATCACAGATCTGACGCTCTAATGTCTCTGCCTACCGCGTGACGGATTTGGCGAGATGATATGTATGTATCAGAGGAGAAGCTCAAACTAATTTAAATATGAATTGTCACTACTAGCGCTGAAGAGCAGCGCCTAATTACAACTGTAAAACATACAAATTTTCACGTCTTTTTTACAACAAGAGTGGCAAACAAGCATACGGCCCACCTGATGGGAAACAGATACCGTAGCCTATTTACGCCCACGATACCGAAGTATCACTTGCGCGTAGCCACTGTGTGTTCGGAGAGTTTTACTATGTTGGCAGCATAATAAGGACTAAACCCTCTGCTACATAGCAATCCTCCCAAGGATCTCATTATTGGAAACCTGATTCATCACGTAGGAATACAACACAAACAGGAGCTATTTGGCTACGGACCTCTATAAGGAGGTGGCCCTGCCCCAGTCGTGCAGCTCCAAATTCGAACGGGAAACCCGTTATGCCCGTTAAGTAAATTATGATACGACGAGGACGACCTCTTAAAACGCCACACTAGAAGCAATGCTTGTCCCGTAGGCCGACAGGGTATCAACGCGTCAAAGCAACCACATATGAATGCCAATTAGATGAAGTAGGTACTCACAGCCGTTATATAAGACAGAGGAATGACGGTGTCAGTGAAGGCCCTCGTCTGCGAGTTGTACTTTACATTTCCTAGCACTAAGTTCAACTGAATGGATAGTGTTGCGTCCAGTGTCAGCCCCAATACCTGAAAAAAGCAATAGGTGTTAATAATTAGTAGTGTATTTAATTATGAGCAACTTTCAGTGCCCTCGTCTACTCCGACATAAGATTTGATTTATACGTAGATTTTCTGCAATAACCGTATGTGCCTAAATACAGTGAATAAATCTATCCCTCTGCAAAATGCTATCCAATTCCGTTCAGTCGTGTTTGCGTAACAATCGTTACAAACTTTCGCATTCATAATATTAGTTCGATAATACGCCAACAGATGGCGATCATTATTTCTCAAGCGTGTCTTGGGATTTCTTCTCGAATGATGCCTGGCTCGTGGTGCTATAACCTACTGATCTAACAGGACAGAATTAGGTACCTACGATAGTGCCGTGGTGGCCAAGTGGTTCGAGCAGTTGCCTGCGACGCAAAGGTCGCACTGACCGACTGTACCACCGACTGTACCAATGAGTTTTTCTGATCTTAAGTACAGTGATTAGTCACACCACGAGCTTTACGGTGAAGGAAAACATCGACGGGAAACATGCATACGTCTGAGAAGAAATTCAAAGGCGTTTGTATAGTCGTGCTTGAGTAACGGCGATGGACTTGCCATCTGTCACTATGGCACCTAATATACCTCTAGCGGAAAGTGGGTGTGTGGGTATTACCTATACACCTCTGCCTACCCCTTCGGGGACTCTTGTGGGATGGCGTGAGGATATTTATTTTATTTACCCACGATCGACGGCATATGAAGATATATTATTACTATATTATGTATCAGCTGCTAAATATTTGACTGCTATATACCGACTTGTAGATCTCAAAACGGACGGTTGAAAATACGATTGCATTTGGTCTCGGAACTGTAATGCCATGTAAACACCTAAATAATATATCTCTCGCGAAATGAGGATGTTTCCCCTTCGGAGGCCATAAAAACGTGAACATAAAAACATTTTATGTATTAACATTTTGCATATTTCATTCGTAAGTGAAATTTATTTATTTTCTTTTCAAGAAATAAATAGTTAAGGGGTTCTTCTTTTTTATACCACTTGGGTGGCAAACAAGCATGCGGCCCGCCTGATGGTAAGCGGTTACCGCCGCCTATCGACGCTTGCAACACCAGGGGTATCACTCGCGCGTTGCCGACCCTGCAGGAATCTTTAGTTGTATTAGTAGGTCATCCTGGCTGTTGGTGTTTTACTAACCGGTTCTATAAAGAGCTCATTTATATCTTTGCTCTCGTCGGACGCCACGAATTGTATTCGTTCAAACAGTTCTGGATCCGTGTTCTGTAGGTGGCTTTTGGAGATTGCATACGGGCAGCCTGGAACAGAAACATTCTCACCGATAAGATTCATAAATACATATCATCGCGCCGAGTCCCTAACGGGGTACGCAGAGAGTATAGAGCGCCAGTTCTCTCTAGACTTACATACCTCTTTCGCTTTGCCACATTCATCAGTCTCTTCATACATGCTCGTCGGTTTCGAGTACTCTTAACGTTCCCGTCCTTGAGAGTCCGATCGATTTGATCCAGTTAGTTGGAACCTGGTCTTCCTCTGCCTCTTCTCGCACACACTTTTGCTTTGTATATCTGTTTCGTCAATCTTTCTTCACTCATCCTTTCTATATGTCCAAACCAACGTAACTTTTTTTTCATCTATACAATCATACCCTCGTTCACGCCAGTTGATTTGCGAATCTCGTCATTGCGGATTCGATCTGAGATCATTACGCCGCTCTTTTTTAGAAGAGATCGCATACTACATTTATGCTATTTTCATGTTTCCTTTGACATACCCATGCCGGATTCGTTGCCATACAATACAGTGGGTAACAATAATGCGTTGTGGATAGCAACTCGAGCATTCTTGCTCAGAATTTTACAGCCATCAACGCCGACATGGCCCCATTTACTTTATTACCGGCTCCACAAGGAGTTTAAGCAAATATGTAAAATATCTAAAGGCAATATCATAGACTCGCAGTTATTATAGTGGAAACGACGATTGAATGAAGTATAGCTATTGAGTTATAAAAGATGCCAAAGCCCTGTTAAAGTGGAGATAGGCAGGCCACTTGATGAGGCGGGACGACGGCGATAACCGAATGGTGGCCGAGAAACGCGCAGAACACCAGCGGCTGGGAAGCTATGGTGGAGACTACCTCAGGACCGAGAAGACTGGCGTAGAACCGGGGCGGCCTATACCGAGGGTACATGTGAGCTGAACGTGATGATGATTATGGTTTTGGGCAAGTTTTGACCGAGGAGTTCTCACCATAATAGCATGTTGATATGTCGATTAAGCCGTCAGGACAGAAGCCCTTGCTGTTACAGAGAGTCTTGTCATGGAATGTGTCGTTCGCGAAGGTGTAGGTGTACGCTGTGCCAAATTCAGTAGACGTCGTGCTGTTGTACTGCAGGCCGAAGAGCTTGCAGAGGCCCAGGCGGTAAATGTTGATGGGCGTCGTGGGGCTCAGGTAGCGGGCGTACGCAGCACCTTCATAGGCGTCGGTAAACGTCTCTTCGCTGAAATGTCATAACGACTAAATATGAATCGAGCATACGCTTGGAACGAATTTTGTACAGGACAGGTCAGCGACGATGATGGACTCACTATCTGTCACTTTGCAAATGAAAATATGAAAGAAGGGTATTATACCACTTCGTGATGCCTTGTGGGGATAATTAATGAGTTAGGCAGAGGTAAGCAGAGAGAGCAGAGCACTAGTTATAGAGTACAGACCTCTTACGCTTCATTCACATTCAGTTTTAATAAGTGAAGAAATACGGGACTGTGCCTTAGAATCTTCAACAAAACCCGATTGCTTTAGATACCATGCTCCTTCTTTTTTATTTTAAAATGTAATATGCTATTCTACTTCTTTTAGGCTTCTGACTGTGTATAGGTTCTACCGCCTAGCTACCAATGGAGGTCGGTCAGATAGTATAATACACTACTTCTGGCAAAAAATATACCTATGTAGGTACATACGTTTCATCTACATCGTCATTTTCCCAGACTTTAATACGGCGGGTTTTCTTGACCTTCTTAACCAGGAACTTGTTGTCCTCGCGAGCCCCAATCTCCATGTAGAACTCGGCTTTCTGGTCGTACAGCTAAAAGATTTTCCAAATGAGTATATGTTTTGACTAGATGTACCCTGCAATATCGCCTGTGTTAAATTCATATATGTATACTAGCTCTACCCGCGACTTCGTCCACGTGGATATTAACAAAAAAAATATTGTTTAGTTTCTAAAATAAAACTAGCCTAGTTACTGCTTTTTACATCAGCTATCTGCCAGTGAAAGTCCCGTAAAAATCGGTCCTGCCGTTTCAGAGATTAGTCAAAACAAACAGACAGACAGAGAGACAGTTTTATTTATTTGTATAGATAATGTTTACTGATCAACTGAAAGTGGGTGTATTTCATAGGTAAGCACGTCACTGAGACTATAGGTAGCGAACTTACCCTATCCACGATTCCCAGCTTGTCGTAATATAGTAGCCCGGGGAACAGCTTACACGCGATGTCCATGACCGGGTCCTTGTAGCCCCACAGGTACTCATACGCGGTCACATTGATGATGGCTTTCGACTTGACCTGCCTCACCACCACGTTGTACATGTCTCTGAAGAACGCCGGGTACTTCCCGATTATGTTCGTTGCACTCTACAATATACGGTTCAATTTTAATAAGCCCAGTCAGAACCAGAACCATTCGTTCAACTTACATATTTTTGAGAATGCGTGACGCAATATCACCTCTGAATTTTTTACCACTAGCAAAGAATATTGTATTCGTCTTTATAATAATTAAAATTTTAATCATTAACTTATTTTTATTTATATAAACGTGGGAACATGTCCCGCGGCTACATTATATATGCATAATTATTTAAAGAAAATGAATTCTAAGTCCTTTTTATTAGAGCTTTATACAACACCTTAGTGATAAGAACTGAATTAAATATACCAAATTTTTCACGAAAAGAATTAGCTACATCTAACATTCCGTAGCATCTATATAGAACGAAGTGAAAGAGGTATTTAAGTCTACTCTCTCTGCCTATACCGTGATGGTCTTGGCGATGACACGTGTGTATCTCTTTAATACGTGTAAAATACATACATACACACATATCATCACGTCGAGTCCCTAACGGGATAGGCAGAGAGTATAGAGCGCCAGTTCTCTCTAGTCTTACATACCTCTTTCGCTTCGTCCACATTCATCAGTCTTTACATACATGCTCATCAGTTTCGTATAAAATACACCATAAATAAACCCCACTCACCAACAGAGCAGCATTGGGGATACTAATTGGTATATCCTCGGGGTACCCAATAGATTTCTCTCTAATGAAGTCTGCTCTCATACGAGTCCAGTACTTCATCACGCCGGCCTCCTCATCTATCGTCACGTTATCATTATTCCTGAACTCTCTGCGGAAAGAATTAAAAAAACATTCAAAGCCTATTTCTTTATTTCACTATTAATGTGGCATACAAGTATGCAGTGCTCCCGGGGATAAGCGGTCACCGCCGCCTATAGATGTTTGCAACTAGGAGTATCGCTCGGGCGTTGGCAGCCCTGAAGGTTTTCACTACAAACGTGGCTAGTGTGTGGCCCGCCTTATAGTAAGCGGTAATCGTCGTGCAGCATCAGGTGTTGACCACCTGGCCTTGATCTGCCTACCTGTAATACTTATATAGGTATATGGTGAGAAACACGAGAACATTCAACCGTCCATTGTATTAATTGATAAGACCAAAGTTTCATAAGAGTGTAGGTAAGTTTTTTGAGAGAACAGATTTTAATTAATAATTTAGCGGCTAATTAAACAAGGTCTTTCGCAAAAAGGCTGATGATATAAAATTACATACACGTGGAAACGTTGAGAGCACTCCAAACCGATTGAATGGAAGAAACTGACTGTATGTGGATGAAGCGAAAGCGAAAAAGGCTAGGGAGTATTAGCGCTCTACTCTCTACGCAGCGTTATATGCATGTAAATATATTTATTTATTTCCTTTATATTGTGCCAGAGAAGCGGCGATGGACTCGCCATCTGTCACGTAGGCGATAAAAATATCTCATTACATACATACATATAATCACGCCTCTTTCCCGTAGGGGTAGGCAGAGACCACTTCTTTCCACTTGCTACGATCCTTACATACTTCTTTCGCTTCGTCCACTTTCATTATTCTCTTCATACATGCTCTTCGGTTTAGGGTACTCTTGACCTGGCCTTTTTTCAAGACGTCCCTAATTTGCCTCCGCCTAGTCCGCCTAGGTCTACCCCTTTCAACACTTTCATTCACACTCGCTTTATATATTATTATATCTTGTTATTATATAGTCGTGCTTAAGTAATTTCTACATTAATCTACATGAAATGAGGGTTAACAAAAGGCCACCGCCAGTAAGTGGATCTTCAGACTTTTCTAGCCATGCTAACATCATGCTGAGTTCTTCAAGTTCTCCGTAAGCTGAAAGACTTCGCCCGCTTCATCTATATTAAATAGAATATTCATACATGCTCGTCGGTATCGAGTACTCTTGACGTTCCTGTCCTTGAGTGTCCGATCGATTTGATCAAGGCATTTGGAACGTGGTCTTCCTCTGCCTCTTCTTGTACACACTTTCGCTTTGTAAATATGTTTAGTCGATCTTTCTTCATTCATCCTTTCTATGTGTCCAAACCAACGTAACATGCCTTTCTTCATCTTTACAATCACATCCTCGTTCACGCCAGTTGTTTTGCGAATCTCTTCATTTCGGACTCGATCTAAGATCATTAAGCCGAAGAGATCGCATCTCAACTGCATTTAAGCTATTTTCATACTTCCTCTGACATACCCAGGATTCGCTGCAGTAATTGTACTGCAGCGAACCCTGGGTATGTCAGGTTTATTGAAAGCGGGCAACAATATCGCGTTATGGACAGCTCAAGATTTTAAATACATACTGGAATGTAAAGGGTCCAACTTCCTCCAACTGGAGCTTGTCATCTTCGCCTGACAGGAAGGCCTCCGTATTGGTCACGTTGTATATATAGAAGGAAATGTAGATACTTTGCAGCTCGTGGATCAACAGGTCATGCACCATCGAACCTTCGGCTATCCGTAGTTTCTAAGGGAATTTTAGTAAAAATTAGACCCAATGTCCTGGTTTGTAAACTTTGAATTCATTTGCTAGTGGTTTTAATAGTAAGTTAAGAGGTATGTACCAGCTTGATCTTAACGAAGTTTCTTTGGTTTATCTTCCTTTGTCGATTATGAGATCAAATAATTAACATTATTTATTCATAAATCCGATTCATAAATCATGAAGAGAAGATCTTATTAATAGAAGAAATTGGTCTGTAATACCAATTAATTTTTTATCGTGTTTTGCGAAAATTTCTTAATTGTTTATAAGTCCTTACGTTCAGAATCATTTTAAACAATTCTTAACTCCGAAGCAACATGGTTTTGTCCAAGGAAGATCGACAAACACTAATTTAATTGACTTCACTGAAACTATATGCGAAGCTCTCGATCGTAATAAGCAAATCGATGTGGTAAACGTGGATTTCAGCAAAGCCTTTGACAGCGTATCTCACGATATTCTACTATAGAAGTTGTTAGCATAAAAATAAATAATAAATAAATAAATCATTTTACTTCAGGCAACACATTAAAATAGATGTTACAATTTAAAGGGCCCATATAATATAATATATATATATCCTCACGCCTTCCCACAAGGGTCCCCGAAGGGGTAGGCAGAGGTGTATAGGTAATACCCACACACCCACTTTCCGCCAGAGGTATATTAGGTGCCAACGTGACAGATGGCGAGTCCATCGCCGTTACTCAAGCACGACTATACATACGCCTTTGAATTTCTTCTCAGACGTATGCAGGTTTCCTCACGATGTTTTCCTTCACCGTAAAGCTCGTGGTGTGACTAATCACTGCACTTAAGTTCAGAAAAACTCATTGGTACAGTCGGGATTCGAACTTGCGACCTTTGCGTCGCAGGCAACTGCTCGAACCACTCGGCCACCACGGCCTTATAATATAATAAAATCCTAAAATATATACAGATATTACAAAAATACCTAAATAACATAATAATATCACTTCCTTGAGTGTTCGCATGGCACTTGTCAGCAGAAGCGACGGAACACCACGCCCTGCGGCCAAAAGCCCTCGTCCATGGCGAGATGCAGGTAGGTCGGGACGCGACGGAAAATTGATCTTTGTGGCACGACAGCAACTGCAGCAACTGCACTCTCGGCCAGTATTTCAGCTTCCGGTGCACATATTCCTATGTCCTCCGCCTTACATGAGTAGTGCAGGTGGGATACGTATACCGGAGTGTTCGGCTGCGCAGCTCGCAGTGTGACAAACGGCTCCAGAGGAGCCTTGCCGCAGCGGTTCTGGTTGGTAGGTACGCGGCGCTTCCTCCTTTGCACCGTCACAGACCCGTCTTCTTTCTCAGCCCGGTTCGACGCCCCTTCGGGCGCGGGCTTCGTAGGGGGAGCAGCAGAGGTGCTCCTGGTGATGACGGCATAACGAGAATTTGCAGGGGCTGCCGACACGGGCATATGGAATAGCCGGCGAACTTTTGAAATGGTTTAATTCGTATCTTGACGGACGCACTCTTTTCGAAGCAATCAATGGCTTGCACCCACATTCCCGACCAGCCACCTCCGGAGTCCCTCAGGGTTCTCATTTGGGACCAGTGCTATTTAATGTTTTCGTAAATGATATACCTAACCATCTTATAAATTTGGACTCAGTTATGTATGCAGAGTACCAAAAAATCTGCAAGGTAATAGATACAACTAACGACTCATATGACTTGCAATGCGATATTGATAACTTGACCAGGGAGTGTGAACTAAATAGAATGGAGCCTAAATCGAAAAAGTGTATTCTTAAAAGCAGTTTGATTCCTTCTGTTTATCACATCTGCAATAACCTTGTTCAGGAAACAAATGAAATTCGCAACGTATGTATCTTGCTTGCTTAAAACTTACTTTCATCCCGCATATTGAAAACATTACACAGCGTGCTTCTAAAATGTTAGGATTTATTCTGAGAAACGTTAAGGAGCTTAGTAAGAAGTATATCAATTGGAATACGGTTCCGTTGTTTGGAGGCCACATTATTCCACACATAGTTTGCGTATAGATAGGGTTCAAAAGAGATTTGTCTGGCACTTGGCTTATTCCGCTGGTTTGGCAAAGAAATAATTTAATTCATACCAAAAACGACTATCGTATTTTAAAATGGCTTCCTTAGCTAAACGCAGACAAGTGACGTACCTTATTTTTTTATCAAAACTTTTAAGTAATAAAGCCGATTGTCCTCAAATACTGAGTAAATTCAAAATTCGCGTTTCTTCAAGTTACCGAATTAAGCCTTTTTGCCCATTTCTAGACTATCAAAATCAGTAATTGAATATAGTAATATTGTGGATATATATTGTGATCAACCTGGCAAGCACCGAAAAGTTATTTTTCCAAATTATTTTTTAACTATTCTCTATTATTTTTTTGTTTTCTTTTCTACATTGTGTCTGTGAACATTCCAATTAATGGTGCAAGTAGTGTTTACTTGTAATTATTTGCTACATTTAGCTCTAAGTTATGATGTAAGCAAGTGTTGGTAAACCTTTATATGACAAATAAATCTGTCACGTTAACAACTAAATGAAAACTCCTGAAATATATCAGGCGAAAAGAAGGTGATTACTTCTGCGTACCCCTGCGTACCCCTTTAGGGACCCCTTGTCGACAGGCGTGAAGATCCATAAATAAAACAACTAGAACACTCGTCATTAATTACATTAGTCGACAGCCAGAGATATAAAATGTATATTAGTAATAAATTATTAACATTAAATCAGGCCGTGGTGGCCGAGTGGTTCGAGTAGTTGCCTGCGACAAAAGATCGCAAGTTCGAATCCCGACTGTACCAATGAGTTTTTCTGAACTTGAGTACAGTGATTAGTCACACCACGAGCTTTACGGTGAAGGAAAACATCGAAAGGAAACCTGCATACGTCTGAGAAGAAATTCAAAGGCGTATGTATAGTCAAACTGGAGTAACGGCGATGGACTCGCCATCTTTGGCACCAAATATACCTCTAAAATAAAAAATAAAAAAGCCTTTTATTTCCCAATATAGTTAATTAATAAGGTACATTTCTTTATGTGGTTTTCTAGACCTTTACAAAACTTAACAAAATCTATTAGTAAATGAATAAATATTATGACTATATTTCTATCATGCTAAGTATTATTATTTACAGTTTTTGATATTCTAATTATTGTATAGGAACCCCTCTTCAGGTGAAGGCCTCTTCCAGCTTTTGCCAATTTTCTCTATTTTGCGCTATGCGCTGCCATTTGGGGCCAGCTATTTTTTTAATATCATCATCATTAATATATCATCAGAGGATATATTATTATATTATTATTAGTATAAATCAGGAAAGCTCATACTTACAAACTTAATTAAGTAGAACAAAGGATCAATGATCAGCAATAAGACGGGTACAATCGCACAAATAATTCCCACTATTGACGCCGTTAGCAATCTTCCTGTGAAATTAAAAGGCGCTACATAAAAATGTGTCATGTTTCATTATAAGTAAGGTGTTTTTTTCAAAAATATATGTTAAATGTCTCCTTACATTTTACTAAGTTACGAATCTAGAATGACTTTTCGTTCCATACAGTCAGTGAGCTATGATACCGATGCAACACAGTGTCACTTATGTTTTGAGTTCTTTAAGAAGGGCGTGAAAATAATTATAAAGGGTCCCCTGGTGTAGCAAGCGTCCATAGGCGGAGGTAACCGCATACCATCAGGCGGACCGCAGGCTTGTTTTTCACAGAAAAAAATATGAAAAAAAATTTTACTACTTTAAAAAGTTTGATGATTAGTGGCGACGAAAACACTGCTTCGAATAATAGAGCAATGACATACGTACTTCTTGTAGAGACATTGTGATTGATAGGACCCTTGCTGCTCATGCTATTGTCGGGCCTACGCTCTTCCACCATACTTAAGTACTATTGCTGTAACATAAAAATATTGTTATTGTAAACCTAATGATTAGAAAAGAGTAACCATGGAGTATCTTGCCGGTTCTTCTTCATAGAAACGACCAACCCGAACCGTGCACCTTTTCGACGTTTGATAAGTGCCCATCTAGGCCTATGTCAAATAAAATATTTTGATTTCATTCATCATGGGTTTATAGCCTTAACCCTACCAATACCCTGCACGCGCATACGCTTGAGAAGAAGTTCAAACACGTATGTATAGTCGTGCTTGAGTAACGGCGATGGACTCGCCATCTGTCACGTTGGCACCTAATATATCTCTGACGGAAAGTGGGTGTGTGGATTACCTATACACCTCTGCCTACCCCATCACGCCTTGCCATAAGGGTCCCCCCTTATGGGCGTCTTAATTTTCATGAAGTCTTTCATGAAGAAAGAATATTTTTTTAAGCATACGTGTTTAGTAACTGTAACGATATACGTGTTTTATAACTGCATGTAGATAGAAAGTGCCATCCAAGAAGACGCGCCCCATCAATTTCGGGTCGCGGTATCAATTGTAGTGTGCGTGTGCACTAGGTCATCAGTGTGTACCGACAATACTCAAACATTAGTGGAAGGTTGCACACTTACACTATAATCTTTCCATCTCCAGTCTCCATCTTTCCACAATTTAACATGACTTTAATTTTAATTGGGTAGCGTGTATTCTTAAGTCTCAGGAAATCCCACGTTATGTAGGTATTGTTTGTGGGGTCGATTGTTTCAGACGCGGAAAATAAAATTAACAAACGACCGCCTTAAATTGTCCTAGCAATACAGAGTCACATAATTAATGATCACATCCAGTCTCTCACGTGGTAGGCAGAGGAGAGTATAGCGCCAGTTCTCTATAGACTTGCGGACCACTTTCGCTTCGGCCACATTCACATTCTCTTCATACATGCTGAGCTGTTCCGAGCACTCTCGACGTTCCCATCCTTGAGTGTCCGATGGATTTGATCTAGGTAGTTGGAACGTGCTTTTCCTCTGCCTCTACTTCCACACACTGTCGCATTGTATATCTGTTTCGTCACTCTTTCTCCACTCAGAGTCATATCACTCGCGCATTGCCTGTAGTACCTTGTGTGACTACCGTACCTGTGCTAGCAGTGTTAAGTATTTCCGTTTGATTCTGGATACGTACTCACCGCAGTATCACAACACTAGTAAGCTACAATAAGGTCTGAAATCTGAATATGGGCAAACTGATGCTCTGTTCCTCGAGTAAGTAGGTACTGGGAATGAAACGACATAAAATTCCCCAAAAGTGTCGAATGTTTAATATATGTTCAACCCGAGTATATACCATACACGTAGAACGCCATGGTAGCGCGATTCAAAAAGTATTACTAAAGGTATAGTGCCATCTACCGGCCACAATTCAAATAAACCTGCCATAGTACAGCCATCACATGAATATGACATAAACGGATTGTACAGAATATATCTCAATATGTAAGTACTAGCTTAATCGGGCATTACTGCAGAGAGTAAGTAGTATAAAAATAATTATATTGAACCAGAGAGGCGTTGTCCT
The DNA here is from genome assembly GCA_945859725.1 of Drepana falcataria. Lineage (NCBI taxonomy): Eukaryota > Metazoa > Arthropoda > Insecta > Lepidoptera > Drepanidae > Drepana > Drepana falcataria. The sequence continues at coordinate 11,896,704 of OX243931.1, read as the reverse complement.
ACATCCCTTCAGCTCGTTGAGCTCTCCCGGGAATCATGTGAGTAGAATCTATATACGTGAATGACAACAATACTTAGTAGGTTCGGATTTCACATAGACATGGAACATGGTCGTCGCAATAAGATCTTTCTTTATCTGTACGTTAACCCGCAATGGTCTGCGAACCCACCCTTTAGTCGCAGGAGAAAAAAAAATTAGGAAAGCGCCATAGCGGCTGAGGAATTCAATAAATTTGGCACAGAGATAGAGAGACAGTTTATGAGCTGGATATAACACGTGTTATTAAAGACAAAATGTAGTATTAATATGAAATGTATGCGAGTAACTACGCGGACCACATCTAGTCTTACTAATATTATAAAGGCGAAAGTTTGTAAGTTTGGATGTTTGCTGCCCTATCACGGCAAAACGCCCAAGTATTTGGCTGAAAGTTGAAATGGGTTAGAGCATAGGCTATATATGATTCCCAAATCATTCAAAGTTATAATATTCATAAGTATATTGCCCTTTCCCGGCATAGAGACTGAACCGATTCTAGCAGGGAAATATATAAGCAAATTTTTCGAACTCCACATGAGCGAAGACGTGGGCAAAAGCTGGTAATAAAATAATTATAAAAAAGAACTTACATTTTCAATAATGTTAACGAATACAAACTTCACGATCAAATATAATATTTGTGAGTGCTTAGATATGAAACTGTTTCAGTAAATATGTCAGTTCTAGCCACTTGGAGTAGCTAACTCAAGAGTTCGCGGCGTACTAACATAACACCGAACACGGACTCCTTGACTGCTCTCGCGGCGAAGCACACGTTTTAAGAGTGAAACTGAATGTGTGTAGCTTAAATGGAAAAATTATACGTATATATATATTTTAAAGTTATAGGCCGTGGTGGCCGTGTGGTTCGAGCAGTTGCCTGCGACGCAAAGGTCGCAAGTTCGAATCCCGACTGTACCAATGAGTTTTTCTGAACTTAAGTACAGTGATTAGTCACACCACGAGCTTTACGGTGAAGGAAAACATCGTGAGGAAACCTGCATATGTCTGAGAAGAAATTCAAAGGCGTATGTATAGTCGTGCTCGAGTAACGGCGATGGACTCGCCATCTGTCACGTTGGCACTTAATATACCTCAGGCGGAAAGTGGGTGTGTGGGTATTACCTGTACACCTCTGCCTACCCCTTCGGGGACCCTTGTGGGAAGGTGTGAGGATAAAGTTATATAACTGACGTCCGCAATGCTGAAATAGATGGCTATTGCTATGGGACTTAGTTTAGTGCTTACTAGATGTGCCCCGCTGGTTCACCCATGATACATAAGATAAAAGTAATAATAAAATAATAATATATCCTCACGCCTTCCCACAAGGGTCCCCGAAGGGGTAGGAAGAGGTGAATAGGTAAGTAGTACCTACACTTTCCGCCAGTTACTTTTAGGTGTCAACGTGACAGATGGCGAGTCCATCGCCGTTATTATTAGCACGACTATACATACGCCTTTGAATTTCTTCTCAGACGTATGCAGGTTTCCTCTCGATGTTTTCATTCACCGTAAAGCTCGTGGTGTGACTCATCGCCGTACTTTAGTTCAGTAAAACCTATTGGTACATTCGCTAATTACTCTCAATATTTGCTGCTCATGGTGGGAACACTGATCGCAGAAGGAAACCTAAATAGGAAAAAAAAAAAACATTCGGGATCGAACTTGCGTTCTTTGTGTCGCGGGCAACTACTCGAACCACATGGCCACCACGGCTTCGGCCACCAACATAAAATTAGACTCGGTTCAGCATTGAAGTTTTCATTTGATTGCAACGCATACCGGGTATAGCACATTCATTTATTTCATAAATTAACACGACGTGGTTATTTACGCTAATTTGACAAATAATAGTAGCAGTTATGGCCATCTTTCTGCGTATGCCAGACTGTTAGTTTTAAATAGTTAGAAGGTTCATGAGGAAACTGGCGTGCTACTACCCACCAGCTACTACCAGGTAGGCAGCTTTCCTCACAAAGGTACCCGGACTTATACCTACCACTACGTAGGTATAAGTCCGTTGAGAAGTTGACAATGCATATAGTTAACATGTACAAGTAGATACCCGTACCTATCTACCGGTTATTTCTGTTATTAAAGAGTGTGTACGTTTATTATGTAAGTACGAACTAACATGATTGGCTAAATAATGATATTAGCAAATGTCAACGATTAACACCAAAACATTCGTAACTGTAAAAAACTACTATTGTTTAAAAAACCGACTTACATTGACACACATACATTGTAATTCTTTTTAATTAATGTGTATTTATTATGAACACACAAAGACCCCCTCAAGGGTAGGAGGAGGTGTAACAACAGCCTCTATCTTACTTACAAATGATCACATTCTACTTTATTTGGACTCCTGCAATGCGATTGGAAACCGGCGTCCCTCAGGGAGAAATCTTATCCCACTTTTATTCTCCTCATTCATTGATATTGTTGCCGTGGTGGCCGAGCGGTTCGAGTGATTGCCTGCGACACAAAGATCGCAAGTTCGAATCCCGACTGTACCAATGAGTTTTTCTGAACTTAAGTGCAGTGATTAGTCACACCACGAGCTTTACGGTGAAGGAAAACATCGAGAGGAAACCTGCATACGTCTGAGAAGCAATCAATCAAAGGCGTATGTATAGTTGTGCTTGAGTAACGGCGATGAACTCGCCAACTATCACGTTGACACCTAAAATATATCTCTGGCGGAAAGTGGGTGTATGGGTATTACCTATAAACCTCTGCCTACCCCTTCGGGACCCTTGTGGGGAGGCGTGAGGACATATTATTATTATTTTTATTTATTGATATGATCACGGTACCATCACTACTATGCTGAGACCTGTAACTTTATTACCACTCGAGTATCCAGGATCTTATCAAACAGAGGTCTTGTCGTTTCGGAATCCAAGTAAATCCAAATTAATGCTAAGCTACGTGCGTCACACGTCAACTCCACAAAGTTAATAATAACAGCCTTACACCGTTAACGATTACTTAGTGTGTGATTCCATTTTCGTCTACAGTCAAAGACGTCTTCAGACAAAGACAAAGAAAGACAAGATTTTAATTGATTCCAATCGCAATTGGGCTGGTCAGGTAAACAAGGACCCTCCATAAAATTTTCCAACAACAAAAAAACTCCCTTACAGCACCAAAATATATCTCATGAACTTTATTAGATTATCATTTCATAATCAATGAGGGAATACAGTCGGTAGGCTTCAGGTGCCTACTGGAATAGCGCGTAAATTATATTATAATAAATGCAAGAACTTAATATATAATTAAGTTAGGTTATAACAGTATGCCTTCGACCGGTTTTTTCGACAAGTAACACTACCTCTAAAGTAATTGATTCCATTTATCTATTTTCATGTCTCGCTAGCTTGCTCATAGATAAAGCTTCATTCGAACATGAGAATCTTTTCACCTTTGTGAACAACTCCATGCTGTACTCTCCATGAAAAACTTCTACGGGCGTTCATTCTACAGCCTGAGCGTTCGCGGAATGAAACTCCTGCGAGACGCTTTCGGTTCCAAGGTATGAGAATGAATTTCCCGTCGATGACGAATTAAAATTATTATTAAAAAAAACCTACGTAACTAAGCCAAGCTAAATAAAGCACGAGGGTGACAAGAATTCCGGCAGCATTGCCAACCTGTATAGCAATGTAAAGCAAAGCTAATTCTTTGCGCAAGATACGTCCCAGCCCCAAAAAAACCTTAAATAATGGCTAACTTGGTGCTAATTATTCTAACCTCTAAAATCTTGTATTTGAACAAATAACTTATGATTCATAACTAACATTAGCATTCGATTGTATTCTAACTTATGCATCACTACAATAAATACATTTATAAATGAGATGAAACACTTTGCTGATTAAAATGTCTTTAAAATAGGAATGTCACCTTATATCTTGCTTAAAAGAATTCATCCCCATCAAGGGAAACTGAGCCCTAAGGTCAGGTATTTTAGTTGCATTTTCAGTGATGTATATTAATTCTTTTGATGTTCTTTTTGAATGCAGCCCATTTACGTGGCAGAGACGTAAGGAGTACCCCAGAAGAGCTAATCCGAAGAAAAGTAGTACAATTTTAATTCCAATCATGATGCAAGGACCATAGACGTGTGTTAATCTTAGCGCATCGTCCGCCTGCTTAGGTAGGTTTGGTTGTTGCTGAAACAGAAAAAAAAATGCTTTTTGAAAATGGAATACTTACGTTGCATAGATATGAATGACGCTGACTCCCCCACGAATAGGTTGAAGCGAAATCACTTTAATTCTTAATTCACGTGAGTTTGATTCCCGCCTGAAGTAGACATTTATACATCATAATTACTTATTAACACACCGAGTCCCACGGGGTAGGCAGTGACAGTAGAGCGCTAGTTCTCTCTCGACTTTCATTACATTTATCTTTAATTATATTATTAAGAGGGGGAGGTAAAGGAGCTCGTGTATTTTTTTTCTTGTCGCGCAAATCAACTTTAACGCCATTAAAACTGAACGGTGGCAACGGAACTAGGCTCAGGAACAACTAACCCAATTTTGCAATATTTTTTATTAGATAGCCCGTTTATTGAAGAAGGCTATTATATACTGATATATAATCATGCTACTCCCCAGGGAGTGGGTGATGAGTTACATGGGGCTTCCCGCAGATAGTGAAGACAGGGTTCTTAAAGAAGCGTGTGAAAAGATTCCTGCATTGTCAGCAGCACGCTTGTAACCCCAGCGGTGATACCCCTGGGGTTACAAGCGTGCATAGGTGGCGGTAACCGATGTGGTAAGACTGTCGTGATTAAGGATAATTTGTAGTGTAGATGTATTGATATGCTGGAACACATTGAAAATAATACGTACAACTTTCACATGAGCTATAGGCACCACCATGTTTGAAAATGGTTTCGCCTCCGTATTGAAGCTCACGTCGCCTATGACAATGTTCACTTGAAGTGACATTGACGTTTCTAGAGTTAGACAAACTTTCTGGAAAAAATTAAATGATGATGAAACAAGACGAGTAGATCTAGTAGTTACCTGCAGATTGCTAGTGCTAATCCCGAATACCAATGTATTTATCTGAACTTAAGTACAGTGAGTCACACCGTGAGTTTAACGGTGAAAGACAACATCAAGAGGAAACCTGTATACGTCAGCGCAAAAATTTTAAGACGTATGCATAGTCGTACTTAAAAAGCGGGGATGGACTGTCAGGAGAAGAAATGGCGAAACAAACTGCCTGGTTGTCTTTTTTGAACTGGTTCCCTTTTTACGCAGTAGTAGATAAATATTTGTAAAACTATGACGTCATCTACTCGGACTTACTGGACTCTATAAATATGGCCCTAAGGTTTAATTCATGTGTGTCAAAACATTTGCTTAACTCACTGGATCTATAAGTAAATAGCTGTCGTGAATGTTCTCATCAGGATGCAGTCCGTCTATTCTTTCATACAACTTCGGGTCTCCGTCCAAGAAATGACCCTTGGACATCGCGAGGGGTAGACCTGCAGTAGAAAGACGTATATTGAAATTATTATTGTTATCACGAATGGTCCGAAAGGGTGAACACGGCTAATTTCTATCAATGCACCTCTCACCAGAATTACTATTCGAACTAGTGGTTTCAAAGAAGGTTCTGTATTGAGGGTACAGCATGGAGGTCTGAAAGGATTACAGCATCGGTAACTTGCGTGTGATACCTCTGCTGTTGCAAGCATACTTATTTACTTACACTTACATTATTTTATGTGTGTGTGAGAGTATATTTAAGAGAGGTAGGGCATAACGGGTTTCCCGTTCGAATTTGGAGCTGCCCGACTGAGGCAGGACCTCCACCTTATAGAAGTCCGTAGCCAAATAACACAATTCATTGTGTTGTGTTCCTACGCGGTGAATAAGGTAACCAGTAATGAGCTCCTTGGGGAGGGGGGAGGATTGTTACATTGTGTTGGAAGCAGAGGGATTAAACCTTATGCTGCCAACACACTATAACTCTCCGAACACAGAGCGGCAACTCGCAAGTGATACTTCGGTATCGTGAGCGTAAATAGGCTACGGTAACCGTTTCCCAGGTGGGCCGTATGCTTGTTTGCCACTCTTGTTGTATAAAAAAATAAAAAAAAATCAACAACAAAAATGTTTCAAGCCTTAAGACCTTACTACTCACATAACATAACCTAATCTTACTAATATTATAAATGTGAAAGATTGTAAGTTTGGATGTTGAAAGTTGAAATCGTGATGGCTTATACCTAGGATAAGGACATAGGCTACCACTTATTAATATTATAAAGGCGAAAACTGATGATTTTTTGATGTTTTTCTGCTACTTTTTCGAACTCCACGCGGGCGAAGCCGCGGGCATAAGCTAGTAATTAAATATTGTCCTCGCCAGAAACCTACCAAACACACAAGGTGACATATCGAGAGTGCCATTAGGGCAGGCTCCCTTCCTGCTACACTTGCTTTCATCAGAGAACATGTTGTCACTGAATTTGTACACGTATGCTTCTGAGCCGTAGGTTGAGATTCCTTTCTTGGAGTAGTGAAAATCGAAGAGCCTGCAGACGCCGGGTCTGTAGATACTAATTGGAGTATCGCGGGTCAGACCAGGCTTGTAGCCCATACCCTCGTAGGTATCTGTGAAGTTTGTTGTACTGGAAGAAAGTAAAAACATTGCGTTATTGGACTGTCAAGCCGTAGTGGCCGAACGGTTTAAGTATGCACCTGTCAAAATAGCAGGTACAAATCTCAATTTTGATTTGTTACACTTCAAAATTTACGTCGAGTGAAAAAATCGTACACTGTTTTTTTAGTAAAGAAGATTGTTACAAACACGTATAAGGCTTGGTAAGCGGGTATTGTAGCATGTAAGCACTTACGACATTACTATACGGGTGGAATACTGCGCTATTAGCAAATAGGACTCAATCCTCTAGAGTTCTAGGAAACCCTACACACCACAGCAACACCACAGCAACACCACAGCAACACCACACTGTCAGGGTCGGCAGCGCGCGAGCGATACTCTGGTGTTGCAAGTGTCCATAGGCTGCGGTAACCGCTTACCATCAGGCGGACCGCATGCTTGTTTGCCTCCCATGTAATATCAAGTAAGGTGTTTGTGGATCTCCATTTAACACCATCCATTGACACTTTTGTGAGGTACTACCGTAGTTGGCAATTCCAAATTTGGACAGAACAATAGTGACCTCGGTCGGACCTCAATTGACCTCGATCGGTCACTCAAGGACGGGAACGTCAAGAGTAATCGAAATCGACGAGCATGTATGAAGAGACTGAATGAATGTGGACGAAGCAAAAGAGGTATGTAAATCTAGAGAGAACTGGCGCTCTATACTCTCTGCCTACCCCGTTAGGTACTCGGCATGATATGATGATCATTATGAATATTGAGCTCTCAAATATAATGGACGCATTACTCACTCGTCGTCGAACTCATCAGAATCCCACATCTTGTCGCGGTGATACTTTGTCATACGTTTGATACAAAACTTGTCAGCGTCGGTGGTTCCTAGTTCCAGCCTGTAGTCCATCTCTCTGTCGTATAGCTGCAAAATTATTATCAGAAAACACAATTAAACTTTAATACAGTGATCCAGTGAAAACAACGCTAAGAGCTATCATACGTTGGAAAATCACCAACTGTTTTTTTGCATAGAAACATATCTCGGAAGAATGTGGCTGTTATTCCACCTCTGTCTGCCTATTCATGGAGCTCTGTGGGAGGTCCTAAAGAAATAATACAACTCTTTCCAAGCCACGCCCAAAGAGACGATTCGATTTGAGTTTGAAAGAACAGCCTTTAAACTCAAATTGAATCTACTATAGAAGATTTCACTGAGATTTCCGAGAATAATAAATAAATAAAAATACCTTGAAACAATTCCTCACAAACTGCCCGAGTCCCAAATGAAAAAAGCTTGTCCTATGGGAACTAGACAACGATATACTTACTAATGAAGATCTAAGACTAAGACACAAATACCCACAATTTATGGGCCCTCACGGGGAATCCAACCCGCAGCTTCAAAAGCTTCGCAGCCGACCTCTGACCACTACACCTGGTAGCTGTCATAATAATGTACTCAAAAGAGTAAACTCTGAACTTCAGCTTCATCTAAGAGGGTAATAAAAACTAGGTAAAAGACATCAACGCATGTCGATTCGAAACAAGTTCTATTCGAAAAAGTTTGTAGTAGGAATGAGACACCCATTGTCCACCAGAGATATATTTTAGGTGACAGATGGATGCGCCCGTCAACGTTACTCAAGCATTACTACACATGCGTCATTGACGTTCTCAAACGTATGTAGATTTCCAATCGAAGTTTTCCATCGCCTTGACACAAGATGTCGCTAATCAAAATTATAACGAGCTGTCGTTTGGTTCTGAGTAGTAATTACTATAAGTTCGTTCACATTGCCAAATCAACCTGTCATTTATATTCTACTAGACTAAACTAGACTAGACTAGACTAGACTAGACTAGGCCAGACTAGACTAGGCCTAATACTACTTGCACTGCTACTTTCAAGGCCTCAATGAATTCCCTAATATTTAATTAAATATGTTTATTACATCCTTGTCATGTCTGTGAGTGTCTACGTGTAAAAGCTAGGCATATCAAGCATGGTACTTAATGTAAGGCAATGTACTGTAGACTTTGGTTGTTGATCCGCAGCCTATATTTGCATTCACAACCCTGCAAATATGTTTAACTCTCCCGGGATGCCTGAACTTGCCTTATTGAAGCACCGCTGCAGTTTAAGTGCTCGGGATGTGAGACAGTGGGAAAGAAACGATGTATGTATCACCAGAGGCTATAGACATAGTCCGTTTCTGTTAGCGTTAACGCTAACCGATAACTATAATTTTATCTAAGATATATTCTATGTATAGTCGTGCTTGAGTAACGGCGATGGACTCGCCATCTGTCACGTTGGCACCTAATATACCTCTGGCGGAAAGTGGGTGTGTGGGTAATACCTATACACCTCTGCCAACCCCTTCGGGGACCCTTGTGGGAAGGCGTGAGGATATATTATTATTATATTCTACGAAAAAGTTTTATAGCAGCCAATATCATTGCCATTAAAAAAATTTATCATGCAATCCCGTACAAGGTATGTAGGCATAACAATCTTTTCGCCTTCCCACAAGAGTTCCTGAAGGAGTAGGCAGAGGTGTAACACAACATCCTCTTTTAACCTATATTTTGATGCCAACGTGACAGATGGCGGGTCTATTCGTCTTCCATTCCAGCAATTCTCTCTTCTTTCTCTCCGGCACAACTACGTCTTCCTCAACGGTATGCAGATTTGCTCTCGACATTTTCCTTCACCGTAAAGCTCGTGGTGTAATTAAACAGTGTACTTGTGCAGGGTGTCCATAAAAACTAATTGGTTCAGTCAAGATTCGAATTTGCAACCTTTTTATGACATGGGACTGCGCGAACCAGACGGCTACTACGGCCAATAGTGAGGATAAAAGGAAGACAGCTTACCCGATCCATAATCCCAATAGTCTTGAAGTAGATCAACCCGGGGAATACTTTATTAGCCAGGCTTATCATCGGGTCCTCGTAGCCCCAGAGGTAGTCCCGCACGTTCATCTTGACTATGGCCTTGGAGCCCAGCTGCTGCGCCAGGAAGTTGAACATAGTCCTCACAAAGGTGTGCTTTGAGCTCATCAAGGCAGTGGCACTCTGAAATGGTAATCGTAAACTGCATTACATTACACATAATAATATATAATAAAATAATAAATAAATATAATAAAGAGGTTAAGTTTGTGAGTTTGTATGTACGGGCTAATCTCTGGTTTTACTGATCCGAGTTAGATAATTATTTCACTGTTAGTTAGGTATACAATCCTTAAGTGCAATAGATTATTTTTATTTTGGTAAATATATATATTATATATATTTATATTATTTATATTATATATATTTTCAGTAATTAATTATTAATACTATTTAACAAACAAAGTACCGGAGAAGTCTGAAATATTAAGTAATAATATAATAATATATCCTCACGCCTTCCCACAAGGGTCCCCAAAGGGGTAGGCAGAGGTGTATAGGTAATACCCACACACCCACTTTCCGCCAGATGTATATTAGGTGCCAATGTGACAGATGGCGAGTCCATCGCCGTTACTCAAGCACGACTATACATACGCCTTTGAATTTCTTCTCAGACGTATGCAGGTTTCCTCTCGATGTTTTCCTTCACCGTAAAGCTCGTGGTGTGACTAATCACTGTACTTAAGTTTAGAAAAACTCATTGGTACAGTCGGAATTCGAACTTGCGACATTTGCGTCGCAGGCAACTGCTCGAACCACACGGCCACCACGGCTTTTTTATTAAGTATTAAAGACAATGTGCAAGTTTGCCATCTGTCACATTGACACTTAAATAATTACCTTCGATAAAAATTTGTGTTTTATGTTATAACCAATATGGCGGAGTACAAGCAACCATACCTACTTCTCCCGGAAACTGGAACCAATCTCACTTATCCATAGGAAAAGGTTCCGTGACCAGTCGATTATAAAATCCCTTTTCGAATGCAAATTGATACTGCACTCACCAGCATCGGCATGTTGGGCAACGTGAGGTATACGTCTTCGGGGCGCGCCAGTGACTCGGCTTCCACAAAGTGGGGTTCATAACGCGGCGTGTATTTCATCACTCCTGCTTCCGGGTTGAACTCAAAGTCTTCAGTCGTTCGGTACTCCCTGAAACACAGGGCTCAAACAATGAACTACATACACTTAGGGGCACATTTAGGGTCGGCATCGCGCCAGCGTTAGTGTTGCAAGCGTCCACAGGCGACGATATTTGCTTACCATCAGACGGGCCGCATGTTTGGTTGCTACTTTACTTACATTTTTGTATTATCAGTATCTCTATTTAATATTCATGATAAATTAAAAGCAACTACTCACAGACTAAACTTATAAAAAGAAATACGATTTACAAATACTTAATAGAATTGGGTGATGAAATGTTACTTTTACGCAAATAAGAAATACTACACATTGGTAGGCCGATGTGGGAAAGTGTGAAGATAGTGATGCAGCGAGCTTCACGGTGAAGGAAAACATCGAGAGGAAACCTGCATATGTTTGAGTAGAATTCCAAAGACATATGTATATTCTCTCTTGAGTAACGGTGATGGAACCGCCGTCTGTCACTAAGGCATGCGCAAATATATCTCCAGCGATGTGATTATATGGATTCTAGATATACAGCATTAGAACTGACCTGTAAGTGAAAGGTCCGACCTCTTGTACCCTCAACTTGTGATCATGTCCTGTGAGGAACTCCTCGGCGTTGGTGATGTTGAACAAGTACACGTAGAAGGTACCGCCATCGACGCCTCGCGCCAATAGCTCGCAGAACTCGCTTCCATTAGCCAGGCGAAGGTTCTGTCAAATAATCTTTACATGAGTTCAAACGAACTTTATATGAATTCAAACGAACTTTATACGAGTACAAACTAACTTCATAAGATAACTAGGTGTGGATTCAGTATTTCATACGCGTAAGTTCGATTTCAATATTAGTTTTTTTGTAGAATTTAACATATTTATGTGTTAATCCAGCTTATATTCCGTCTCTTTGCTGAATTTTATCCAATTCCGTTTAGTGTTTTTTGCGTAAAACAAATATTCTTACAAACTTTCGCATTAATAATTTCAGTAGGATTATAAATGCGTTAGCGATAGCTTCTGTAGATATTGTGAGTAGCAAGCTAATACTTTTTTGAAATCACTATTTTCGATATTGCCAACCAGTTTAGCCCAACTACCTAGCAAAGCCTTGAGCCAAGCTCCAGTAACTCTATACAGCTTTTACATGCGATTGCTTGGTAAAGAGTACTAGGATGGAAGCCTTTTGGTCTTGCTATGGTTTAGAAGCAATAGTTTTCGGAGCTAGCATACTAAAAGAATACATAAAATAATTTGGAACCAGATTTGATAGTTTCGATGTGAAATCCGATCCTAGTTCCTACCTCCTCAATGAACTTTTTTTTGTTCCCTTGTTACCAACCATGCAAATCACACACGCATTTTGCTACTGGTTCCATCGCCAGTACGACATGTTTACCATATTACAGGTACAAAAGACTTAAATATACATACTCACATGATTAACCATTATTAGAAATGGATCGACGATAGTGAATACCACTGGTAACACTAAGCATAATACTGCAAATGTTACGGCAGCGACAAGTTTCTCTGGAACAGACAACTCATCGAGGTATCTCTTTGTATATTATAAGCAATCATGATTTTTATAATATATCCTCGCGCCTTACCACAAGGATCCAAGAAGTGGTAGGCAGAGGTGCATATATACCCACACACCCAATTTCCGCCAGAGATATATTTTAAGTGCCAATGTGACAGATGGCGTGTCCATCGCCGTTACTCAAGCACGTCTATACAATACGCCTTTGAATTGCTTCTCAGATGTATGCAGGTTTCCTCTCGATGTTTTCCTTCACCGTAAAGCTCGTGGTGTGACTAATCACTGTACTTAAATTCAGAAAAACTTATTAGTACGGTCAGGGTTCGAATTTGCAATCCTTCAAACTGTGACAACAGGCGACTGCTCTAACCACTCGACTCGACTGAGAAGCTTGAGGTCACAGATTCGAATCCCGCTGTGGGCAGCCATTTGTGCGATGAACATCCTGGGTATTGGATTATTTATTGGGACTTGCTCCCTTTACCTTGGGGTCCCATCACCACCTTGCCACCACTATATCACCACCTTGTCAACCTTTATTTTGATACTTATGCAAATTGCATTAATCACCCAAAACTTACTTTTCAAACCTATTCCTTTCCGAATGCCGCCACTTGGTATAACCATTGTCGAAATCACTGTGTGATGTCTACACCAGTATGTAGAGCTCCTCAGGCAACCTGAAAATAGAAAAGAACCAATATTTACATAATCAGATAAAAGAAAATGTCTCTCTGGTATAGGGAGGTCAAAGACATTAGGCTGGACAGGAGCAAATGGAAGGAGATGCATCAGAGATGCTGACAAGAGACCAGCTCTCAAATATATGATGCTACTCATCACACATATGACGGTTTAAAAAATGCAATAAAAAATGCAATAAAAAATAAAAAATAAAAAATCAATCGAACACCGCAACTATATTTATGTTTTAAATGTTAGGTTTTAAGTCACGTTTTATTAAGTCTATTTCTTGCAAGGGCCGTGGTGGCCGAGTGTATCGAATAGTCGCCTGTAACACAAAGATTGAACACTGAACTAATTAGAGTGATTAATCACATCACGATGTTTACGGCGAAGGAAAACATGGAGAAATATCCTGCATACGTTTGAGAAGATTTTCATATACGTATGTAGAGTCGTGCTTGAAAACATCTATCATATTGGCATCTTAAATACATCTCCGGCAGTAAGTGGGTATGTGTTACACACCTCTGCCTTTGGATAAATTTTTGTTGATTTTTGATAATTTTTTTTAAGGTTCGAGTAGAATTTTTGCTACTAAATAGCAACAAAGAGACTTTTCCCTCATAACTCTTGGAATGGACTATGATGCGCTTCCGTTTACAAATTAGTGATTAGTTGATTTCAAGATTAATTTCACTGGTTTTCACAAACACAAAATGTCTTCCAACAATATGTTGATGTCCAAGAAGCCCATATTTTTTGTATTTCGTATTGTTATGGTATGAGAATGGATTTAATTGGATTAATTGCGGTGCATAAGATCACTATCTGGTGTTAAAATAATGTTTTTCAACTGTAATTTTTTGTGTGATATTTTCAACTGCGTATATTTTCCCACACACGTTGTTAAACACCTACACCCCAATTGCATATTCACTTGGATAACCCTAGTTGAGGTCGGAAGTAGAAATATCAAGTTGGAATACCATCTCCACTCGGACTTTCACTCTACTAAAATTATGAATAGGCAAATTCTAGAGCAAACAAACAATAACTATAATGTATATATATATAATCCTCACGCCTTCCCACAAGGGTCCCCGAAGGGGTAGGCAGAGGTGTATTACACACCCACATTCCGCCAGAGGTATATTAGGTGCCAACGTGACAGATGGCGAGTCCATCGCCGTTACTCAAGCACAACTATACATACGCCTTCGAATTTCTTCTCAGACGTATGCAAGTTTCCCCTCGATGTTTTCCTTCACCGTAAAGCTCGTGGTGTGACTAATCACTGTACTTAAGTTCAGAAAAGCTCATTGGTACAGTCGGGATTCGAACTTGAGATCTTTGTTTCACAGGCAACTGCTCGAACCACTCGGCCACTGCGGCTAATATGTAATTATAATTATTATATATATATATATATATATATATATATATATAATTATTGCCGTGTGGTTCGAGAAGTTCCTGCCACACAAAGATTGCAAGTTTGAATCCTGTACCAAAGAGTTTTTCGTGTTTTATGGCTATGGGAAAATAATAATAATATACCACAAGCCGTAGGGGTAGGCAGAGGTTGAAGAAACTGTTAAAAAAAACTTTATTTTACTTACGTTCGATGGATGCCGCAGATTCTTATAAATAGTTCCATTTATGTCACTTGTCACCGCCGCCACATTTGGCAATGCCAATGGAATTTGTATAACTTTTAGTTAATCTAATCTGTACCTACATATCTTAGATATAAAGATTGCCTTAAGCTATCCATGAAACCGTATCCGCTTAACTTCAAACAATCCCATGTTACATCAACCACATTGATGGCGAATTAAACATGTCCACAATTATGATGCTCTGCACATTGTAACAATTATTTCGTCACACTTTCCCACAACTCTCCCTAGGCTAGGCACTGTCTAGTAACAAACGCTCTTTTCGCCGTAGATATTATGCAGATTGCAATATGACAGAGGGCGAGTCCATCGCTGGTTCCCATACACAACCATACATTAATGTTTGAATTTCTTCGCAAACATGTACAGATTTGCTTTCGATGTTTTCCTCCACCGTCAAACTTCGTGGTTCGACTTATTACTGTAATTAAGTTCAGAAAAACTCATTGCTACATTCGGGATATTCGAACGTGCAATCATAGTATAAAGAAGAGGGAGTAGGCTATCTCCGGCCCAATTCGCGATATAATTGCCTACTGTCTTAGGGTTGTCACTATTAGCTAAATATTAGGCGCGGCTGTTCGCGCTTCGCTAGCAAAAGCACATTTAATATACATTAGGTATCTATAATAAAAAATGAATAATGTGAATGAAATATTATCATTGAAAGAAATAAAAACAACATTAAAAACTAACGACTGTCTCTTAGACTATAATCGAATTTGTTGTTATGATTCGAACTTTGTTTTATATGTATTTGATTTACTATTAGTCAATTAGGTACTCGTACATACTTATTTTGAATTACGATTTTCTGTAAGTAGGTAGGTACTTAGTTACTATACCTACAATACTGAGAAATCGGCATAACTAAACGTAAACAAAGAAATAGCGGCAAACCAATTGCCAGATCAAAAGTACCTAATACATTCTAGTAGGAAATTAGGCCTACCTACCTACTTCCTGTGTGATAGAAAACTAATACAAACAAGAAATATGTAAGTACGTAGGTATCTCATCATCAAGTAAAATTATATTATGCTAGAATAAGTGACTAACTTACCTTTCCTGTTCAATAGGTAATCTGAACAGAGACAGGTCTGGAATCGATGAATTATTAAGACACCCAAACACACAGCAATACGTTCTTCTGCGATTATCAGACATTTTGATGATGATATTGATGAATAAATCATTTAGCGGTGCCGAAAAGCCGTGACGCGCGCGCGAACCTTGTGATGTGCAGTGTTAGCCCCGACTGGCGCACTGAGAAACGGGTCGAGATTTTGTTAAAGTGTGCGTGCGTCGACACATAGATACAATAGCGCACACATACAAGCCGCGCGCGGTGCGTTTGTATGAAGATAACCTACTTCCCTCTCTCTCTCTTCTCTTTATACTATGGTGCAATCTTAGCGCTGCTTGCATCGATCACTAATAATAAACTAGATACACAATCCCATGCAAAAGTTCTCTAAAAACTGTCGCCAAATGTTTTGACGTAATTTCTAGTTGAAATATATAAATAAATCTAAATTCAACCTTAAACACAGTGTCTACAGTTGTATTCACAAAGCTACGTACAAAAAGCAATAAATTTTTACGACCGATATTCGCTGCGAAACAAATTTAACCTTACACGCATGTTTTAAAGTCAGAATTAAAAGTGCTAATAAAAAGCAATAAAATTTTACGACCGCTTGGACAAGGAATGAATGGAGTCGAACAGACCAATATTTTTTGTTACAGTAATTTTATTTTTAGAATTTTATTAAACTTGTTTTAAAAAATGGGATAGGGCACCACATTAATTTAGTAATGAAAGTAATTGAAACAGTCATAGTTATTTAGTTATTCTTTATTTTGAGTCAAAAAGTAAAAAATATTATTTGACAAACTAATTAAATCTAAATTCATCACTTTGTAAAAAATGCTTCGTACACTACTTCGTAAACATACAACGCTTCCTTGGGTCGGCTTGAAGAATTCTTCGGATCTTTGACGTGCTACAACTGATATCCATTCTCTACACCTCACTGGATCTCGAGGAAAGCTACCAAAAAAAAAAACATAAAATCTTACATCTTTAATTTTATTACATGCACATATTTAAGATAAAATCTATAAAATGTTACTTTAATAGCGTCTCCAACAAATGGAACAGAGTCAACGCACATAACTCGAACAATTTAAGTAAGCATGCGATACTATGATTAAACACGTTTAGTAGGCGTCTTTAAAATTGAGATACCTTATAACTCCTGCTATTTATTACGACATAATTTAAAAAATGTATTTACGATTATTTCTTGACAAAATATCAGTATTTACAATACAGTGATAACAATTAAATAATGATAATATTAATACTTACCGAAAATATGAAATTCCATCCTTTTTTAGCGTCCTGGATGTGTAATTTTTGCACTTTTTAAACGAGCACTGAGGCATGTTTACCGTTAGAGCGTTCGAATGCTACTAGATTAAAAGCGCACCCAAATGCTCGAGTGGGCGCTCATTCGGTGAGGACATTTTTTGTCACTGATTGTGCATCTAGCTCTTTATTAGACATCGATGGCTGCTTACCAACAAATGGCTACCGAGAATTTTTGCAATGTCCAACAAGGAACACACCGTGACGAAACTGCATACGATTGAAACGAATTCATGTAGTTGCCTGAGAGATAAGGATCGCCTCGACATCCACCAGGATAGCACCTGCCTAACCCTTTGGGAGTCCCCAAAGGGTTGGGGACTGTCGGGAGATGTAAAAATAAATAAAATGCATGTTATATGTAATGTGTATGAAGCGAAAGGGCTATGTTCGTGAGCTCTCGTGTGTGTACAAACGATAATGACCGTTTACCACCATTCTTACTTGTTAGCTTTTGCGCATAGGCCTAGAAAACGGACGAGCATGTTTGACTCAAGAATGGGGACGAAGTGAAAGAGGTTTGTAAGTCTAGAGAGAACTGGCGCTCAATTCTCTCTGCCTACCCCGCTAGGGACTTGGCGTGATAATATGATGACGATAAATCTAGAACCTTGCCTATCTACTTTCTTTGTCTATTATAATAATAGTGTTATAGGTCAAAGGTGTCCGATCAGCTCTTTGTAGGTACTAAGGGGGTTAGAGACGGCTTACATTACCCAAAATGTTAATATTTAATGCACTTATTATAATCCTCACGCCTTCCCACAAGGGTCCCCGAAGGGGTAGGCAGCGGTGTATAGGTAATACCCACACACCCACTTTCCGCCAGAGGTATATTAGGTGCCAACGTGACAGATGGCGAGTCCATCGCCGTTACTCCAGCACGACTATACATACGCCTTTGAATTTCTTCTCAGACGTATGCAGGTTTCCTCTAGATGTTTTCCTTCACCGTTCTGCTCGTGGTGTGACTAATCACTGTACTTAAGTTCAGAAAAACTCATTGGTACAGTCGGGATTCGAACTTGCGACCTTTGCGTCGCAGGCAGCTGCTCGAACCACTCGGCCACCACGGCTCTCTTATTATCTAACTTTTTTTATACCACTAGAGTGGCTTTTTTTATACAAGCGTATGGCCCAGCTGATGAAAAGCATTTACCGTAGCCTATTTAAGCTGTGCTTTTTAATATATCCTCACACCTGAAAGGTCCCCGAAGGGGTAGGCAGAGGTGTATAGATATTACACACAGCCCACTTTCCTAAGATTATTCCTTTTCAAAGATATATTTATATAGTGTTTTTTTTCTGGAATAAAACATATCCTGCCTGTGAGCTAATGGTTTATATCTGAGCCTGATTTCATTCAAATCCGTTTTGGCGCTTTATTCATGCGTGACTGAGTAACAAACTTTTGTATCAGTAATATTAGTAGAGACAATACACTACAGATAGACGATGTACGAGTACTTACTGACCACAGTGCCGGCATTAATCATCTCGTATAAATATTGTTGTGATAACGACTGATAACATCACGAACAAGACAATATCGGTAAAGTTCTATAGATTACGACTTATGTTCGGTTCTTTATCTCATGATAAGACAGAGCCCGGATATGGGATCACTAGCCATACCCCACGATTAGGATCGCGTTAAATTTGACTTCTCCACTCCTTGAATTGTAGCTAGGTTGCCGTATCAAGGGTCTTCTTCTTGAACCCAGGTGCACAGGCGGTCAGTATGAGAGACGAGGAGAAACGCCTTGTACAATGTGCTTATTCAGATGTTAGTCACATCTAAAAGAGAGCTTATGAATAATGTTAAGCTAATTAATATAAAAATAAGCGCTTACTCAACAAATAATTCTGTAGTATATACACTACATCCTTGAGTTGGCAGCATTATTCATCTAAGCCTTCGTTAATAAACAAGCTAAATCTAATAATTCATTTAAGAGAGGTAAGGTTAACGGGTTTCCTGTTCGAATTTGGAGCTGCCCTACTGGAGCAGGAACTCCACCTTATAGAAGTCCGTTGCCAAATAGCTCATTTTTTTGTGTTGTGTTCCTACGTGGTGAATAAGGTTTCCTATACTGAGCTCCTTGGGGAGGAGGGAAATTGTTATACTGTGTTGAAAGCATAGGGACTACCCGTAATGATGCCAACACAGTATCTCTCCGAACACAGAGTGGCAACGCGCATGTGATACTTCGGTAACGTGATCGTAAATAGACTACGGTAACCAGGAAATATGGCTTGCTAGCCACACTTGTTGTATAAAAAGTCAAATACAAGAATATTTTTGTAATCAGATTAGTTGTTGCTGAGATTAGCCCCTTCAACAAACAAACATACTATCAAATCACTATCAAAGGGTGAGATACCTAAATACTTCTAAGAATCGCGGCTTAAATAGTGGTATAATAAAGAGGTACCAGTTACGGGTAGCATTAACAAAATATTAAATCTGTACGCCGTTCCACAAGAGTCTCCGATGGGGTAGGCAGAAGTGTGTACGTAGTAGCCACACACCCAATTTTCGCCTTAGATATATTTTAGTGACGGATGTCGAGTCCATCGACGATACTCAAGCAAGACTATAATACTATAGAATTTATTTTTAAACATGTAAAGGTTTCATCACGAAGCTTTTCCTAGCCGAAAAGCTCGTGATGCGACTAATCACTGTACTTATGTTCAGTGATTAGTCCTTTGTGAGATGGAAACTACACGAACCACTGGACCATCACACTTTTCGTAAACTAATTATCCTATGTAATCCATCTCTGTGGAATTTGGTTCGTACCCCGCACTCGATCTAGCATGATTGAGTAAGGAACATTCCTCCAATATTAGAGTTCTTTTAGGATCGGCAGCGCGCGAGTGTTGCAAGCGTCCATAGGCGGCGGTAACCGCTTACCATCAGGCGGATCGCATGCTTGTTTGCCACCCATGTGGTTGGCGGTAGCGGGGAACGGTCGTGCTCTTACGCGTCGCGCAGCAAACGCGCCCACGGCCAGGGTAGTCGCATTATTCAATGCCATGCTCACTCAGCACACACATGTAGATATATTCAATGCCATGCTCACTCAGCACACACATGTAGATATATTCAATGCCATGCTCACTCAGCACACACATGTAGATATATTCAATGCCATGCTCACTCAGCACACACATGTAGATATATTCAATGCCATGCTCACTCAGCACACACATGTAGATATATTCAATGCCATGCTCACTCAGCACACACATGTAGATATATTCAATGCCATGCTCACTCAGCACACACATGTAGATATATTCAATGCCATGCTCACTCAGCACACACATGTAGATATATTCAATGCCATGCTCACTCAGCACACACATGTAGATATATTCAATGCCATGCTCACTCAGCACACACATGTAGATATATTCAATGCCATGCTCACTCAGCACACACATGTAGATATATTCAATGCCATGCTCACTCAGCACACACATGTAGATATATTCAATGCCATGCTCACTCAGCACACACATGTACATATATTCAATGCCATGCTCACTCAGCACACACATGTAGATATATTCAATGCCATGCTCACTCAGCACACACATGTAGATATATTCAATGCCATGCTCACTCAGCACACACATGTAGATATATTCAATGCCATGCTCACTCAGCACACACATGTAGATATATTCAATGCCATGCTCACTCAGCACACACATGTAGATATATTCAATGCCATGCTCACTCAGCACACACATGTAGATATATTCAATGCCATGCTCACTCAGCACACACATGTACATATATTCAATGCCATGCTCACTCAGCACACACATGTAGATATATTCAATGCCATGCTCACTCAGCACACACATGTAGATATATTCAATGCCATGCTCACTCAGCACACACATGTAGATATATTCAATGCCATGCTCACTCAGCACACACATGTAGATATATTCAATGCCATGCTCACTCAGCACACACATGTAGATATATTCAATGCCATGCTCACTCAGCACACACATGTAGATATATTCAATGCCATGCTCACTCAGCACACACATGTAGATATATTCAATGCCATGCTCACTCAGCACACACATGTACATATATTCAATGCCATGCTCACTCAGCACACACATGTAGATATATTCAATGCCATGCTCACTCAGCACACACATGTACATATATTCAATGCCATGCTCACTCAGCACACACATGTAGATATATTCAATGCCATGCTCACTCAGCACACACATGTACATATATTCAATGCCATGCTCACTCAGCACACACATGTAGATATATTCAATGCCATGCTCACTCAGCACACACATGTACATATATTCAATGCCATGCTCACTCAGCACACACATGTAGATATATTCAATGCCATGCTCACTCAGCACACACATGTACATATATTCAATGCCATGCTCACTCAGCACACACATGTAGATATATTCAATGCCATGCTCACTCAGCACACACATGTAGATATATTCAATGCCATGCTCACTCAGCACACACATGTAGATATATTCAATGCCATGCTCACTCAGCACACACATGTACATATATTCAATGCCATGCTCACTCAGCACACACATGTAGATATATTCAATGCCATGCTCACTCAGCACACACATGTAGATATATTCAATGCCATGCTCACTCAGCACACACATGTAGATATATTCAATGCCATGCTCACTCAGCACACACATGTAGATATATTCAATGCCATGCTCACTCAGCACACACATGTACATATATTCAATGCCATGCTCACTCAGCACACACATGTAGATATATTCAATGCCATGCTCACTCAGCACACACATGTAGATATATTCAATGCCATGCTCACTCAGCACACACATGTAGATATATTCAATGCCATGCTCACTCAGCACACACATGTAGATATATTCAATGCCATGCTCACTCAGCACACACATGTAGATATATTCAATGCCATGCTCACTCAGCACACACATGTAGATATATTCAATGCCATGCTCACTCAGCACACACATGTACATATATTCAATGCCATGCTCACTCAGCACACACATGTAGATATATTCAATGCCATGCTCACTCAGCACACACATGTAGATATATTCAATGCCATGCTCACTCAGCACACACATGTAGATATATTCAATGCCATGCTCACTCAGCACACACATGTAGATATATTCAATGCCATGCTCACTCAGCACACACATGTAGATATATTCAATGCCATGCTCACTCAGCACACACATGTAGATATATTCAATGCCATGCTCACTCAGCACACACATGTAGATATATTCAATGCCATGCTCACTCAGCACACACATGTAGATATATTCAATGCCATGCTCACTCAGCACACACATGTAGATATATTCAATGCCATGCTCACTCAGCACACACATGTACATATATTCAATGCCATGCTCACTCAGCACACACATGTACATATATTCAATGCCATGCTCACTCAGCACACACATGTAGATATATTCAATGCCATGCTCACTCAGCACACACATGTAGATATATTCAATGCCATGCTCACTCAGCACACACATGTAGATATATTCAATGCCATGCTCACTCAGCACACACATGTACATATATTCAATGCCATGCTCACTCAGCACACACATGTACATATATTCAATGCCATGCTCACTCAGCACACACATGTACATATATTCAATGCCATGCTCACTCAGCACACACATGTAGATATATTCAATGCCATGCTCACTCAGCACACACATGTACATATATTCAATGCCATGCTCACTCAGCACACACATGTAGATATATTCAATGCCATGCTCACTCAGCACACACATGTAGATATATTCAATGCCATGCTCACTCAGCACACACATGTACATATATTCAATGCCATGCTCACTCAGCACACACATGTACATATATTCAATGCCATGCTCACTCAGCACACACATGTAGATATATTCAATGCCATGCTCACTCAGCACACACATGTAGATATATTCAATGCCATGCTCACTCAGCACACACATGTAGGTATATTCAATGCCATGCTCACTCAGCACACACATGTAGATATATTCAATGCCATGCTCACTCAGCACACACACATGTAGATATATTCAATGCCATGCTCACTCAGCACACACATGTAGATATATTCAATGCCATGCTCACTCAGCACACACATGTAGATATATTCAATGCCATGCTCACTCAGCACACACACATGTAGATATATTCAATGCCATGCTCACTCAGCACACACACATGTAGATATATTCAATGCCATGCTCACTCAGCACACACACATGTAGATATATTCAATGCCATGCTCACTCAGCACACACATGTAGATATATTCAATGCCATGCTCACTCAGCACACACACATGTAGATATATTCAATGCCATGCTCACTCAGCACACACATGTAGATATATTCAATGCCATGCTCACTCAGCACACACATGTAGATATATTCAATGCCATGCTCACTCAGCACACACATGTAGGTATATTCAATGCCATGCTCACTCAGCACACACATGTAGATATATTCAATGCCATGCTCACTCAGCACACACATGTAGATATATTCAATGCCATGCTCACTCAGCACACACACATGTAGATATATTCAATGCCATGCTCACTCAGCACACACATGTAGGTATATTCAATGCCATGCTCACTCAGCACACACATGTAGATATATTCAATGCCATGCTCACTCAGCACACACATGTAGGTATATTCAATGCCATGCTCACTCAGCACACACATGTAGATATATTCAATGCCATGCTCACTCAGCACACACATGTAGATATATTCAATGCCATGCTCACTCAGCACACACATGTAGATATATTCAATGCCATGCTCACTCAGCACACACATGTAGATATATTCAATGCCATGCTCACTCAGCACACACATGTAGATATATTCAATGCCATGCTCACTCAGCACACACATGTACATATATTCAATGCCATGCTCACTCAGCACACACATGTACATATATTCAATGCCATGCTCACTCAGCACACACATGTAGATATATTCAATGCCATGCTCACTCAGCACACACATGTAGATATATTCAATGCCATGCTCACTCAGCACACACATGTAGATATATTCAATGCCATGCTCACTCAGCACACACATGTAGATATATTCAATGCCATGCTCACTCAGCACACACACATGTAGATATATTCAATGCCATGCTCACTCAGCACACACACATGTAGATATATTCAATGCCATGCTCACTCAGCACACACACATGTAGATATATTCAATGCCATGCTCACTCAGCACACACATGTAGATATATTCAATGCCATGCTCACTCAGCACACACATGTAGATATATTCAATGCCATGCTCACTCAGCACACACATGTAGATATATTCAATGCCATGCTCACTCAGCACACACATGTAGATATATTCAATGCCATGCTCACTCAGCACACACATGTAGATATATTCAATGCCATGCTCACTCAGCACACACATGTAGATATATTCAATGCCATGCTCACTCAGCACACACATGTAGATATATTCAATGCCATGCTCACTCAGCACACACATGTAGATATATTCAATGCCATGCTCACTCAGCACACACATGTAGATATATTCAATGCCATGCTCACTCAGCACACACATGTAGATATATTCAATGCCATGCTCACTCAGCACACACATGTAGATATATTCAATGCCATGCTCACTCAGCACACACATGTAGATATATTCAATGCCATGCTCACTCAGCACACACATGTAGATATATTCAATGCCATGCTCACTCAGCACACACATGTAGATATATTCAATGCCATGCTCACTCAGCACACACATGTAGATATATTCAATGCCATGCTCACTCAGCACACACATGTAGATATATTCAATGCCATGCTCACTCAGCACACACATGTAGATATATTCAATGCCATGCTCACTCAGCACACACATGTAGATATATTCAATGCCATGCTCACTCAGCACACACATGTAGATATATTCAATGCCCACTCAGCACACACATGTAGATATATTCAATGCCATGCTCACTCAGCACACACATGTAGATATATTCAATGCCATGCTCACTCAGCACACACATGTAGATATATTCAATGCCATGCTCACTCAGCACACACATGTACATATATTCAATGCCATGCTCACTCAGCACACACATGTAGATATATTCAATGCCATGCTCACTCAGCACACACATGTAGATATATTCAATGCCATGCTCACTCAGCACACACACATGTAGATATATTCAATGCCATGCTCACTCAGCACACACATGTAGATATATTCAATGCCATGCTCACTCAGCACACACATGTAGATATATTCAATGCCATGCTCACTCAGCACACACATGTAGATATATTCAATGCCATGCTCACTCAGCACACACATGTAGATATATTCAATGCCATGCTCACTCAGCACACACATGTACATATATTCAATGCCATGCTCACTCAGCACACACATGTAGATATATTCAATGCCATGCTCACTCAGCACACACATGTAGATATATTCAATGCCATGCTCACTCAGCACACACATGTAGATATATTCAATGCCATGCTCACTCAGCACACACATGTAGATATATTCAATGCCATGCTCACTCAGCACACACATGTAGATATATTCAATGCCATGCTCACTCAGCACACACATGTACATATATTCAATGCCATGCTCACTCAGCACACACATGTAGATATATTCAATGCCATGCTCACTCAGCACACACATGTACATATATTCAATGCCATGCTCACTCAGCACACACATGTACATATATTCAATGCCATGCTCACTCAGCACACACATGTAGATATATTCAATGCCATGCTCACTCAGCACACACATGTAGATATATTCAATGCCATGCTCACTCAGCACACACATGTAGATATATTCAATGCCATGCTCACTCAGCACACACATGTACATATATTCAATGCCATGCTCACTCAGCACACACATGTACATATATTCAATGCCATGCTCACTCAGCACACACATGTAGATATATTCAATGCTCACTCAGCACACACATGTAGATATATTCAATGCCATGCTCACTCAGCACACACATGTAGATATATTCAATGCCATGCTCACTCAGCACACACATGTAGATATATTCAATGCCATGCTCACTCAGCACACACATGTAGATATATTCAATGCCATGCTCACTCAGCACACACATGTAGATATATTCAATGCCATGCTCACTCAGCACACACATGTAGATATATTCTTCGATGCGGAGGGAACTATTTACAGGGACGTGTTGACATTCTTGGAGGGTCAGCTGTCGGCCCAAAGTTAGAATTAAGTATAATAAATTGTATTTCATTTAAAATGTTTAGTATGTAAGTGCTTTGGTTTATAATGCTGTTAACTTACATATGTTTTGATTAATAAATAAATAAAAAGAAATAGAAAATAAACAATTATAATAATAATATAATATAATATATCCTCACGCCTTCCCACAAGGGTCCCCGAAGGGGTAGGCAGAGGTGTATAGGTAATACCCACACACCCACTTTCCGCCACCACTACCACTTTATACCACTACTAATACTATACACTATATAATAGGTGCCAACGTGACAGATGGCGAGTCCATCGCCGTTACTCAATTTTTTGAATTTCTTCTCAGACGTATGCAGGTTTCCTCTCGATGTTTTCCTTCACCGTAAAGCTCGTGGTGTGACTAATCACTGTACTTAAGACTTAAGACTTAGGACACTGTACACAGAAAAAACTCATTAGTACAGTCGGGATTCGAACTTGCGACCTTTGCGTCGCAGGCAACTGCTCGAACCACTCGGCCACCACGGCATTATAATATATAAATATTAATTTCCAATTGTTTTGACATTTCAATAGCGTTCGCTCTATCGAGTAACTTATACATTATTACGCCAATTGCGCCAATTAACGTACATATTGCTTAACATACGATCCACTTCAAGAATCGGCGTGTTTACACATACATTTAGAAATCTATAAGACTTACCTTTTACAGTGCAATCCGACAATTTAATTGTGAAAATATACATTCACTTCGTTTATTACGTAAATATTGCAAATAAAAGTTCCACCCGCACTCAGCCAACTTCGCGAACTGGCCGTCTTAGGTCTTGGGGGCTTGCTTTATACCTGAGCTTAACATAGGCTGTATATATAAGCATCCTACAATATAACAAAACAGAAATATTGCGAGGATGTTCTTTCCTCCATCGCGCAAAAATACCAAACGGATTTGTATGAAATTTGGGAAAAAACACAGGGAATGTTTTTTTACGTATTTTATATATAAATATATTGAACACAATCTCTTTTCTTCTCTTTTCTCTTCTGTCTTAATTTCTTAAAAAGCGACGTACCCAATTGATGCTAGGTTGCCAGGGTATCCGCCCTAGAAGATAAATTGCTTGTGATTGTACTGATAGTTTCTGATAATTTGAAAACTGATAGTTTAATCTATCTAGTTCAAAGACAGGAACGTTAAGAGTACTCGAAACCGACGAGCATGTATGAAGAAACTGATGAATGTGGACGAAGCGAAAGAGGTATGTAAGTCTAGAGAGAACTGGCGCTCTATACTCTCTGCCTACCCCGTTAGGGACATGGCGTGATGATATGTATGTATGATAGTTTGATAGATAATAGTTGATATTCGAATTGTAATGTGAATGTCGAATCGCATAAGGACGGGAACAGAACATGTTTGAAGAGACTTGAATGAATGTGGACGAAGTGAAATAGGTATGTACGTAGAGAGAACTGGCGATCTGGCATCACTCGGGGGCCTTGATGGGATCATTTGCTCTCAATCATATCGTGATAGCTAAATGTAGTCCCGAACATTGATTTTGTTTACTTTGATCTTGGAGAATTTCAATTATCTGGAAGCCAAGTTTTAATTTAATAATGTTATATGTTTCTAAGACCTCAATTAATTCTTCGAAGTCGACGTACTGTTTGCTAATTACTAATTTTAATAAGTTTTCATTAATGTCCTTGCAAATTAAAGATGTAATTAATTAAATAATGTAATTAACGTACTTTTTCATTGTATAAATAGTATCACTGTTGGCTGGACTCGAGACGAATAAATATGAGAAAATACTAGTTTTATAACAATTTTTATTACGATTTATATAACAATTTTGCAATTAGCCTTGATTTTTTGCTTCGATGCACACTAAGAAGAAATCTACAAACGCGAACACTATAAAACGCCCAAAACCCTAACAGTTAAATAAAATTCAAACGGGAAGTTATATCCTTATCCTAAAAGTTTTGTGCGAAGCTTTCAGGGTAGAAGTACCTTATGTAGTTCATGGACGCTGCGGAAAAGGCTTTAGTTTAATCTAAACGACTTTTTAGCTTGAAAGGGATATTATGTTTGAGGTAATGAAAAGGGTTTTCATGTGTTATAGGGCTAAT
Source organism: Drepana falcataria (assembly GCA_945859725.1). Lineage (NCBI taxonomy): Eukaryota > Metazoa > Arthropoda > Insecta > Lepidoptera > Drepanidae > Drepana > Drepana falcataria. Next base: position 11,867,996 of record OX243931.1, on the reverse strand, counting down.
TAGCTAATTAAAATATTACATACATTCTTCGTGGTAACATTCCAAACTATAAAACTAAGGTAAAATTTAAAACTATAGAGGCCGTTATGTCGTGCAGTGGTGGTCGAATCGTACGAGAACAAACACTGCAAGATCGGATTCACTCTATATCTTTGAATGTATTTTATATGTCCGCAAAAATCGAGGGATTTACAAAATTAAAAGCGACTGCCATAATAAAAATACCCGCAGTAAACATGAAATTGTAATCCCGAAATGCAGATCAACAAAAACGAGCAAGTAATTTATTATAAATAGTTTACCCTTTTACAACAAGCTGCCCAAGTCAGTTATAGAACTGACCGATGGAAAGTTTATTAAAAAAAAATTATCAAACGTGTTCTGATTAAAAAAGCATATTATAAAATCAAGGACTACGTTGAAGATAAAGAAGTTTGGCTCTAGTTCCTTCTGCGCATGCGGCTTCCTTGGTAGCTCATAAACGGCACAAATTTGTGGATGTCTCTAACTATTCTGAATCTTATATAACTTTTTCTTTTCTCAATTCGGGTTTTTTTACAATAATAATCTAATATTTTACTTTTTTTTATTTATTCCATATCTTGCCCAGAATTAGTTACAGTACTGATGACAATATTTGTGTCACTTGTTTAATTTGTCTAATTTGTGAATGTGAGAACATTGTAGGCTTTGTAGATTCCTAGATCTTGCTAACATTGTTATAATTATCTTGTTTTATGTATGCTTTGTATAGTAAGCAACGACCTATTGTCGGGCCTACGTTGTTCCCCCATACTTGGGTACTATTGCTGGAACGAAAAAATATTGTTATTGTATATGCCTAATGATTTGAAAAGAGTAACCATGGAGTTTCTTGCCGGTTCTTCTCCATGGAAGCGACCAACCCGAACCGTGCTTCTTTTTCGACGTTTTATAAGTGCCTACCTGGGCCTATGTGAAATAAAAAGATTTTGATTTGATTGATTGATTTTGATCTATACTCTCTGCCTACCCCGACTCGGCGTGATGATATGTATGTATGTAATGTGAAATTACTGTTAAAGTTTCTTTTTTAAATAAACCTCTTAAATCTCGATTCCCGTAAAGAGCCGGGTCGTATATCGATAGTCTCCTATGGTTAGTACCATGGGGATGGTTTTAGTGTCTATAAAAATCCCTCGAATAGGTAGGTCCCTCATTAAAGGTTTTCATGATGATTAAACTGTTATTTATGCAAAACAACTTTGTAAAGAGACAATATATTATTTTTATTTTTATCATAACGCCCGGGACAAGACTCAACGTCTTACTAAGAAGATTGTTTGTGAGGATTTTTGTACCTTTTTTACGCAAAAACTTCTGAATTCAATGAACCTTTACCAATAATAATATGTAGGTTATACCTCAGAATAACACATTGGCTATCATTTATCTAAATGATAGCCAATATTGTGTTTATTGGCATGATCAAATTTTACATAAAATCATGAATGAAGGAAATAATGAGAGTGCGAAACAAGTATGTAAGGATCGTAGAAAGTGGAAAGAAGTGGTCTCTACCTACCCCTACGGGAAAGAGGCGTGCTTATATGTATGTATGTAATTTTTACAAGGGCGATACTACGGAATTTTTCTAGATGGCTATATGTGAGGTGAATTGACTTAAATACAGTGATTAGTCACACCACGAGCTTTACGGTCAAGGAAAACACTGACAGAAAACCTGCATACGTCTGAGAAGCAATTAAAAAGAGTATGTATAGTCGTGCTTGAGTAACAGCGATGGACTTGCCATCTGTCCCATCGGCATCAAAAATATATCTCTAGGTGAAAGTGGGTTTGGTTATTAGCTACATACCTCTGCCTACCCCTCCGAGGACCCATCTGGGAAGCCGCGAATAGACTTTTAAGTAATATCTAAGAGGGCTGAGATGTTACTCCTTCGCGCTTTGAACCACCTCCTTTAAAGGTGTTTTGTTTCTTAAAACGCGCGACTAATATTTCTTGATTGAACGGATCGACTGAATGCAACTGATTCCACGTTTATCAAGTAAATACCGTACTCGAGGTTAGACCAATTTAGCTAATGTAATAGCATGAACGATCCACAAACGATTACTTTTTAATCCATTATGTAACTTTACTACACTTTAGTACGCAAATCTTTATTTGGGCACTAAAAAAATACATAGATACATCACGCCGAGTCCCTTACGGGGTAGGCAGAGAGTATAGAACGCCAGTTCTCTCTAGACTTACGCTTACTCTTTCGCTTCGTCCACATTCATCAGTCTCTTCATACAAGCACGACGGTTTCGAGTACTAAAAAAAACATGTTCTATCTTTTTTATGTGTAATATACCTATAATTTATTCTGAGAGTTACCGAAGGGGTAGGCCGAGGTGTAGCACCTATATCTAGCGAAAACACTACACCTCCGCCTACCACTTCGGGGGTCCTGGTGGGGAGAAGTTAAGATATATACATATGTATATTTCAAGCAACCAAAGATTTCACGGATTCAAACATGGTTCCAAGCACCTTTTAAAATAGTAATAGCAATATATTTCTATCACGAAACATGCAATCTTTTATGCCCTCCAGCATCCACCGAATGCAACATCAGAAAAAACCACATAGTACAGACCAAACAGTGGCAATAGCGTAGGTAAATAGTACCAAGTGACCAATAAGGAAGAGGCGCACTTTTTTTTAATACTTACTTCATTGATGTAGTCAGTCAGAATAAGTTAAAACTAACAGATTTCAGGAAAGGAGGAGATTATCAATTCGTTTTTTATATATATGTTCAGGCCTAAGACTGTTGTGATACTTTTTTTTTGTTTAAAAGAGGTTTATACCGAAATGAGATCATACAAACTTCTCTAATGCCTTTCGGAGAGCAATAATTGGCAATAAATACCAGCATATAATCCGCGATATTTACCTTCAAAATCGACTTATAGCAAACAACTTTTACTCACAACTAAGATTATACATAATCTTACTGGTTGCATAGCAGTTATTATTTTATAATTGCATATTTACATACACAATTACACACATATAATCAAGCCGAGTCCCTAACGGGGTAGGCAGAGGGAGTAGAAAGCCAGCTCTCATACCTACCTCTTTCGCTTCGTCCACATTCAACCGTCTCTTCATACATGCTCGCCAGTTTCGGGTACTCTTGAAGGTCCGATCGATTTAATTTAGGTAGTTGGAACGTAGTCTTCCTCTGCCTCTTCTTGCTCACTTTCGCATTGTATATCTGTTTCGGCAACCTTTCTTCTTAAACTTACCAATCTTCTTAAATAAACTGCCAATGAGGCCTAATATGAAAGTAAATACTTGTAACACTAACAATGTATATATAAATAAATAAGTTCTGTCTGCCTGGCTGATAGTTCCAGCTAAATCTCTGAAACGCCGAGACCAATTTTAATGAGTCAAATTTAGAACTAAGGCTACTGTACTTTCTTCAAATATATTTACTATCAAATTTTATTATCAAAGTTAGTTGAATAGTATTGAATCTAGTTGAATATAAAAAGTGAGAATCGATGGGCTGTATCGTTATTTGTATCGTTGTATCGGGTGAGTGACCTCATATAAGAACAAGTGTTTTTAATGTATCAACTCGGTGATAACCTCGGACATTTGCGTTTCAATTGTCTGTGCTTCATTAAAAAACCGGTCCAATCGTTTGCCTATAAATAAATATGGATATGTGATATACATATCCATCTTTATTTATAGGCCTTAACAGAAGGGATACTTTCCGCAGCCAACGTGACAGATGGCGAGTCCATCGCCGTTACTCAAGCACGACTATACATACGTTTTTGAAATTCTTCTCAAACGTATGCAGGTAGGGAACCTGTTCCTGAACCTCTATTGTTCCTTCGCCGTAAAAAGCTCGTGGTGTGATTAAAAACGGTACTTAAGTTCAGAAAATCTCATTGGTCGAGATTCGAACTTGCAATCTTTGCGTCACAGGCTACTACTAAAACATTCGAACACCACGGCTTCAAGTTTCCTAAATGGAGGAAAATATTATTGACACGTCATAAGTCACGGCATTTTCTTATCTACGATATTTTAACCTATATATAAAAGTATAGAAGAAAACTCTCAAGTGTAAGAATGTCTGGGCTTCGATTACTCCTGTATCAAGAACTATTGGTTTATTTACTTACCAGTTATCTCGGGGTTTTACGTACAGGAACATTAATAATACGACTAATATATTACATGATAAATAAATATACATTACATTTGATATTTAAAAATTAATTCTAGTAACGTCAAATAGGTGTTTATGCATAGGTATTTATTATGCCTAACAATCGCACCAGTCTGTGGTGCCCTTTTTGTGAAATCTAGGTGATATAAGTGTAGAAATGTACATTTATTTTTGCGTAACAGTTGCACTGGTGTGTCGTGCGCATTATTTCAGCTGTCATGTTAGATTCATACGTCAAGCGAGTAGTTGATTGAACTACTATGTATTGGCAAGCCACGGGTCAGCGCGACACACCCCTCCACATCTGCGTGTGCACCTCAGACATTGTTTACGCACGTAAGCTGTTATTCTTAACAAATTTGACGCATTATTGCAACTTGTTTTCGATAAATACGTATCAAGTCGGTGCGTCAGTCGGTGAGATGCAGTGCGCTGGGGTCAAACACGCCGTGGAAAAGTTCCCTTAGATCTGCCACCTTTTTCTGGCCTCTCTGTCTCTCGTAGCGTGTGTTTCGGGAACTTTTAAACATGGCTAAGGCACCCTCCACGTTGCTGGATCGCGAGCTAGGAAGCGTAACTAGCTGGGCTCTACTGTTCGGATCTGCTAGCGATGATATTTTGCTTTTCAAATCACTTGGCATCTTAACTTTCACGAATACGTCCCGACTACTTACTGTAAGTAAAACCGCTTCACGTCTTCACATAAGGTCCCCGATAAGGTAAACAATGTGTCTCTCATTGCGTCTGATATACATAAACATATTTAGGTGCCACCGTGCCAATAGATAGAGATTAAACATATAAAACAGGACGAAGGCCGTGAAGTGGTAAGCGTTTAAGGCCTATGGACGCTTGCAGCACCAGGGGTATCGCTTAAGCATTGCCATCCCTAAAGGATTCTTTTCACACCCTTCTTGAAGAACTCCATGCTGTACTCTCCAGGGAAAACCTCAACGGGGCATTCATTTCACAGCCTAACCGTTCGAGGATTGAAAATCCTTTGAATGAAACGGATTCCCCGTCGATGGGGCGGTGATAGAAGGTAGGCGTGGACATCATGCGGTAGAACGGGAGGCGAAGTGTCCGCTCCGTGGCTCAAAGCCGCTTGTGAGCATGGGATCGTTGACAATCCTAGAGGCGCGATATCCAGAGGCTCCAGCCACAAGTACTACATATGAGGCCGAATTTGACCCTTATAAAGTCGCAGCCTTAGCTCTGATGTCAAGTATTACTTAGCTTTAGCACACCAAGCCAACAGCCTAGCTATGTACAAAAGGTTAGCAAATGAGATAAAGTCAATGTTCTTTACGTACGCAAAATACATATATTTTAATCTGAAGTGCATACACGTGGTTATGCACGAGGAGGCGGGTGTCACACAATATTATGTTCTAGAACTTCACAGCCAAGTGCCTATCTACACAGCGCAAGCGATAAGCTATCTTTATCGCCTTACATTGCCGTTTATCCGCCGCTAACTGATTGCATGCCGTTATTTCACATTGATAAAAATATGATCACAGCTGGATTTAGGCGGTTATTCCCAGTTTGAACCGGAAAGGATATATTTTTTTCTTTTAAGGTATTAATTAACAAGTGTGCCTCGCTATTTTATCCGCGTTTAATTTGCTACTTTTACTGCTCAAGCCTTAGCATTCTAGTCATGTTCATGTCTCCAATAAAACTTATTCATGTCTTATTCCACACTATAATCTACATATGTGTCAAATTCTACTTTTCCACTTAGGTTACTACGTATAGCCGCTCTGGCGGGATTCAAGTTCGAATCCCAACTATATCAATGAGTTTTTCTGAACTTAAGTACAGAGATTAGTCACACCACGAGCTTTACGGTGAAGGAAAACATCGAGAGGAAACCTGCATACGTCTGAGAAGAAATTCAAAGGCGTATGTATAGTCGTGCTTGAGTAACGGCGATGGACTCGCCATCTGTCACGTTGGCACCTAATATACCTCTGGCGGAAAGTGGGTGTGTGGGTATTACCTATACACCTCTGCCTACCCCTTCGGGGACCCTTGTGGGAAGGCTTGAGGATATATTATTATTATAATTATTATAAATTATAAAAAATATTATACCCATGCATTTAGCTGCCAATGTGACCGATGGCGAATCCGTTACTTTTCTATTTTCATTTTTCTCTATGTTTCCTGGGTTGATTAATCACAGTATTTAGATTCAGAAACTAATTGGGGTAAACAGAATTCGAACTTACATTCTTTGCTTTGCCGGCGACTATTCGGAATATTCGCTCACCAAGGCTATAATTAGCTATACTTAACCTTTTCATTAGCCTCTTCAATAGTATTCGAATTTTCTTGAATTGAATTCTGAAGAACAGACATACACATAATAATGGCGTGTACTTAGTTATATGACCCTGTATTCATGCGATATCGTTATCTTAGCAGCAGAACTCTTTATGAATATATATAACGTTGATGAATTAATTGCATGATTTATCGTTGAATATTATTAAAGTACTACTTTGCAACGCTGAACTCTTGCCATGTTATTCACTTATGTGAACTTCGCGATTAGATTATGTTAGCACACATATCATCATCATCAGTACATATCATCGCGCCAATCCCTCGCGGGGTAGGCAGAGAGAGCCCTACTGAACGGATCGGTTGAAATTGAACCAACATGAAATCTAACTTTACGCGTTGTACAACTCGTTGTATTAAACTCACTTTAATTAGTATTAAAGTGAGTACGCAATAAAACCTTAATTTTCAAGGAGTTTTCATTAAAATAACGTTTGTTTTTACATAAATATTTTTCGCAAAAATCTGACGCAATTATTTTCGACAAATACAGATAAATTCTGTGAATAAAGAATTCCGTAGTCTTGTTTATCGCTTTAAAACGTGTAATACCCAGTCCTCGCAATGTTTCCGTGAGATAACAACAAAACGCTATGTGGTGCAGACATGGACTAATGCTCTTTTGTCTTATAATAATAACTAGCTGTCCCGCCCAGCTTCGCTCGGGTGAAAAAGTTAAATTGCCCGTAACACGATCGCAGCGCCACCTATTGGGTCCAATTGTAAATCTAAACCATTCTCGAATCTAGCTTAAGACACACAGAAACACACAGAAAGCTTCGCCCGGGTAAAAAGGTAAAATTCTTGAAACTCGATCGCAGCGCCACCTATCGGGTCCAATTTAATATAGCCTATGTTACTCGGGGATAATGTAGCTTTCCAAAAGTGAAAGAATTTTTGAAATCGGTCCAGTAGTTTCGGAGCCTATTCATTACAAACAAACAAACAAACAAACAAATCTTTCCTCTTTATTATATTATTTAATAATAATAATAATAAATATAACGGACAGGTGTATAACCGCTAATAAGCCGGATATAGTGGTGATAGATCGATTAGAGCGCCGCACAATGATTGTGGATATTACTGTCCCGCATGATGGGAATCACGTGAAAGCGGAAAAAGACAAACAAATAAAATATTTGGACTTGGCTCACGATATTGTCAGTATGTGGGATGTGCAATCATTGTGCCGATAGTAATAACGCATTGGCCGTTATTACTATCGGCACAATGGCAAAGAGCCTCGACCAACACCTCAAGAGGCTCTCGTTAGACGGTTGGATCAAGTGCCTGATGCAGAAATCAGTACTGCTCGAAACGGCACGTATTGTAAGGACCTTTCTCTGGGACCCTAACCGGTACCTTGGACCCTGCACCCGATACCGGTGGGCCCCTATATTTCATAAAATATGTTTTTATTTAAAAATATAAATTATAAGATTTATTTGAAATAAAGAATAATAATAATTTTATTTGCAAAAAAATGGTATATCCAATGGTGTTACAATTTTCAAGTAGACAGTACAAACATGTTTTGCTGGATATATTCCAGCGTGCAAATATAGTGTTTCTTTTTTAAGAGCTATCTTCCAAAAATTCTTGTACACTATAATAATTTTTGTTCCTCAGTCACTTAAACAAATTCGTTTTAAACGTAATAAACGTTTAAAATGTAAGAGGGAACCCCACTTGTAAAGCACTGGCTGTGCCTCGCGATTTCACCCGCATGTTGATTGTCGATGATGATGTTGATTTCATTTGATTCACACATTGTATGCTCTATTCAAGATTATAATTCATCTCTGTAGCAAATTTCATCCAAAACAGTTCGGCCATGCTGGCGTCATTGAAATGGATCACAGAGATAGGTTATTAGCTGGATTAACCGAATAGAGCCGTGGTGGTCGAGTGGTTCAAGTAGTTGCCTGCGACACAAAGATCGCAAGTTCGAATCCCGACTGTAGCAATGAGTGTTTATGTGCTAAAGTACAGTAATTAGCCACACCACGAGCTTTACGGTGAAGGAAAACATTGAGTTCTTCTCAATGTTTTGACCCTTTTGTTCTTGTTTTGTTTTGACCTGCATACGTCTGAGAAGTGAAGTGATAAGTCATTCAAAGGCGTTTGTTTAATCGTGCTTGAGTAACGGCGATGGACTCGCCATCTGTCACGTTGGCACCTAAAATATATCTCTGGCGGAAAGTTAGTGTGTAAGTATTACCTACATACCTCTGCTTACCCCTTCGGGGACCCTTGTGGGAAGGCGTGAGGATATACAAAAAATTTTACCTATCATCAAATATTTCCTACAACATTAGTGTACCTACGTGAACACGACTACTCTAAGTAATGTCTACAATGTATACACATCGTGTACACCGTTTATCGTCCAAACATCGTAATAAGTTATCAGGATACCTCGTCGCGGGGGCGTGCCGCAGCATGATGTAACATGACGCGATATTTGAACAATTTAGCGAAGCTATGTTTACAGTACTGTAAATTCGGAACAGAACACAAAATTTGCGGCTTCCTTTGTCCGGACACCTTGCTGGAAAAGTTTCTTCTTATTGCTTCTATAACTATTACATAATATATACACATAGCCGCTGTGGCCGAGTGGTTCGAGTAGTTGCCTACAACACATAGATGCCGAGGTCTTTGAATTTCTTCTCAAACGTATGCAGGTTTCCTCTCAATGTCTCCCTTCACCGTAAAGCTCGTGGTGTGACTAATCAGTGTACTTTAGTTCGGAGAACTCATTGGTACAGTCGGGATTCAAAATCAAAATCAAAATCTTTTTATTTCACATAGGCCCAGATGGGCACTTATAAAACGTCGAAAAAGAAGCACGGTTCAGGTTGGTCGCTTCCATGGAGAAGAACCGGCAAGAAACTCCATGGTTACTCTTTTCAAATCATTAGGCAGATACAATATTTTTTTCGTTACAGCAATAGTACCCAAGTATGGGGGAACAACGTGGGCCCGACAATAGGTCGTTGCTTACTATACAAAGCATACATAAAACAAGATAATTATAACAATGTTAGCAAGATCTAAGAATCTACAAAGCCTACAATGTTCTCACATTCACAAATTAGACAAATTAAACAAGTGACACAAATATTGTCATCAGTACTGTAACTAATTCTGGTCAAGATATGGAATAAATTAAAATAAAAAAAACCGGAAAATTATTATTGTATAAAAAAAACCCGAATTGTGAAAAGAAATTCGAACTTGCAATCTTTATGTTGCAGGCAACCACTCGAACCACAGCTCCCACGGTTCTGCTATAATGATGAGATATGATAAACCTCTATATAGATAAACATTGTAATATCCACCCAGTCAATAGTATAGCGGACATCTTAGCGACCTTACAGAGTGGTTAATAAACAATATCAAAGATGACAAAACATGACATTGTTGCCAAACCTGCTACAATCTACTGATTACTACACCCCTTACCGCCCGCCTTGCTTCATCGCCAATTTGTTTTATCGTAAACATTATATATTTATAAATATTTATAACGTTAGTTTAAGTTCGGTTATTATTTTCCTGTATCTTGGATTAAGTCCTGTGTCGCACTGTTGTACAATCACGTCGATTGTGTTTATCATATTTTAAGGCATACATGCATACGATAGGCAGAGATTGGGGTAGTCTCTCTTGATTTGTAGAACTCTTTTGTTTTATTTGACACCCTACACTTGCACTTATAATATATCAGTGGCGAAATAGGAAGTTTAATACTTCTGCGGGCCGCTACATGGTTTCTTGTGGGAGAGTTGTTACTAAATAATGACAAACTGATGTGTATGATAGCAAACAAAACAAGCAAGCTGTTTGGCTAACGCTAAGCTGTTATTACCGCTTATGAACGCTTGCATCACCACGGATTTCAGGTGGGTGTGGGGTCCCCACATGAAACATTCACAAACTTTTCAAGAACTCGATTTTAGGGAAAACGTCAACAGGAAGTTTTTTCTACAGCCTGAGCATTTGCAGAAGGAAACTCCTTTGTAACCGCGGAGTGGGAAAGTTTTTGGCTCCGAGATATCGATGATCTGAGGTGCGGTGGGTGTCGTATCGAACAATTCGGAACATTCTCCGATAGACAAACATAGAGAAGCAAAGTTCCAGGTCAATATGGGCAATAGGCCATAATTCAGCCAACCCTGCACATGTCCCCTTCAGTCCATAAAGTGATATACTAAAAATAGATTCCCCAGTAAAGCTACCTTAGCCAATTCATACCGCAATTGCGTCAGAAAATCTGAAAATTATCTAATCTCATAAATAACTGAAACGTATTTTTTTTTTTTTGCAATATTTAAAAGGTCATTTTCCTCAATTGTACTCGTATCTGATTACTGGATGATGCAAGACGGGCATTGGTTTCTTGTACCAAACATAGATAGGCAAAGATGGTCATTTGGTTTGTAGGTAAGTATTTCTCTCCTATCTTAGATAGGCAGCTCGTCATATTTTTTGAAAGACAATTTTTTTTTATCTGGCAAGTTTTTTTTTTATACAACAAGAGTGGCAAACAAGCATACGGCCCACCGGATGGAAAACGGTTACCGCAGCCTATTTACGCTTACAATACCGAAGTATCACTTGCGCGTTGCCACTCTGTGTTCGAAGTTATACTGTGTTGGCAGCGTAATGGGACTAATCCCTCTGCTGCCAACACAATACAACAATCCTCCCCCCTCCCCAAGGAGCTCATTCCTGGTAACCTTATTCACAACACAAATGATTGTGTTTTTTGGCTACGGACTTCTATAAGGTGGAGGTCCTGCCCCAGTCGGGCTGCTCCAAATTCGAAAGGGAAACCTGTTATGCCCTACCTCCCTTGGAAATTTGCAGTTGCATTTGTGTTCATCTTTAGTATTATATCTCATTTGAGATGACTATTTAGTCATACATACATATCATCACGCCAAGTCCCTACTGGGGTAGGCAGAGAGTATAGAGCGCCAGTTCTCTCTAGACTTGCAAACCTTTGTTTGCTTCATCCACTATTTAGTAATTTCATTAAATTTTATTTTTACTTAATTCACGCAAAAAGAGTGTTACTTTTGAGGAGAACCTTTCGAATTGGTTGAATCTAAAATGGTCTAAAAATATTCCAGAGTGATAAATTCAATTAGGATGCATTCGATATTTTGTAAATGTACACAATTTTTTTTATATATATATATATATTTTTTTTCTATATTAGATATTGTTTTAGTTGCCTGCCGTATATTGTTAAACGCTAGAGTTAATTCTACGTCATTTATCATACGTACGGAACAAACAATTCTAATTACATCCTCATGACTTCCCACGAGGGTCCTCGAAGAGGTAGGCAGAGGTGTATAGGTATTACCCACACACCCACTTTCCGCCAGAGGTATATTAGGTGCCAACGTGACAGATGGCGTTGCCACCGCCGTTACTCAAGTACGCCTTTGAATTACTTCTCAGACGTATGCAGTTTCCTCTCGATGTTTTCCTTCACCGTAAAGCTCGTGGTGTGACTAATCACTGTACTTAAGTTCAGAAAAACTCATTGGTACATTCGGGATTCAAAGTTGCGATCTTTGTGTCGCAGGCAACCCGAACCGCTTGACCACCACATTAAAACGTGTTATATTGGAAAGGAATCCTGTGTTCAAGTGTAGGGAAGGGAGGGACTTACACTTGTCATTTACATCTATTCCTATCAAATTCTTGAATAATCTCCTCCTATGTCTGTCGTCAACCGCTGTACGGGCGGTCCGTCTGACCCCATTTCTACGTTTCCTCCTCGGGTCTACTCGGTGTAACCTAGTTAGATAGCTGGGGTCTCCGGCAGTTATTTACGCTAGCCAAGGCTCCCAGATCTCATTGACCTATTTGTTTTATGTCAGGAGTTTACGAGGTGTTGTGTAATTTTTTTTAACGTAACGAAGGTGTGTCACATTATTATGAGTTCTATTAGTCTAGGATCACTTATAGTGGATACATGGCGTGTGCTGCTACGCTAAAAAAAGAAATACATGTATCTATTGTTTTAGTGGTATAAAACCATTTTCGCATTACCTTTCAGAAGGACTCGGCTTCCCCAAGCCGAGGTACACTGGCTGTATATTTTTTTTAGGCATTTAAAAAATTCCGGAGAACTGTCGGCTAATTATGGTAAAGACTTTTCAGTTAATCTTTATGAAATCAAAATCAAAATCAAAATATTTTATTCAACGTAAGGGACACAGGGAACACTTATTGAACGTCACGTTTAATATAAACTAAAGTTACCACCGTTTCCAAGAAAAAATACCTGCCAGGAGAAGAAACGGCGAAACAAACTCCCCGGTTTGCTTTTTTAACATTTGTTCCCTTTTACGTAGGGGTAGGAAAGATTAAAGTTACATATATAAACTTTGTATAAGAGGAGCAATTCATTGCCATGCATGGCCATCATTAAAATAATCTGATGTTTTATAATAAGCCTTTTGAATTAATTTACTTTTAACGACAGCTTTAAATTCTACAAAAGGTAATTCAATTATTTTCCGAGGTAGCTTATTAAAAAAGCGTATACCTTGCCCGACAAATGAGTTCCTAGTTTTGTGTAATCTAGCTGTAGGAACATGGAGTTTATCTTTGTTCCGTGTATTCACAGTATGCAAGTCGCTATTTTTCTTAAATTTTACAATATTCTTTCTAACATATAAAAAATTTTGGAATATGTATTGACATGGTACGGTCAATATGTCAATTTCCTTGAATAATTCTCTGAGAGAATCCCGAGGCTTAAGGCTATAAATTGCACGAATAGCCCGCTTCTGCAGCACAAAAATAGATCCAATGTCTACAGCATTACCCCATAAAAGAATGCTGTAAGACATGACACTATGAAAATAGCCGAAATAAACTAAACGGGCTGTGTTGATATCAGTCAAGTGTCTGATTTTTCTTACCGCGAATACTGCAGAGCTGAGTCTATTCGCCAATCCATTAATGTGGGGGCCCCATTGCAATTTGTGATCCAATGTGACTCCAAGGAAGACTGTTGAATCCACAAGATCCAACTTCTCGGTATTTATAACTATAGGGGTAGTTAAAACCTTTTTCACATTAGGCATTGTAAATTTAATACATTTCGTTTTCTTAGCATTAAGTACCAAATTATTGGCACTAAACCAATGAACCACGTCAGAGAGAGCATTATTTACATCGTCAAAGTTTTCTTTCTGTCGGTCTATCTTAAATAGTAAAGATGTATCATCAGCAAATAATACAATATCATGTTTATCATTTACCAGGTGAGGTAGGTCATTGATATAGATAAGAAAAAGAAATGGACCGAGAATCGAACACTGTGGAACGCCCATAGCTACTGGGCACCCCCGAGATAGTTCCCCACGTATACATACTTTTTGTACACGTTTACTTAAGTAAGATGATATAAGGTTAAGAGCTAAATTCCTTATACCATAGTGGTCTAACTTCCTGATCAATGTTTCGTGATGCACACAATCGAAGGCTTTGGATAGATCACAAAAAACACCTAAAGCATCCTTTGAATCCTCCCAAGCCTCTAGAATTTTCCTAATAAGTTCGACACCTGCATCAGTAGTCGAGCGACCCTTTGTGAAGCCGTATTGTTTAGTATGCATCAACTCATGTTTGTTAAAAAAGGCTAGCATCTGGTTAAGTAGAACTTTTTCAAAAATTTTGCTGAAAACTGGCAATATTGAGATTGGCCTGAAATTGTTTGGGTCGGTAATGGTACCAGTTTTAAATAAAGGAATGATTTTACTATATTTCATTTGATCAGGAAATTCACCACTAGCAATACACGCATTAAAAACTAATGCTAAGTCTACTGCAACAATGTCAATAATACTATTAAGAACTTTTACAGAGTGTCCCCATAAATCAGTAGACTTTTTCATATCAAGAGATTTAAAAGTTTTTATAATGTCTTCGGGGGTTACAGTATTGAAATTGAATTCAGTATCAGATTTTTCCACATGAGCTTTAAGAATTTTTTCAGCGGAGGAAGGTGATGAAGTTAATGATTTTGTTAATGAGACTGGAATATTAGCAAAAACTGATTCAAAAGCGGCGGCTACAGCAGAATCAGCTTCAATTAAACTATCATTAATATTTAATTTTATTCTATCCTGTTTTTGTGCCGATTTCCCAGTCTCACTATTTATAATATTCCATGTTGCCATTGGATGACTTTGAAATTTTATTTCTCACAGCAATAGACTTGGCGTTTGAACAAACCTTTTTAAACAATTTGGAATAACTTTTAACATAATGATAAATTCTAAATCAAAATTAAATGTTTTCTCATGGTATAGTTCATACAGCCTTCGTCTACTTCTGTGAATACCTGTGGTAGCCCACTCACCGAACGCCATATGGTTACCAATTTGAACAGTCTTAGGGGTAAATATGCGCTCATGTTCTTTATGTACCACTTGGAAAAGAGAGTTATACATTGATTGTGGATTTAGGTGGTTACTTTTTAAAGGAAATTTACTGAGCACATTACCACGAAAACTATAATATATAACATACAATATAATATAATATATATGAACAATTAATCGCTCTGAAAACATTAATGATCGAGCTTGAGTAAGTAATGCCGATTGACTCGCCATCTGTCACGGTGGTACCTATATATATCTCCGGTGGAATGTGCGTATTTGGATACCACCTACACACCTTTAGCCACTCTTTCGGGGACCGTTTTGATACGGCGTATGGATAAATTAAGAACTGAAAAGTGGTAAATACAATCCTTACCTAACGTAGTACATAGTCTTTTTTTTTTATACCACAAGGATGGCAAACAAGCATGCGGTCCGCCTGATGGTAAGCGGTTACCGCCGCCTATGGACGCTTGCAACACCAGGGGTATCACTCGCGCGTTGCCGACCCTGCAGGAATCTTTTCACACCCTTCTTGAAGAACTCCATGCTGTACTCTCCAGGGAAAACCTCTGTACTCTCAATATGAATACTCAATATATACAGTTGGACCCTTATGGGAAGGCGTGAGGATATATTATATTATTTTAAGTGAGATACATATACATATCATCACGCCGAGTCCCTAACGGGGTAGGCAGAGAGTATAGAGCGCCAGTTCTCCCTAGACTTGCATACCTCTTTCGCTTCGTCCCGATCATCAGTCTCTTCATACATGCTCGTCGGTTTCGAGTACTCTTGCCGTTTTAAGTGAGAAATATATTCTTATCATTATTTATCATGATCCATTAATGAGTCCACTAATCGAATGTATGACATATATATTTATAAACGGAGTAGTACCCACAAATCGAGATAAATCCAGTTATTCTCGTAAGAGTACGCACTGAAATTAAAACAAATGCCTTATCAAAAGTTTTCGCGCACTTATAATTAACTATTTCGTGTTGATAACGGTATCTTAATTAAACAATTAAATATGGCGTCGAGCCTGGATTAATTTTTGAGAACGTGGCTGAGGTGTGAAAGTCACGATAATTATTACAAATTAAGTGCTTACGTAACGGATTTATTATTATTTTATAATATAGATTATGGCTGATGAGGAAAAGGACATATTTTCCTTGAGGAAAGAAGGCTGGTGCTATGAAATAAAACAACTGACCCTCTACTCTCACAGCCTATTGCTTGATAATATTTAGTTTGCAATATTATTTGTATGTATGTATGTATGTATTATTTGTATGTATGTATTATCACACCCGTATTACTAAGGCTGAATTCTACTGCACATCGTTGCCCAAGCCCAGCTTGAAGACGATTACCATGTAAAAGTTAAACCTTGTTTGACATGTTGTAAAGTTTATAATGAATAAACTCATATATATCCTCACGCCTTCCCGCAAGGGGTAGGCAGAGGTGTAAAGGTAGTACCTATACACCCACTTACCGCCAGAGATATATTTTAGGTGCCGATGTGACTAATGGCGAGTCCATTGCCGTTACTCAATCAGGACTTACATACGCCTTTGAACTACTTCTTAAACGTATGCAGGTTTCCTCTCGATGTTTTCCTTCACCGTAAAGCTCGTGGTGTGACTAATCACTGTACTTGAGTTCAGAAAAACTCATTGGTACAGTCGGGATTCGAACTTGCGATCTTTGTGTCGCAGGCAACTGCTCGAACCACTCGGCCACCATGGCTATTCGTACTCTATCTAGGTATGTGTTATGAGATAAGTGCATTGAGTTATTAATTAATGTCAATAAAGAGATAACAAGTTAATCAGCGAAACTTATACTAGCTACGTGATAGATATTGCGCACGAAATTGAGGTAGGCTACGTCCGAATATTTATCGTCTCACTCGCCGCTTGTAGATTACAGATTCGCTTGAATGGAACACTTGGAGCACCGAGAGATAAACAGCATTCAATAATTTTCCTTTGTTTTTGTACTTTGGCAAAGAATAGTTCCAGAAATATCCGATAAGCGGACATAGCTGCTCAGCATAAGAATTTTAGATCGTGCTATAGTAATCTTATCAAAAAACTGTGACCCCAATTATTGGATGGAATACATTTATCTAGTTAAATTACAACTAAATTTAACGGCACATTGGCAAGGCAAAGTCGACCTTAAGCATCCTTAAATTCAGTAAGAGTCCCAAATGTCGGACACGTGCCACCTTCCAACCTTACCCAGTTTTGATAATTTTACTATAATGAGCTTGTGACATTGAGGAGTCATCGAACCTCACACTATCACATTTGGGCGGGTTATCGCCCACGCGCCAGATAACCCAAGCTCCTATGTATAAAAGGGAAACGCCGGCCGCCATCATCACTTTACATCCAGCCGTTTGAACAGAACTACCACCGTGCTATTATATCAAGCATGTTACCTGAAAATTTGACAGTTTAAACAACTCTCTATACAAGATGCGTATTCTGCATGTGTTGTTAGTCGCCTTAATGGCTCTGGTGCTGGGAACGATGGTCGAAGCCCGTCCGAAGCACAACAGGAGTCACGTGGAGAGAAGATCGATGTGCCTCCTCAAGCTGTGCAGTTACCCAATGGTGCGACGAGTGCAATAACCCCAATATCCTAATTAACGTGGTACAGGGAAAGATGCCTTGCAAGCCGGTCTGAACAAGATGAATCCTATGATAAAGAGATCGATCGCCTTTAGTTGTGCGAGCCAATGACTCGACTAGTGCATCTACAGTAGTACCACACGAGTAAAGAGGACCGTTAGTCTTGTCGCGAAGACAACGACAGGAATGAAGAGCGTTTTGCTAATTTTTCGTTAAAAATTATCCTGCTTCGAGTCCTACTCGACCAGCTCGGCCTACATTAGGCCTCCGCCTTATAAGTCGCTTGTACTTAATTGGAAATTTAGTATTTTGTAGGTATAGTGTAATGTAAAATAGTACCTAAATTTGTTGGCTTAGATTTTAGGCCTTGGTCATCCTCAAGGCTTTTGAGGTGTGCAATTGTAGTATTGTTACAGTTGTAAGCTAATTTTAAGAAATGTATTGATTTTGATCAAAATTATAAATTAATGGCTTATTTAATAAAACATGTAATTTGAAAGTTATTTTAATGTATTATTTCTAAACTGGTTTAGACTTTGCCATCTAATCATAGTGGCTAATGATTAATTGGACAAGTAACTAATCGTGCTGTATTTTTTATATTTACTACTAAACGAGTAATTAAACTTAGCATATGGATACATAGCGAGAATCGTAACACGTCATAATCCCTCTGCGGTACCCAAACAATGGGAAAAAACGTTCTGGCACATCCACAAAATGACCAGGTCCCAAAAACTTTGTTAAACTTGTACACTTGCATATATATCCTAAGACTAAAGCACAGGACGTCTTCATCACACTAACTCCAAATCCCAGAATCAAACCCTAGCATCAAGACTAGTACCATATCCCTGTCATCATTATCACACCGACCATAGATTTCGGAAAAATCCATACTTATATTTTTTTGCAAGTTAGATGGAGCTAAAAACTAAGAATCTATTGATTTTACGACCATAACCAAACTCTAATTGTATAAATTATTTCCATGGAAGGTCGTAAGTTCCCAAAGTAATTTATCCAATATTTGATGACAAGAATGTGTTCGAAAACTGAACCGAAAACCTTCCTCATTGAAACCTGCGCTATTAACATTTTGTTTTGTGACCTTAACGCGGCAATGCACGCAAGTACACGAAATGGTAAGTGTTTACCGCCTATGGTCATTTGCGAATAAAAAATGCACTTTGTGAAGGATCTGTGTTGCTAGTAAATGTGTAGTTATTTAGTGTGTAGTTACATATGTAAGAAGCGTATAGAAAGTAGGCGCTCTAATACCTAAACAGGGTATATTTAGGCATATCCATATTTATTTTCTAAGCACGTCCTTCAAAACACGATATATTTTCACCAGTTTGTGTGTCAAATACGACGGAAACAGCAACGTAACCGCCATTGGGAACATGTACGCGTAAACAATAAGAGCGTCGCTAACTCGACTCAGAGCACTACCGCCCGTCTCCTTAAAGCGGAACTTACCAACCAAATGGATGCCATTGTTATTTTGTAACAAAAAGGCAAATCTTAAACAAAAATATCTTGCAAACAATGTAAGGCTCATAATCGTGCTTGGAATATTTTTAAGTCCTTATCATAAAGGTCGTCTAGGTGACACAAGTAGAACCGAAATCTGATGATATAGTACACCACGGAAAATTTAAAGTCTAAATTATAGACATGTACATTTATATAAAATATACTGCCGACTGTACCAATGAGTTTTTCTGAACTTATGTACAGTGATTAGTCACACCACGAGCTTTACGGCGAAGGAAAACATGGAGAGGAAACCTGCATACGTTTGCAAAATTTAAAGGCGTATGTATAGTTGTGCTGGAGTTACGACGATGGACTCGCCATCTATCACGTTGGCACCTTAAATATATCTGGCGGAAATTGGGTGTCCCACACACTATCCGCCACTACCTATACAACTCCGCTTACCCCTGAAATTGGGACTTTACATGACATGTATACATAAACATTATACCGCAGTTTATGCATATTTATACATATCATCTAGTGGTTTTACTTCAAAAATCTTTAAATGCCTTTATTACTGTTTATCTTCACGCCTTCCCTCAAGGGTTCCCGAATCCTAACCAGTCCAGCCCGACTGTGACCAACGTACCACTTTTAACAATGCTGCATGAGAGCCCTTTCTGAAAAAAAAAGCAGAAGAATCTTATGTTCTTCTGCGGTGATTTCAATGGTTTAATACATGGAATTTCTTTACAACCTTGTGCAGGCTTGCTGTCGATATTTTCCTTTACCGTCAAGCTGCGATGACATGACTAGATTAACCAGTGTTCTATGGTTGTGGAAAAAATATTAGTCCAGTCTTACAACACGCAAACATTGCGTTGCAGGTGAACTACTCAAACCGCTCCAGCAACGAGACATTTCTCTCTTGTGATACATAGAGTTGGAACAACTAAGCCTGTACGATCTATACATCCGTAGAAATGATATGATACATATCAACACTTCCTGAGGTCATGCTGCATGGTCGTCATAGTATTATTGCAAGCAAATCCGACGATCGTCTCATGTTCTGCGTACAACGGCTATCATAACTTAATACGTTACAGCTTCGTACGATCTGCAACCAGTCTACATTGGTCTTTATGCTCAGGAACTATAGACTTTATCATACTGTTTATAAGGGTGTTGGTAAGCGTTGTGTTGGGCTTGTCATTGTCATCAGTTGACCCTGGTGACTTAGGACTTGAACTGCGGCTCCGGTGCATTGGAGATAGCGTAAAGCGTCGTGGGTGGGATAAATCATATTGAGTAAACAGAAAGGACGCTAATGCAAGGGTTACATTACACGCTTCCGGTCTTTTATGCGGATTCAAATATTCGGATTTTCTTGGAAGTCAACCCTGACTATGATGTATTTGCGGTCGGATCGAATGCTAACGTGTCGGAATGTCTGGAGCATTGTGAGATGAGGGTATGAATGAGGTTCTTATTATTGTTTTTTCTCATACTGAGTATAGAATGGAAACATTAGTTTTGCATCATCACGCATTCCCGTCTCTTCTTTCTTATCGCCTGAAAGGTATCTATATGCCAACGTGTGAGTATGGCGAGTCTGTAACATTTTGGTTCGCAGAGAGATTGCATAAACAACAAAGACAATGTACAATTAACAAAGAGGCCTCTATTACCTTCGTTCAGGTTATATGTAATATCCCTATGACATATGATGGTAAGCAGAAATATGAGGACACTGGTAGTTAAAGAACAATTTTCAATAAGATTTGGGTCTAGGACAACAAAGGCAAGGCGCTATTTCAACCTAAGGTCTAGGCTACGCTATCTCAGTTCCAAGATATAATTAATGGATCAGTTAGTTCCTTCAAACATCGCTTCCAATTACATAAACACGTAATGTGTACCCAAATGTAATAAAGCCAATATATTTACGTAACAATTACAGAGCCGTGGTGGCCGAGTGGTTCGAGCAGTTGCCTGCGACGCAAAGGTCGCAAGTTCGAATACCGACTGTACCAATGAGTTTTTTCTGAACTTAAGTACAGTGATTAGTCACACCACGAGCTTTACGGTGAAGGAAAACATCGAGAGGAAACCTGCATACGTCTGAGAATACATTCAAAGGCGTATGTATAGTCGTGCTCGGGTAACGGCGATGGACTCGCCATCTGTCACGTTGGCACCGTTGGTTAAAGTCCGTGGTGTGACTAATCACTGTACTTAAGTTCAGAAAAAGTCATCGGTACAGTCGGGATTTGACCTTGCAATCTTCGTGTGGCACAGAACTACGCGAACCAATCAACCAACTCGGCTTTTTCCAAACGCATATGAGAGAGTACACGGTACTGGTAACAAAAACATTATTAATAGAATTTATATGTCTGTTATTAGGGTATTTACTTTTCATATGTCGAAAGCAATTTTCATTTCAATTTTCAATAAACACAGTTCTTCAAGAAGGGTGTGAAGAGATTCCTTAGGGTCGGCACGCGTGAGTGTTATCTCTGGTGTTGCAAGCGTCCATAGGCGGCGGTAATTAAACCGCTTACCATCAGGTGAGCCGCATGCTTGTTTGCCACCAAAGTGTTATAAAAAATATAGCTAAAGAAATTTGACGAATGTCAAACCGGGAGGCACAGCAAGTTGGAGATAAGATTAACAGCCTCTTGGTAAGCCTAATGATTATATCCAATGACGTATACAGTTGAGTGTATGTGCACGGTTCATTGAGTCTAGTGTTGCCCCAAACAAATGGCGATCACGTCAGTAGGCTACTGTGCGATAAGCCTATTAATCTTATTCTTGTAGAGGCAGAGGAACACGTTTCAACTAGACAGATCAAATCGATCGGAAACTCAAGGATGGAACGTCAAGAGTACTCGAAACCGACAAGCTTGTATGAAGAGACTGGTAAATCTGGGTGAAGCCGAAGCGTTTTTTAATTTATATATTTGTGTATGGTTTATAGATGAAGAGAGAACTAGCGCTCTACTCTCTGCGCGATATATACCTGATGAGATTAGATGTGATGCGTATGTATATGTAATTATATCCAAATACCTGCGAATATTACGAAGACGAAAGAGCAGCTAGAAGTACATAAATTGTCTTAAAATAAATCGTGAATCATTGTTCAATTCGTAAATTTGTTCACATAGTAAGACTCCAAAATATTTGCTTAATCCCTTTGATGTCCTCGGGGATACATTTAACTAAATGAATACATCACATGAATGAACGCGATAGATACATGTATCATATCATCATGTCATCATGTCATCATGTCATCATGTCATCATGTCATCATGTCATCGTGTCATCATGTCATTATGTCGTCATGTCATCAATCATCATGCCACAGTGTCATCATGTCATCATGCCATCATGTAATGTTGGTATTATTGTCAGCACTAATAGATTTTAGTAATAATCAGACCCTCTCATTTAAGTAGTTCATTTAAGCTAACACAATAAAATATCTCAGTAAACGAATACTCGATTTCTTTAATAAAGCAGTTAAAAACAAAACGAACTCTATTGTCAACAATCTAGACAATGATATTACAAAATATAAAAAAAAGCTTGTTAGCTCGGCAGTTACTGTCAACATTGCACTTTGGAATTTTCATAATTATTACATTGTATACAAAATATTACCGCAGTACTACAACTTAAAAGAATTATATAAAAGTACTAACTAACAATTATTATGCTTACATTGCATGCATTTCATTCACTATTCCATAGCTAACCAAAAATTTCTTTAATCAGTTAGTTAATCTGTCTTTTAGTTTAGTTTCAAGGCTTATTCTTGCAAGCAAATATTACCAATGTTCAAATTCGTAAGAATATTATTAATATTACTAAACGGATTGAGATGACATTTGGCACAGAGATACATTATTAGCTATAGTAAACATGATTTATTCCAGAAATAAAATCTTATTTTAACGGGGATGAAGCCGCGGGGCTATAAGAGTATATTCGTTCAGAGCGTATTTTATTTCCTTCGTTGTTTTTTTTTACTTTTGACGTTTACATTTTCAATTCTGTGAATAGATTATTAAAACATTATATAATCTGTGAAATATTTAAAAAAAAGTCAGAAAAGCACTCAAAGATAAGAAATACATGGAGCGTTTTATTCGATTCAACAATACCGATATTTATTAAAAGACCTAAGACATAAATAAAAAATTTGATGAGCTGTCTAAAGAAATAGGAACCGTAGTTAGCTTGGTATCAAAATCGTAAAAAAACCTTCAAGTACTCCAACATATTCATCTGTCATATTGTTTGAAAAGATTAATTAGTTCAATTGACTGCCAAGATGCGGGAACAGTAAACAACTATGAGCCTTGAAGACAAGATCCTGAGAGACACATTTGGCTTGTGGCCTATGGCAAGCTGCCATTGTCACCTGGCCTCCGGCGGGCCGCACAGTAGCATCTGGTCGTACTTCTTCATCTGTCTTGAGGCCATCTCTACGTCCACATCGGTCAAGTAATACGCCTCGAAGTTTGTCAGGGGTCTAAGCATTGAGTATAGACGCTCGGCGTACTTCCTGAAGTCATAAGTGTAAGTACATACATACATATCATCACGCCGAGTCCCTAACGGGGTAGGCAGAGAGTATAGAGCGCCAGTTCTCTCTAGACTTACATACCTCTTTCGCTTCGTCCACATTCATCAGTCTCTTCATACATGCTCGTCGGTTTCGAGTACTCTTAACGTTCCCGTCCTTGAGAGTCCGATCTATTTGGTCCAGGTAGTTGGAACGTGGCCTTCCTCTGCCTCTTCTTGCACACACTTTTGCTTTGTATATCTGTTTCGTCAATCTTTCTTCACTCATCCTTTCTATGTGTCCAAACCAACGTAACATGCCTTTCTTCATCTTTACAATCACGCCCTCATTCACGCCAGTTGATTTGCGAATCTCTTCATTGCGGATTCGATCTAATATCGTTACGCCGCACATTTTTCGAAGAGATCGCATCTCGACTGCATTCAAGCTATTTTCATACTTCCTCTGACATACCCAGGATTCGCTGCCATACAATAAGGTAGGTACCAATATCGCGTTGTGGACAGCAACTCGAGCATTCTTGCTCAGACTTTTACTGCCCATCAACGCCGACATGGCTCCATTCACCTTATTTCCGGCAGTTATCCTTCTTTCAATATCTTTTTCATACTTTCCATCTCGTGTGAACATGCTTCCAAGATATACAAATTCATTCACTTGCTCTAGAATTTGCCCATTTACCGATATTGCACACTCGGTCACTTGTTCATCTCTTTCGAATACCAGAACCTTAGTCTTGCCAGCGTTTAGGCGCAGCCCCTTCTTTTCACATTCTTCTTTCATTATGGTAACTAGTGACTGCAGTTCGCCCTCTGATGACGCCAGTAAAACCGCGTCATCGGCGTATAGTAGGCAGTTGACCACTAAGTTTCCCATTTTCACTCCACATCCGTTCGTTCTTAGTGCTCTCAGACAGTTATCTAGATATATAATGAACAGCCCCCGACTTCACATCAAACCAGGGTGACATCTCACCGTTAACCCTAACGCACGCCTCGCTATCACTATAGAGTGATTTCACGGCATGCAGTAGGGAACTGCTCACTCCATATCCAGGCAACACGTCCCAGAGTTCCTTTCGTACGACTCTATCAAATGCCTTCTCTAAGTCGACGAAAGCGCAGAAAACCCTTTGGTTAATATCCAAAAACTTTTCCGCGATTCCGCGAAGCGAGAAGGTTTGATCCATACATCCTCTTCCTGGTCTAAATCCACCTTGGGATTCCCAGAGAAACCTTTCGGATCGCTCTTGCATTCTTATCGTCAGGATCTTCGTGTACACTTTACTAGCTAAGCTGACCAAGCTGATGGCTCTGTAGTTGGAGCATTCCAATCGTGATCCCTTTCCTTTATAGAAAGGCACGATGACTGCTCGCCTCCAGTCGTCCGGAACATCACCCCTTTCCCAGCAAAGATTGCATAGCAAATAGATGACGTCCCAGACCGCTGGTCCACCGTACTTGATCATCTCAGCCGTAATCCCATCTATTCCCGCAGCTTTTCCACATTTCAGACTTCTTATCGCACTTACAATCTCTCCCATACTTATTTTATCCGCTTTAGGATCCTCGACAGATTCTGTTGGAGGCAGCTCTATGAGTAGATCAGCGGCATCATCATCATACATATCTTTGTAGAATTCACTCCATCGCCTGAGGACGTCAGTTTTGTCAGTTAGTATGTCATTGTCCTTCGAAATAATCACATTCATCCTACTACTAGCTGTAACACAATTTCTGGACTTCTTAACTTCCCTCCAAAAAAGTTTTGCATTGTCCTTGAAATTATGCGACAGTTTTTCGTCTACAGTCATTTGGAACCTCTCACGCTTCTGAGCTATTATCTCCTTCGTACGATTTTTTTGCAGGCGATATTTTTCTTTCATCTTTTCTTTCATACTTTCACTTGAGCTGGACATAGCCAAAATGTCTTGCCTTGCATCCTTCTTCTTTTTAACTTCTTCTTTCACTTCATCATCCCACCAACCATCGCCATTTTTGGTTGTCCGCCCTTTCGAAATGCCACAAACCTCTTTCGCGGCGCATAAAATGCTGGACTTCAGGAACTGCCAACAAACATCGACACTCTCAAACACATCTTTCGGGGGACAGGCTAGCTGTTCAGATACCCTTTCTTGATATCTGTCTCTAATAGCCGCATCTTGAAGCCTCCAGCTTTTGATGCGGTCTGCGACTGCAGAACAGGGACCCCCAGCACGGGATCGCCAGCCCGCGAACAGACCCCTTATTCTAGTTATAACTAGAAAGTGGTCCGTTCCCAGGTCGGCTCCCCTATACACCCTGGTGTCCATCACCTGTGTTCTGAGTCGCTGATCTATTAGAAACAGATCTATCATGCTTCGCTCATTTTTCCGTTCCCATGTATACTGATGAATCCTCTTGTCGAACATGGTGTTCGCCACAAAAAGGTCTCTCTCCATGCATACATCTAATATCAGCTTGCCTGCCTCGTTCACTCTCTTATCACCATACTTGCCGAGTACTGCCTCGTAATCCTTACGGGCTGTCCCGACCCATCCATTCAGATCACCACAAATAATCAGCTTTTCATTCCCTTCTTTCGTCTCTAGAACATTACTCACACATTCCCAGAACTTATTCAGGTCGCAAGTGTCCGCTGAGGCCACCGGAGCATACACCGCGACTAAAAATAGTCGGGTAAGGCCTATTTTAAAGCGAGCCCAAATAAGTCTGGGGCTCACCGCATCATAACTTATCATACATTCTGCCAAGCGGCTGGATAGTAGAATTCCCACTCCCTGGCAGGCGTGCTCGGTGTTTGCCACTCCTGACCACAGCACTAAACTCCCGCCCGGGAGCTCGTCTACTCCACTACCCTTCCGCTTGGTTTCAGACAGGCACACAACATCTAACTCGCTCTCTGTCATAACATCGATCAATTCGTTCATCTTATCAGCCATACCTCCTCTTACATTCCATACACCCATCCTACACTCCACACTCCACTCCCCGCCGTGAGGCACTCCGCGTGATGGGTGGCGGTCCCCATCGCCGCACTGTGCTGAATTTTTCGCACCAGCGGGGACGGACTGGTGCGCGTCGCCTCGGGGGCACGCCCTAACAGCCGTCCGGCCAATGCGCATCGAGTGGAATTGCAGCCCTCTGGGCTGGCAGGAATCGCGACGTGCACGCTTCCACTGTGATGTGTAAGTGTAAGTAATAGATGATGATCTGGGTCACGTGGTTCAAATCCAAAGCCACCGTACGTAATGTGCTTTCTGGACTAATGTACAATAATTGGCCGCAAACATAAGCTTTATGTGTGAGTCAATGAGTTTTATAAAAAAAATGGTGACGTAGAGTAAGAAAGTCAATAAATAGTATTGCATTACCGAAAATTGCCTGCATAGCAAATTGCAATCTCGAACCCAGACTGTGCCAACGAGTTTCTCTGAACATAACTAAAGTGATAAGTCACACTACGAGCTTTACATTGAAGGGAAACATCAAGAGAAAACCTGCATACGTCTGAGACGATATTCAAAGACGCTTGAGAAACGGCGATGGACTCTACATTGGACAGATGGACTTAGCCTGCATTTTCTGGGTCTCTTATGGGAATACATACCTGGCTTCTGTATTCTTGTCTTCCAACAATGCTGCGAGCGCCCTAAGTGCGTGCTTCCTAGCATATGCTGCGGTGGGCGGCCTGGCGCGCAGCAGCTCCCGCCCGCCCCCAGCGAGCGCGCAGCACACCACCAGAAGGCGGGCGGCTGCGCAACGGACTAAAGAACTCTTGTGCCTGTTTCACGTTTAAATTAAAAAGCATTAGGATTATTTTCTCTTATTAATGTAATGTATTGTTACAGCTTTAGCATTTATAGTATTCTTTATGTCTTTACACAAGCGTCACCGAAGGAGTAGGCAGAGGTAAACAGACAATCCCCCTTTTTCCAGAGATATATAGTTATGGAATTAAATCTATTAATAAGTAATAATAATAAATACCTGGGACAATTCCACAAAAATTGACCTAGTCCCAAAATAAGCAAAGCTTGTGTTATAGTAACTAGACAACGATATATTTACTTATATAGATATATATATATACATAAATACACAGGAAATCCAAGACTAAGGTACAAATACTCGTGTTCACCACACAAATATATGCCCTCAGCGGGATTCGAACCCGCGGTCTCAAGTTTCGCAGTGAGGAGCTCTAACCACTAGACCAGACTGTCGCTTTGTTATATAAATTATGTGTACTTAGATTTGTCGACGTGTATATTATCTTTACCCGGTGCCGTGCACACAGATGGCCGTGACGGCGTGACTCAGCTCGACGCCGCAGACAATGTCGTCCAGGGCAACGTTGGCGGCCCTCCTCACTGGCCGGCTGAAGCAGCCAGTCTTGGTCAGAAGGATGGTCACAGCTTCGTAGAAATCCTGGAAACTCAAATACTTGCGCTAAATGCACATTTCATAAGTGCATGGACTCATCAATACCCCAAGGAAACAAATAGACAAGGGTCGGCAACTCAGTGCCGTACGGTGTTAAAAGTTTAATGGACAACGGTAATGTTTCTGCCACCTTAATGGTACAAAAACCATAATATAAATAAGAAACCACTTCAACCCCACTAAGACACAAGTTTGCGCGTTCACCGCAAAAAAAACTCCATTCGCTGTGGCTCCACAATTCCAGAACACTCCCCTGAACATCTCGGAGAGCATTAGGATCCTTGGGGTCGATATTTCTAGCGACGTTCAGTTCCGTGGTCATTTAGAGGACAAGGCTAAGCTGGCGTCGAGGAAGCTCGGTGTGCTCAACAGAGCTAAGCAGTACTTCACACCGCAACAAAGGCTGCAACTTTATAAGTCGCAAGTTCGGCCACATATGGAGTACTGCTGCCACCTGTGGGCTGGAGCCCCTGGATACCAGCTTGGGCCTTTTGACGCGGTTCAGAAACGCGCCGCTAGAATTGTCGACGATCCCATGCTCACAAGCGGCTTGGAATCACTAAGTCTGAGGAGAGACTTTGCCTCCCTGTGTGTGTTCTACCGCTTGTATAACGGGGAGTGTTCTGCAGAATTGTTCGATATGATGCCCACTTCCACCTTCTACCACCGCACCTCTCGCCATCGACGGGGAATTCATCCCCATGCCTTGGAACCACAAAGGTCTCGCACTGTGCGCTTCCAAAGAAGTTTTCTTCCGCGAACGC
Organism: Drepana falcataria; assembly: GCA_945859725.1. Lineage (NCBI taxonomy): Eukaryota > Metazoa > Arthropoda > Insecta > Lepidoptera > Drepanidae > Drepana > Drepana falcataria. The sequence goes on along the minus strand of OX243931.1, from coordinate 11,839,015 downwards.
TCAGGCTGTGGAATGAGCTCCCCGTTGAGGTTTTCCCTGGAGAGTACAGCATGGAGTTCTTCAAGAAGGGTGTGAAAAGATTCCTGCAGGGTCGGCAACGCGCGAGTGATACCCCTGGTGTTGCAAGCGTCCATAGGCGGCGGTAACCGCTTACCATCAGGCGGACCGCATGCTTGTTTGCCACCCAAGAGGTATAAAAAAAAAAAAAAAAAAAAAAAAAAAGAAAATGAAGAAAAAAATACTTTATTTATATAAGACCTATTAATATATATAATTACGCCCTCAACGGATCAAGCCCAGCCCACCTCTTTTGCTCGTGAAGCTGCAACGGCTTAACCTAGGTTCGAATCCACGACATGTCAACTGCTTTGTATATAATTGTACTCCAATTAATTCTCACCGGCTTCTTGGTGTAGTTAGTATTCTTGAGAATGCACGCGAGGGTGTCACACGCGGCGCGCGCCACTTGAGACCGAGGTGATTCCACGTGACCGCTGATCTTTGAAAAATAGACTTTATTGCCATATGATTAAGTATATTTTTTTTTATATATTATTATATATAGAGTCGTGGTGTCCGAGTGGTTGACACAAAGATTGCAAGATCGAATCCCGAATGTACCAAGGTTATTTTCTGAGCTTAAGTACAGTGATTAGTCACACCACGAGCTTAACGGCGAAGGGACACGTAGAGAGAAAACCTGCATAAGTAAAAAATAATCAACGAAGTATTATATGACCATATTTTTTTTTTACTTCCACGAGTAACGGAGATGGACTCGCCATCTGTCAAGATGGTACCTAAAATATATCTCCGGTGGAAGGTGGGTGTGTGGGTACTGCCTACATAACTCTGCCTAGCTGGTAGGCGTGAATATATAATACAATATAATATATAATAATATATCCTCACGCCTTCCCACAGGGGTCCCCGATGGGGTAGGCAGAGGTGTATAGGTAATACCCACACACCCACTTTCCGCCAGAGGTATATTAGGTGCCAACGTGACAGATGGCGAGTCCATCGCCGTTACTCAAGCACGACTATACATACGCTTTTGAATTTCTTCTCAGACGTATGCAGGTTTCCTCTCGATGTTTTCCTTCACCGTATAGCTCGTTGTGTGACTAATCACTGTACTTAATTATATAATTATATATAAATATATATTCGCGCCTACCAGGTAGGTAGGTACGCACACACCCACTTTCCATTGGATTATTTACATTGAAGTGTTATATATAAAAAGAATACCAGTCTAATGAGATCTGCAATTCGATGTTCCGTAATGGTGCCCCAGAACTTCTCCAACACTTTGGGCACATCTTCAAGAGTGTCTACCACGTCGAACCTATAAATAGCAACATTTCAATAGAAATTGTCCCCGAAGGCGTAGCTAAAAGTGTAACACAGCACCTTTTTTCTGTCTGTTCAACGTGATACATGGCGAGCCCATCACATACTTCTTTGAATTTCTGTAATGAGCGTGTGCAGATTCCTCCACCAGATCTTCCTTTGCCATATAGCTCTTGGTCAGACTTTTTTATACCACTGGGGTGGCAAATAAGCTTTCCGACTATGGACTTTTGCAATACCACAGGTATCACTCGCGAGTTGCCGACCCTAACTAGTTACTATATATAAGTTCAGAAGAACTTATTGGTACAGTCGGGATCCGAGCTTGCTACCTATGAGTTGCAGGCAACAATTCGAACCACTACGCCACCACGGTTCTCTTATCTATTATTGTACATAAAACTCAACTTGCCCCTTTACTTCGAATAACAGAAATAGAGCAGGGAGAAGAATAAGGATCTAAAACTTCTACAGTTCAACTAACCACGAATTCGAGCGCAACCTCCTCAATAATTCTACACAGAGCGCTTCGCACCCTCGCTCTGCAGCGTCACACAACTTTGCCGCGTCTGGAGACACGCTTCGAGGAGATATGCTCTTGGTGTTTGAAGCCCTAGTAATCATTATTTTCATTAAAATCTGACCATTAAAAAAGAAGAATATGCGCCCACGCACACACACACAATTTCTTTTATGTAGTTTAAAACGCAAGCTCACTGCTATAACCCATTTTTTAAGATAAGATTGATTTATCTTGTAAGTTACTTTATTTGTAATTTCAAAAGAAAATAAAGATTGTCAAAACCGAAGTGGAAAATATATCATGAATTGATTGGATGAATAAATGGTTTAGATTATTAAAGATAATAAAATAGTTTATAATCAAAGGGTAATCTGAACTCACTCAAGACTAATCCGGCTATGCACTCCTGCTTTATGCTTTGTGGGCATTTTTAATTCTTTAATTTTTTCTTTAATGCTTATAGAAGGTGTTTGATGTTCCTTGTGAGAAGAAGTTTCTTCTTTAAGGACATCAATTGCAGTAGGATTGCCTCGCTTGGTGTTATTTATAATGAAACCTTCGATGTGGATAGGCGGCAAGTGTAAAGTCTCACTAATCCGTTCAATAGGATCTGTAAAAAACCTATTTTTGAATACTCCATGTGCCAAATTTGGAAAATATCCATTAGTTAAATGCATACCTCTTCTTCCATTAATGAAAACACTCTCTCCTGACGCTAAGTCGTTCGTTGCAATTTCCCATCTATCTAAGCTTCTAGGGTTTTGATCCTCGCGAAGACAGGGCAAAGTACCAGATTTGCTGATACCTGATGATGGGTTTACAGAAAATAAAAAGTTCAAATGTGGACTGCTAGGACAAGATCGGTTACTGCTGCTCTTGTGTAATGGTGGCAGTTTAAAAGTATCTCTCTCCTTTGGGACAAATACTTCGGATGGGAGGATTTTGATTTTCAACCCTGCATTTGTAAATAGGCTTTCTCGATCGGACTCTTCGGATATATTAGTCACGTTAGGAGTTATATCCACAACGCTTTCCTTCTTCACTGTCGATTCTTCAGTCAGAGGCGTCAATATACTAATCCGCCGCACTTCCGCGTCACAGGGTCTGTCTAATGAAGTCAAATCAATAGTTTCTGATAACTTTGTGTAAAGTTCTTCAACGTCATTGTCTACTGACTTAGGTATCTCACTAGAATCACTATTGCAATCATCAAGCTTAAGCGGATATCTTTCCATTAGCGAATCTTCGAACTCAGATTCGTCAAAATCGCTTGCATTTTCATAGTTTAAGTCGTTCCCATCGTAATTCAATGTATTGTCCTTAGACTGTTCATTTGATCCACTTATAATTTTATCTTCTAAACTATCTCCACTTGCATAATTATTAGTTTTATCGTAATCGGTTTCAGAAACCGTAAATTTCGATGATTCTTCTTCTATAGAAGTACTTAAGGTTTGATTATGTATTACATGAAATACCTCGTTTTTAACTTCGTATTCAAATTTATTAACGTTTCTACAGATTGTTCGTTGCGTGCCTGACACACCAATCGTATATTCAACACTTTTATTCTCCGTAATAGAAATAAAAGACGTTTGGGTTTCTAGGGATTGATGGTTAATTGTTCTTTTCAATGTCGCTTCCGTTTCGGCTAGTTCTAATATTGTTTTGCTGGTTTGTGTAAAGATCTCTTGGGAGGCTAGAGAGCATTCGTTAAAGACTGAGGCCTCTTTGTTTGCATTGTGGCTTTCATACTGTATTGTGGCGTCTCTTTTCTCAGGAGCACCACATGTTTCATTTAGATTAATGACGCTCCTGCTACCGTGCAGCGGGTAGGACCCGCTGTCCTCGCTATCATCGCATTCTATGACATATGTTTCCTTACCGGAGGAGTTCTGTTTGTCAGAACCACTGTCTGTAAAGTCAAGCGAATACACGTTTGATGTGGCTACACTTTTTTGTGATTCTGTTAGTTTAACATCTCCCACGAGGTCCTCGATTTCTTCTTCCTGAAATAACACAACAAAACCTGGAATGTCTTGAGGTTGGAAACATGTACGCAGTTTGACAACAAATTACTCACCATAATTGTTTAATTTGGAACAAAAATAACACAATCTTTAATATAACGGACAGTGTAACCACCTTGACGCCTACACTTATGTATTTACAAATATTTCAGTGCAATTCTGACAGGCCATGACATCTTTGAACTGAGAAAATGTCAACGTTTGTTTTTACTCATAATGCGTATCATTTATCACGGCTTCAAGTCCAACAAGGCGATAGTTTGATAGCCTTATTATGACAAACTTTTTGAACTACCTGTACTAATAGTACTTAAAGGTTGAAACAACTGCACAGTTTCAAGGAGAGTGAAGTTCTTTGTCTGTGAGTTGATCCAGTATGTGGCTGGAGGCTAAATTCCCATTTAATGTCGTATATAAAAACGTCGTATATGACTTAACAATTTCATTTATCAAATCATCAATTAATATAGCGCTGTATACCACTAAACATTATATGACGTAAGCAATAGGCAGAGGTGTGTAGTACCACTCTCGTTTCGCCGGAGATGCATTTTAGGTGATTGGTGTTAGGAGACAGAAGGCGAGTCGATCGCCGTGTCTCAAGCAATACTGTACAAATGTCTTTGAATTTCTTCTACGATGTTTTTCTTTACTGTAAACCTCGTGGTGTGCTCAATCACTGCACTTAAGTACAGGTAAAATCATTGGTACAGTCGGGATTCGAACTATAGATTCGGCCCATGGCTTACTATTAGAAATGTTTTAAATAAAAACGTCACATACATTAAATATTCTTGTATCATAATTCCATGTTTGGGCCTCTGGAGGAACGAGTTATTGGAACTCATTTCTACTTTGTGCTCATCGTTAAATTACTCTTTCTTTTGATTAGCAGCCTTTTTACATCTTGTATTGCCTATTTACCTAAGCCTTGCATTGCTAAGTTTCAAGCAATAGGAGTAACAATATTGATCTTTAAGGTTTGGGTAATAAAGAAGAATTTCCTTAAATATATTTTAATTTAAGTAAATGAGTAGTTTATAAGTCGCTGATCTGTCTAAGCTGTGTGTTGTTAACTTCATCTTTGTCAACATTTGGCGGCGGGCCGGGAGGCGGGCCCCGGAGGAGGCGGTCGTCAGGCAGGAACGACGCAACTAATGCTGATGCTAAAAAAAGACATACTATAAGACCACAGTACTTCTCGCTCACTCACATAGAGTATTCGGTACTTCTTTCATCTTGCTTCAAAGTTACGTTACGCTAAATGAATAGATGCCTAAATTTCACCTTAATTATCACTCATCACATATCTCTCATTATATATCTGCCCTCAGCGGCGAATCAAGCCCTTCGGAATTTGCTATCCACTAGACCAGAATGCCTTCTAATTAATATTGCAGTGATATTACAAATCATCACATGAAGCTTATTCACTTGCCTCCTTCCATTCGAATACAAAGTATATATATCCACAAGGGTCCCCAATGAGGTAGGCAGAGGAGTATAGCTAGTTCCCACCCACCCACATTCCGCCAGAGATGTTTTAGGTGCCAACGTGACAGATGGCGAGTCCATCGCCGTCACTCAAGCATAATACGAATACATACGCCTTTGAATTGCTTCTCAGGCGTAGGCAGGCTTCCTCTCAATGTTTTCCTTCACCGTGAAGCTCGTGGTGCGACTAATAACTGTACTTAAGTTCAGAAAAACTCTTTGGTACAGTCGGGATTCGAACGTGCGATTTTTGTGTCGCAGCCAACTACTCGAACCACACGGCCACTACGGCTTTTATACAAAGGAATACAGTGTAGACGTATATCGTTTAAAATGTACTAACATGCAAATATTGTTGCGAAGACATAGAAGCCGACGTCGCAGTTGGTCGTCAGCAACCAATTGAGGATCTGGATTGAGGCAAAAGTGCCTATTCGACCCACGGTCAGGGGCAGCGCTACCGCCATCGCCCTGGAAAACAGATTAACAATACAGTTTAGTATATTTTTGAGCTTACTTATAACTAGCTCATAGACAAACTGTGTATATGTTTTCTTTTGGTCTAATAAATAATAATAACAATATATCCTCACGCCTTCCCACTAGCGTCCCCGAAGGGGTAGGCAGAGGTCTAATAAATATATTATTATTATTATTCGTTTGGAAAAAATGCATATTACAAGGAAGCTAGCAATTTGTTTGTTCATCTCAAGAGCTACTGATTAGATTAAAAAAATATCTTTACATTATTATTATAATTATATAGCTTGTTTATTGTAAATAATACCTATAAATACCTTGGGACAATTCCACACAAGACCTAGTCCCAATTTATGCAAAGCTTGTGTTATGGTAACTAGACAACGATATATTTACTTATATAGATAGATATATACATAAATACATAGGACATCCAAGACTAAGGTACAAATACTCGTGTTCATCACACAAATATCTGCCATCAGCGGGATTCGAACCCGCGACCTCAAGTTTCGCAGTCAGGAGCTCTAACCACCAGACGGCCGTCAAATTATGCTAGGCTTTAGGCTGTATAACATCATCATCTAAGGGATCAAAGCAGTAATAAGTTTGTAACAATTTTGAATGGTTAAGAGTTCTCAGTGCAGTGGGATTGTGCAGATCATTACTTAATCCGCTCTGTTAGCACGGCTCCTTATATACCCATATATGGTAACATGGTTAGTTGAATTACCATTTGTCCCTTATACTCGAGTAGTCCGCTGCCTGTGTTAGAGTCAACATTACATAAGAATTCATGGTTTTCCACTCTCAAGAGCTTCTTCCTTGTCACAAGGAGTGTATGCAAAGGGGAAATACAATACAGGCGCTGTACGAGTTCTACCTCAAGTGTGTGGGGAAGAGAGCCACCGCTATGGCAGTGTAGAGCCCCAGCACCACGATGCCCACGAGCTGGACCGCGAAGAACACAGCGCTACCAATCGCGTTGGGCACCAGGTTTACGACAATGCCGCAAACGCCGCATAACGCCGTTATGGCCATCGCGATGTTGCGCCGACCCCCGTAATTGACCACCTGAGGTATAAATAACAATAATAGTAATACCTTGGGAGAAATTGACATAAATTGATCTAAATCCAAACTAAGCAAAGCTTGATTTGGGAACTTGAGAATAATACATTGACATAATATACACATTCGAAATCGAACTCAACCCTGCAACCAAGAGCTAATAGTAAAGAAATAAGCCAAGAGCTCTGAACTCAAGTACAATGATTAGTCATACCACGAGCTTTGCGGTGAAGGAAACATCGAGAGGAAACCTGCATACGTCAGAGAAGAAATTCAATGGCGTATGTATAGTCGTGCTTGAGTAACGGCGATGGACTCGCCATCAGTTACGTTGGCACCTAAAATATATCTCTGGCGGAAAGTGGGTATGTGGGTACTATCTGTATATTATATACACCTCTGCCTACCCCTTCGGGGACCCTTATGGGATCACGCCTTCCCATAAGGGTCCCCGAAGGGGTAGGGATATATTTTTATTTTGATAATTTATCCAATTTGAAACTGGGATCCTTTTTGCTTCAATCCAGAATCCATCAGAATTTGTCAGATAAAAATGTTATATCTTCCAAACTTTATATACCAGATAGTTTGTGCGGAACGGAATTCTATAAAGTATTTAATTATATGTAAGTTCAAATTCTATACAATGTTTTTTCAACGATTTGAATAATACACCTTACCAGGCTGATGACAATGTTGACTATTGACTGCAGCGCGCCGACCCCGAGGACGATGAGCAATGATGTCACGTTCAAAGCGCATGGGACTGCATCGGGCTGGGAAATTAAAGAATATACGAATTTACAATTGTAAATGAATATTTGTCCTCTATGCGTACATAAATCATTGATAAGATGGTAACAAAACTTCGATGAGATATTCTGCAAACGCCGAAGGTTCCGAAAGAAGAAAAGCACTTTCTAGATGGCGCTGCAGAACATCAACATCAATGAAATTTGCATGATCTTGCAAGACATGCCGGGTATCGATTGATATAAATATACATATACATTTAATATATATAAATTACGTGTCACGTTGTTTGTCCGCGATGGGCTCCTACACTACTTAACCGATTTCAATCAAATTTGTACACCGTGTGCTGTTCGATCCGACTTAAAAGATACCTTACATCATAATTGGACCCGATAGGTGGCGCTGCGGTCGTCTTTCGGGAAATTTTACTTTTTCATCCGGGCGAAGCTGGGCAGGACAGCTAGTATATATATATATACAAGACGGTACTATCACAGTGACAATCAAGACGGTAAGCAGTTACCACCGCTTTTTGAAGGGTATCGCTCGCGCTTTGCCGACCATGCAGGTATCCTTTCACAGCCTTCTTAAAAAACTCCAAGCTGTCTCTATGATTTTAATTTGTCTAATTTGTGAATGTGAGAACATTGTAGGCTTTGTAGATTCTTAGATCTTGCTAACATTGTTATAATTATCTTGTTTTATGTATGCTTTGTATAGTAAGCAACGACCTATTGTCGGGCCTACGTTGTTCCCCCATACTTGGGTACTATTGCAGTAACGAAAAAAATATTGTATATGCCTAATTATTTGAAAAGAGTAACCATGGAGTTTCTTGCCGGTTCTTCTCCATGGAAGCGACCAACCCGAACCGTGCTTCTTTTTCGACGTTTTATAAGTGCCCACCTGGGCCTATGTGATATAAAAAGATTTTGATTTTGATTTTGATTTATGTAAGAATTATGACTACGATATGCTACCGAATATTCCTAAAGTCTTCCAAGGTTCTCTTTCTAAAGCTTTTTAGGTCCTTAAATCAATTTAAAGCAGGATATCGCAGTCCTTGTCTCTTCTCTGCTGATGTAATTATGAAAAGTATTTACATCTTCTGGCGCGGTCAGGCTGGCTGCAATGATGCCACAGAGCGGTAGGTCAGTTTCATCTCCTGACTCGAGTATCCTCACGAACTGGTCAGCAATGGTCGGCAACCACACCACAAATGCCCCTACTCTGAAATCATGGAGGATTAATGAACATGTTTTGAATGTCTCTAGTGTTATATTACCAGAGCATAGTATGTATGCGCGGAACGCAGAGAGAGTACAGCGCCAGTTCTCTCTAGACTTTTAACACCTCTTTCGCTTCTTCCACATTCATCAGTCTCTTCATACCTGTTCGTTAGTTTCGAGTACATTTTAATCGACGTCAAGAGAGGAGGAGGTGTTAATGCATCTAAATTATTATTTTTCTCGATGTTTTCCTTCACCGTAAAGTTCGAAGTGTGACTAATCACTGTACTTAAGTTCCTCAATTAAAACTCCTTTGTACAATCGGGATTCGAACTTGCGATCTTTGTGTCGCAGGCAACTACTCGAACCACTCGGCCACCACGGCTTTTACAGTAACAAAAGTATTATGACAAGTACTCACTGTTGGAAGAGGAACAGTATGCTCATGATAATTGTGAACTTCAAGAGGGGTGCCTTGAACAGTGGAACTATCTGGTCCTTAGGGGATGAGGCGCCACTATTTACACCCTCTTCTTTCAGCAGAGATTTTACCTGAAATGAATGGATTTATCCAACATTTGAGTGATTGGGAATACGTATTACCCTGACTGGGGTATTCAGTGCCCCTACTTACAGAAAATGGCTGTCAAATAAGTCTACCGCTCTATACTGAATATTGTGTTCCAATGAACAGTTTTTATCAGGACCCCTACAAGTTTAGCAGACAGTAGTAACTGTAGTTTTATATTCTAAGAGAGGTAGGGCATATCGGATTTCCCGTTCGAATTTGAAGCTGCCCGTCTGGGCAGGGTCTCCACCTTACAGGAGTCCGTAGCCAAATAACGGTACTATTTGTGTTGTGTTCCTGCGCGATGAATAGGATTTTCAATGAGCTCCTTGGAGAGATTTGTTATATTGTGTTGGCAGCAGACCGATTAGTCACATTATGTTGCCAACACAGTATACTATCACAGAGTAGTAACGCGCAAGTGATACTTCTTTATCGTGAGCGTAAATAGGCTACGTTCACAGTTTCCCATCAGGTGGGCCATATGCCTGTTTGCCATATATATATATATATATTTCAATGTTCGTTCGTTCAATGAGTGTTCCCTCTTACCTTTACTACCTAATATGTATTGTGTGCCCTTACGTTGAATCAAAGATTTTTAATGTTGATGTGATTTGGAACTTAAACTACGAACTAGTATAAAAAGGTAAGCCAATATGACATACGCTTTCACCCGTAGAATAGAAAACAGCTATTTACGGATGACGTATAGGGAGATCGTAGAGATGCTGGACAGAAACAGATGGAAGGCCTGCTTCAGAGATGCCGGCAAAAGCTCAGCTCTCAAATGATAATAATAATATATCCACACGCCTTCCCATAAGGGTCCCCGAAGGGGTAGGCAGAGGTGTATAGGTAATACCCACACACCCACTTTCCGCAAGAGATATATTAGGTGCCAACTCTCAAATGTATTGTAAAGAATTTACAGGGATAGCAAGATTAACTGCCAAAGATCAGAGCTTCGGTATACAGGTACATTAAAACATCCTTATACAATTTTACCTGAAACTCTTGCCCAGAGCGCGGGTTGTTGACCTTATAGAAAACCCTTAAAATGTCCAGGGTTCTGTCCTCGTCACCCTTCGTGAAGACAAACTTAGGACTTTCCTGCATGAAGAACAGCCAGATCGCGCTCAGGACGCTAGGTAATGAGTAGACGATCATCAGAGTGCGCCAGGAGTTCCAGTAGATGTCCAAAGCAGATAAGTAGTAGGAGAACGTGAGAGGTATTATAGGGATAGCAAGCACTGAAATATGACATTCAATTATTAACAAATTTATACACATCGTACCTTTAATATATATATAGCTGTCCCGCCCAGCTTCGCTCGGGTGAAAAAGTTAAATTGCCCGTAACACGATCGCAGCGCCACCTATTGGGTCCAATTGTAAATCTAAACCATTCTCTAATCTAGCTTAAGACACACAGAAACACACAGAAAGCTTCGCCCGGGTAAAAAGGTAAAATTCTTGAAACTCGATCGCAGCGCCACCTATCGGGTCCAATTTAATATAGCCTATGTTACTCGGGGATAATGTAGCTTTCCAAAGGTGAAAGAATTTTTGAAATCGGTCCAGTAGTTTCGGAGCCTATTCATTACAAACAAACAAACAAACAAACAAACAAATCTTTCCTCTTTATAATATTAGTATAGATAAATTACGCGTCTCGTTGTTTGTCCGCGATGGACTCCAAAATTACTTAACCGATTTTGATCAAATTAGCACACCGTGTGCAGTTTGATCCAACTTGAAAGATAGAATAGCTTAGGAGAATCGGAGAAATCTAAATATTCTATTCTTTATGTTTATTCTATTAATTCTAAATCTAAATGACGAGAGGCTCGACAGATGGCGAGTTCCACGTACGACTATACAATTCTTTGAAATTATTTTCAAACGTATGCAGAATTTATCTCGATGATTTCCTTCACCGTAGAGCTTGGTGTAATTAATCACTGTACTTATTATAAAAAAGCGTCTTAACAGGTCACATTGGTACCGGGAGTCGTCCCTGCAATCTTTGCTTTGCAGGCGATTACTCGAACCTGTCGGCCAAATCCTCTTTAAAGAATTGGTTTGTAACTTGAAGTTTTCGCCGTAGGACTGTGGAAGGTGGGTGGATTTTGCCCAGCAGCAGAACAGAAAAAATTAAGGCCCACCCGCCATGATGCCTTGGGCAAGCAGGAAGATGCTGGTGACGAGGAGCACCACCAAGTTACGCTTCCCCATCGGAACACTCTCACTCAGTAGTGTCATTGACATGGAGTATAATCCTGAAGCGCTAGAAAAATTACGGAAATCATAAAGAAAGGTCATGTGTTACTGCAATTTCAAAATATATATATACCTACTCACCTACCCCTCCCTACCTACCGACAGATGTGGATAGGTAGTACCCACACAACCACTTTCCGCCAGAGATATATTTCAGGTGCCAACGTGACAGATGGCGAGTCCATCGCCGTTACTCAAGCACGACTATACATACGCCTTTGAATTGCTTCTCAGACGTATGCAGGTTTCCTCTCGATGTTTTCCTTCACCGTAAAGCTCGTGGAGTGACAAATCACTGTACTTAAGTTCAGAAAAACTCATTGGTACAGTCAGGATTCGAACTTGCGGTCTTTGTGTCGCTGGCAACTCGAACTACTGGGCCAACACAGCTCTTGGGGGAAAAAAAATTTAACCCTATATTTTAATGCTGTTATCTTCTCTCGTCGTCTCTCTTCTTCTTCTCTTCTCTCTCTTCGTCTTGATTGAACTCCTGAATTTGTGACTTACAATAGCGAGGCGAGGAACTGCAGTATCATGAGCATCAACCAGTTGACGGAGATACTCGCCAGCATGTTAATGACAGCTCCCCCGAGAAGAGAAACCAGAAGCATGCTGCGCCTCCCACGCGTGTCTGCCAAGTACCCCCATGCTACTCCGCCCAGTATTGAGCCTGGAAAATTAGGGAAATTGGGAAATATGACGTATGCAGGTTTCCACTTCATATTTTCCTTCACCGTAAAGCTCGTGGTGCGACTAATTAAATTCAGAGAAACTCATCGGTAGCCTAGGTGAAAATATTTTCATAATATAGGTATAATAATAATAATATAATATATAATATATCCTCACGCCTTCCCACAAGGGTCCCCGAAGGGGTAGGCAGAGGTGTATAGGTAATAACCACACACCCACTTTAATATAGGTATATATTTTATAAGCTAACAGTGTTAATATTAAATTAACTTATCAATATTTGGTAGTCCTTCACATTAAGATAAGCCATATAAAGGCTGTGCAAATTAAACATGGAAACATCGAGAGGAAACCTACATACGACTGAGAAGCTATTCAAAGGCGTATGTATTGTCGTGCTTGAGTAACGGCGACGGACTCGCCATCTGTCACGTTGGCACCTAAAATAGGGTAGGGTAGGCTAGGGTACTAACTATATACCCCTGCCTATCCTTTCGGGGACCCTTGTGAGAAGGCCTGAGGATATATTATTTTATAGTTTGCACTCAAACATACATACTATATTGGGTAGTCCCATGCTTCGTCGGCAGAAGTCTTCTTGGGAACATGTTATGCATTCCATTCATATTGCAGTTTGAATGGAAATGTTTTGACTTCAACAATTCATATGCACCTTTCCAGTGAAATATATGGAACAATTTCGGAACTTAAGCCTATATAAACTTCTGCTGTAGCTGTAGCCTGCCACGCTCCACTGGCCACGCTTCACTGTGGCGCATTATAATTACATGGAAGTGAATGGCAGTTGAAAAATTTTACTGATACGAAGAATAGGAACAATCAATCCACAAAGCTTTATTCTTCTTGAATAAAATTGTATGTGGTGTCAAAATATGAGCTCAACGGTGCAAAACTTTTCGATTTCTTTAAGCGAACACAAACCAACTAATAATTTGTATCATCATCATTATAAATTTAAGAGCTGGGCTCTTGTCGGCGTCTCTGATGCAGTCCCTTCTATTTGCTTCTGTCCTTCGCAACCTTTTTGACCCCCCTATACGTCATGAGAGACACTTTTTCTTTGACCAGACCCATGTATGTTAATCTCGGACATTTGTATATTTTCTATAAAAGAATAGGTGCTACATCTGTCTGATAAACATTCTGTATTAAGATATTTGTAAGACAATACCATCGTAGACTTGTCGTACTTGCGCCAACGATATAAATTACAATGTTAGATAACTTAAGATAGCACAGTTTATTACATAAAATAATGATAGCAAAGATAAAGTTCACGAACGTCATCAATAAAATTTAATTGTTTATTTAATTTATGGACATAGGAATCACTTGCGATAAAAAAAAGTAAGGGTCAATCTCATTCTCAATATATTATCCACTTAATTACATAATGAAGGTAAAAATTATAATTATTATGGTTATTATACTTCGACAAAATTGCACAGAAATTGTCTTAGTTCCAGACTAAGAAACTACAGCTACTCAATAGTAAGCTAAAATGTATAGGAAAACTTAGAATAGGGTACAAATATTCGTCAAATCAAAACAAATCATACTATCGTATTTTCTAACTCTTTACATAAATATACGACCCCAGCGGGAATCAAACTGCAATCCCAGACTTCACAGCCCGCGGAGTTCTGTACACGAAAGCAGATGACTATGTTTTTTATTGGCTCTCCTTGTCCCACTGTTGGGCATGCCACAATTTAATTGTTTAATAAATTTCACATACAGCATGTGACTTTGCAAGCAATTTCATATTTATTGCAAAAGCGTTGTTGCCGCAATCACCTGCCTAATTATTCACAATAGCAACAGTGTTTGAACACCCTAACACGCGAAGTAACAAACAAACAACTATAGTAACACGATATTTGAATTAACATTATTTTTCAAACAGCTTCCTGATGAATTGATAGCTGGGATTGACCACTTACTCCTAGCTATAAGAGGCCCCTTATTCCTACATTTATCCTACACTATGTATCTTAATATACCTACATCTTCACGTCCCCACTTCTTCACAAAGGGGTATAACACCCGCATCTCGATACCATACCAGAGATATATTTAGGTGCCAACATTACAGATGGCGAGTCTACCCCTATTACTTAAGCACGACTATACATTATGTACGTCTATGAATTTCCTCACAATGTTTTTTTACCGTATCCACTATTGAAGACATCAAACGTTTTGATGCTATTCTTGACTCTAACCTTGGAACTACGACACGACAGATAAATCAATAGACATGGAAATGCTCAGGGAAGGGCAGGTTCTGTAGATTTGCGACTGTGTTGGTTTTTGTGAAGTGGCCGAAGCGTACTCGGTCTCAACCAGAGATAACCTGCAAGTGGCTGCTGACCCCGAGATATGAGCTATCAGTGGTAGCAATGGTACCTTACCAACAACCGGTGCAGCCGCAAGCAGCCCTTGTTGCGCCGCGGTGGTGCGCAGCTCGCAGGCGCTGGTCGGCACAATGATGGTGCTCCCATAGCCGATACACGCGAACGATATGATGATGAACCCAGCTAAGCACGTCGATATATAACTGTACAGCCCGAATCCTGAAATGGTAGAGCGTAAGCATATTAGGTATTATCGTCACGCCTTCTCAAAAAGGTGCCGATGGAGTGGGCGCAGTGTAACAACGCCTTTTCTCCAGAAGTATATTTCAGGTGCCAATGTAGCAGATGGCGAGTCCATCGCCGTTACTCAAGCATGACTAGACGTATGCAGGTTTCCTCTCGATGTTTTCCTTCAACGTAGAGCTCATAGTTTGACTAATCACTGTACTTAAGGAAATATCAGAAAACTCATTGGTACAGTCGGGATTCGAACTCCTAATCTCTGTGTTGCAGGTTGCAACTACTTTGTGAAACCACGGCTTTGTGAAGTCTCTTTCAAATTACACATAATTATCAACTTGGCAAGATGTAGGTTTTGAACATAAGTGTAAGCATGGGACGGCTTGTAATTGTCACTATCATTGATACTTAGAAGTAAATATTGAATCCACATACCTGCTTTATCGATTGCGACCTCAAACGGCACCCTCCCTTCAGGACCGATATGTGCCATTTTTTACTCGTCTATAGCCCAGCAGTATTGCAATAAATAATACAGTAATATTTTACCCAACTGCTTCAATCACATTGTATTCACCAGCGCGTGGCGGTGCACTGGCCGTTAAAACTGTATTGATGGTCGAGCTGGGAGTTTATCAATAATTGTGTGATGAGTATCTTTATTGATTTATCGTATTTTTGTTACTTATGCTGAAAATGCTTCAGTATCTCTACTAATGATAGATACGACGTCAATTCGTGAATTATTTGCAAAGTTTCTAATGTGTTTTCTATCATACTCGTGTTAAATCACCTTGATTTTTGCCGATGATTTGCGTGAGTGGGTTACCATCCTGTCGGTTTTCTAACAACTGTAGTTATTACTGTAGTTCACAATGGATTACCATTTACTAATTACTTAAAGGCGTCGATAGTAGTCGGGATGAAGCGGCGTTGTTTGATATAGGGATGTTATTGTTTGCTTTAGAATGATAACGATTCATACCCATAATTAACAATAATTATATTACTCGTGTATTTGTACAATACTAGATATGTCGCCCAGCTTCGTTTATTTGAAAAAACGAAACAGCGCCTATATGGCAACAATGCAGCCATGTAGGTACTATATACACATTAAATTTCATCGGACGTCGGAAAATCGGACGTTCTTTGTCAATCGGGTCGAATTGTGAATCTAACCCATTCTTGACTCCACCTGAACACACACAAAAGATGCATCAAAATCGGTCCATCCGCTTAAGAGCAATTCAGTCACATACACACACACGTACAGAAGAATTATAAAGAAATTAAATAATTTATTCGCCAGAAAAAGGTTAGTTACATAATGTGAAGTTTCAATGATTGAATCGTGCGGTCGGCTACATAATATTGGCATGCGACTGTTTCTGTAGGTAGGTATTTATATATTATGGATATCTCCTAACAACAACTATGCAATACATATTTAAAAAACAATAAAATACAAGTTAAAAGTATGTTATTATTTATTTTTTACAATTTCAAAATCATACTTTCTTTATATCACATTAAAATTGTTCCTTACACAATAGTAGCTCTTTTCACTGAGAGTGTTTAGGTTCCGTTTAAGGAAAAGAAATGTTTGCTCTCTGATTTTCACAGGGATTTTAATTTTTAAAATATTTATCAAAGTTTTTCAATGATTCCGCGATCTCTTCTCTCTCTTCATCATTTCTTCAAGATGTACATATGTACCTATAATAGAACAAATATATAGTTTTTTTATACCACAAGATTGGCAAATAAACATACGGCCCACCTGATGGGACGCGGTTACCGTAGCCTATTTATGCTCACGATACCTAAGTATCACTAGCACGCTGCCCCTCTGTATTCGGAGAGTTATACTGTGTTATATAACTCTCCGGATAATATAACAATCCCCCCTCCCCAAGGAGCTCATTATTGGAGACCTCATGCACCGCGTAGGAACACAAAAAAACATTTTATTTGTATACGGACTTCTATAAGGTGGAGGTCCTGCCCCAGTCGGCCAGCTCCAAATTCGACGGGGAATGTGACCATAGCATATAGTTACGCAATACACGTGTAAAGACATCGCAAAATAATATCAACATATCTATAAGCTTAAGATACTTATCAATTAAGTTAGTTTTATCTACTTCCTACATCAATTTTGTTATCTAAATGTCAACATTTGTATTGTTACGGGAAAATGACTCTTAGGTTGAGAGTAAATAAAATCGTTAGGGGCAGTTAAAATAGGATTCACATGAGAAAATGTCTTGTCGGGCCGACTGCACTGCACGCTTATATAATAATAGAGGCGCCCCGCGGTTTCGCCCGCGAGAAAATCGATTTCATTAGTTTTTTTTCTGGAATAGAATATGTGTTGATCCAGCTAATCTATGTCTGTGCCTAATTTTGTCCAAATTTCGTCTTTTCCATTTCTGACATTTGTAACACTATTGTTATATATACATACATACATATCATCACGTCCCTCGCGGTGTAGGCGGAATGAGTAGAGCGCCAGTTCCCTCTAGACTTACATACCTCTTCACTTCGTCCACATTCATCAATCTCTTCATACTATTAGTTGGATAAATGAAACAAGATTATACAACATATTTTATTATTTAACATTTCAGATAATCAATAATTATTTGGATCACAACCTATCAATCAGGTACATAATGATCGAACAGCATCCCATGAAATACGTTTCCTAAACTCAGGCTAATTAATATGTCTCATTCTCTTCATATAAGAAGACGTTTACCACACATATTTCATATACAGTAGGCTTGTTTTGATATTGGCTTAGGCCAAAACGTCATCCATGTAGAATTTAGAAATACAAATAGCATTTATATATGTCTATAAATTACATAATTGTACATATAACCATACAATGTAACACATCAATCCTGGCGAACCCTAGTTCTGATGATTTAAAATATTTATTAAAATTATATATGCGTAGATTGTAAGTACTTTTATATCCAGGTGTCCTCACGGAGTGACATAGTCGCTGTGCGACAAAACTCCTATAATAAATAGAAAAAAAAAAAAACACATCAATCTATCAATATTATGTATGTACCTATGTATGTACAAAATTTGGTTTAAAGAATTTATTTCTCATAAGAACTTTCACTTATTCACTTAAGATACAGAGTTTAATATCGTTATTATCGTGTTTACCTCTAGTGATTTGGAGAGACTAGTTAAAATAATGTTGATCCATAGGATCCATTAGGAAAACAGAATTATTTTTCAGTTGCCTTAAACTATTATAACACGTTAACGGCTGTCATTGATTAATAAAATATTAACGAAACAGATGCATAATGCCAAAGAGGCAGAGAAAGATCACATTCCACCTAGAGCGTAGATCAAATCGACCCGACATTCAGGGATGGTAACATCAAGAGTACTTAAAACCGTTGAGCATTTCTGAAGAAATTGATGAATGCTTAAAATGCTTAGATGAAACGAAAGAAGTATGTAAATCTCAAGAGAACTGTACTCTACTCTGTATGCGCACCTCGTTGAGGACTCGGCGTGATGAATGATTACAATTCATTGAACTTAAAGTAGGTTGTCACATTAATACTTAAATCCATTTACTTCCCACAGCTACCGATGGCTTTGGTTAATTCGTTCCTCAATTCTCTCCCTTCGAACTCCAGTCATGTCAGTCGTCCAATGGACGAAATATCACATAGCATACTGGTCTATTCTCCAAGAAGTATCAGTCTTTTGTACACAATAGCTTCAATGCTTTTCATTTCTCAGGTTTGTCCCTCGGTAGGAACCAGGCAAGCACGACTGCACCTGGTATAAGGAGACATTTTTTTTACATTGAAGCCTGGTTTGCTGATGAAAAGAGCTAGAGATACTCCAATTTTGTCTACTTTAGATACTCGTATCCTTATTTCTTAGTTTATCAATTTTATGTAAAGCATTTAATAATTTTTCACAATTTCCAACTGACGGTGTTTAAATTAATATACATATACTAGCTTATGCCCGCGGCTTCGTTCGCGTAGAGTTCGAAAAGCTTAGGTATGTGTTTTCCCGCTAGAATCGGTTCAGCCGCTATGCAAACTGCAACATACTTAATTATATTAGAGCTTAATTTTTTTGGAATTCAGATGTAGCTTATGTCCTAATCCTGGGTATACGCAATCACCAATACAACTTGCAGCCAAATCGGCTCAGCCGTTTTGCCGTGAAAGAGCAGCAAACATGCAAACTTACAAACTTTCAACATTATAATATTAGTAAGATGAAAAATTATCTATTCCCTTGGGTATAGCATGTCAGTAGCATGATTGTATATAGCCTATAGCCTATAGCCTCCTCCATAAACGGGCTACTTTGGAATACAAGGGAACACATTGAAGGTACCTATTGTTTTCGTGGTCTAAAACCATCTTCGGAATATTGCCTTTCAAATTAAACCAGTTTTGGGCAAATCGGTTGGATAGTTTCAAATTCTATAAAGGACTTTTTAACTTATTAGGTAAGAACATTCATAAATATCTCCCTACTCATAACCAATACTTTCTTGAGCTTTCAAAGGCTACTTACTGCCTAGTAGCGCCGACCATCCGTAGAAGGTAGCCTCACAGTTCGCCGAGATGAGAGCGCCAATGGCATTCACTCCCAGGAAAGCGCTTGATCTCCCCAGCATTACGGATAGGCAGGATGCCATGCCCCTACATACGGTAATTATAAATGTTTGTTCGTTTGCTTGGCTGGGTCCATGGTAACCGCTTATCAAGTTCACATGACTAAATGTCACCTTTTAAAATTGATAAACTATTATATATTGCTTGTTACACGTATTACTCATATATATCGTCACGCCTTCCCCCAAGGGTCCCCGAAGGGGTAGGCAGAGGTGTATAGGTAATACCCACACACCCACTTTCCGCCAGATTCTGTAATAATAATATATATATATATCCTCACGCCTTCCCACAAGGGTCCCCGAAGGGGTAGGCAGAGGTGTATAGGTAATACCCACACACCCACTTTCCGCCAGAGGTATATTAGGTGCCAACGTGACAGATGGCGAGTCCATCGCCGTTACTCAAGCACGACTATACATACATACGCCTTTGAATTTCTTCTCAGACGTATGCCGGGTTTCCTCTCGATGTTTTCCTTCACCGTAAAGCTCGTGGTGTGACTAATCACTGTACTTAAGTTTTAGAAAAACTCATTGGTACAGTCGGGATTCGAACTTGCGACCTTTGCGTCGCAGGCCACTGCTCGAACCACTCGGCCACCACGGCTCTTCTGTAATAACTTCTGTAATAAAAATTCTGTAATAACAAGTATATATGTATGTGTACGTGTGTATGAATACGGAAGGTTACCTTAATGAAGTCGGGTACAGCTCTACGAAGTAGACACTCAGGATGCCCATGGCGAGTGCGCAGAGCAGAAAGAAGAAGAAGATGATTCCCCCAGCTATAGGCACTGCCACCACATTGAGGAGCACGGCCGCGATGGCTGACGTTGTCAGGATGCACATCGTAGCCAGTCGCTTGCGGGCGCCGCAGGTCAGGGAAAGCACCAGGTTAGCAGAGCTGGCCAGAGCACCATACGTCATTGCAGAGAATAAAGTCGTGTCTTGGATTTTGTCGTTGCAGACTTCTATTACCTGTTAAGGATTTATGAGCTTGGATGAAATTGAGATGCTGCTCATTTTCATTCATCCGCTTTATATGAGAGCATAGAGATGCTTGTATACTCTGCATGAAGAGAGAGAGATACATGCATACAAAGAGACAAATATTAGTTGCATGCATACGCTACTGATAACATTTAAAGATAATATCCTTAACATTATTATTATTAATTTTCATATTCTTTACTAGCTGCGTCCCACAGTTCCAACCGCTTAAAATTTGTATTCATTGGAAGATTTCCTCATTTCTCATCCAATTTTGTATGTTTCATAACCAACTAGATATGCCTGGCTGCTTCAACCGTGAAATATGTTGGTGCTTCGCTCCTTTGGCCATTACCATATTAAACTTAAGCCTTACGTTTGAACACATTAAACCCTTTCATCATCATCATTTTCAGCCCACTGCTGGGTATAGGCCTCCCCGGTTCTACGCCAGTGTTCTCGGTCCTGAGCCAGTCTCCACCACCGTTTTCCAGCCATCTTAGCGATGTCATCGGCCCAGGGATTAAACCCTTTGCTTACTTTAAATGATCCAAGCGTACAGACGAGAAGCGGCATTGTTTTATACCAATGAGAGATAACGGGGCAGTCGCTACAAAATACCAATTTTACACACCGTGTTATTATTTCCAGCGATAAAACTGTCTTCAGTCGACCTAATGACAGCGCAGAGGTTCATGCCCTCGCCGCCTCCCACCTCCAGCACGGAGAATAGATTGTTCATGATGTATGGCAACCACAGTATGAAGCCACTTCCTCTGAAACATGACAACTTTTATTATTATGTAATAATATATCCTCACGCCTTCCCACTAGGGTCCCCGAAGGGGTAGGGAGAGGTGTATAGGTAATACCCATACACCCGCTTTCCGCCAGAGATATATTTTTTGACAAATGGCGAATCCATCGCCGTAATTTTTTTAAACTTGCTACCAGTTACCACATATACCTACCGTTGTTGAGTAACAGTTCCACTATCGAATTTACCACGTATAGTTATCTCTGCTAGGAAACTTACGTCATATATATAACAGTGACCAAATAGAAGAGCTTCAGGGTGTCTTTGAGGAGGGGCGGCTGGAACAGCGGCACCGTCTGCTGCCAGAGGGATGTGAAGAAGGAACTCTGGCTCACTGTGGATTGGCAGTCCTCATCCAGTAGCTTGCGGACCTATAATATCAAATATAGTATTATTTAGTAACTGGCGCTCGCGGTCAGCTTCAGTTCAGAAAATTTTAAATCTGGAACACAATCGCTGCTCCACCTATCAGACCCTGTGGTAAAATGGAGAAACTAACAATACATCTCATTACGTATTGGAAGGTCTAAGAGATTGCGCTGGACAGAAACAAATGGAAGGAATTTCAACACAGAAGTCTTCGTCCAAATTCATCAGACTCTTCTTACATGCTCGCCGGTTTCGAGTACTCTTGACGTTCCGGTCCTTGAGTGTCCGCACGAAATTATAATTTCGTAATTTTGAATAATTTTTTGCGTGGTAAAATCCTTAATATATTAGTTTTAAATTCTAGAGCTCTAATAAAGATAACCTTATTAGTTTCCCATCAATATCTACAATATACAGTCATTGGCCTTACAATTTTAGTATAACAACCATAAAATCCAGGTTTCGAGCTCAAAAGAATCGAAATATTGTCAAGCAATATTTTTTAATAACACCTTTCATATAACTTACAGGAAAATTGTCAGCACTTTCACCAGTGTTGCACGCGTAGATACTCTTAAGCACGCCCAGAGCCTCCTCGTACCTGCCCTGCGAGGCCAAGAACTTGGGACTCTCGTGGAACAGCCGCAGCAGGCAAGCGGTCGCCGCGCAGGGTAAGGCCATAACCAAAGCAAGTAGCCGCCATGGACGGTAGCTAATGTCCAAGAACTCGATCCGGTAAGAAAAATCCAGCGGGAGGATTGGATAGGCGAATACTGGAAAAACATAAGACTGTTAGACTTTACTCTTTTTAAGCATAATTACATATACCAGCAGGTACTAGGAGTACCTGCAGGCTACTCTACTACTAGCTCTTCCTCAACCTTAACTGTTAATAGTATATTGTACCTGCCACGGTAGCCTGCGAGCACATAAGTGAGCATGTGCAGAGCAGCATAGAGCGGCCCCGCGCACGCGCAGAACAGCTCTCGCCCAGCAGCGTATACGCACCCGAGTTACTGGCTGAGGTGCTGCCAACGATGATCACGTATGATCATTGCATTACTCACGCTTTCCCACAAGGTCACAAGGGTCCCCGAAGGGGTAGGCAGAGGTGTATAGGCTATACCTACACCCTCTTTCAGCGAGTCCATCCGTCACTTAAGCACGACTATACATACGCCTTTGAATTACTTTTCAGACGTATGCAGGTTTCCTCTCGATGTTTTCCTTCACCGTTCACAAGCCCGTGGTGTGACGCGGTGAGAGCGTAAATGCGAGCAATGTGGAAATAGGATTCAAATTCCAAATGTCTGCTTTCCCGAGCCGATAGTGCTTTCAGTGAGATGTCTGCGTTTAAAAGCCTCAAGAGCGCCATGCACGGACAGTACCCTGATACGATCCATTTTTATTATTATTATTAACAGGTTTCAGTCTAGTTGTCATTTGTTAAATAAGGCCAGTGCACTTTTCCATCAACCTAAGTTTACCCGCGCTATTGTATAGAACGACCTTGTCACTTCAGGACACCAAGTGACGTATGCGCTAACGCGTTATTCCGTCAACTAGTCGCAAACACCACGTCATGTAGTACGCATGTCATGGAATCACGTCAATGTCACAACGGCCTGATAAATTCACGAAATGTGCTTTAAAAATGTTATCGTCATTTGGGCTATTTTAAGTAGTTCTTTGCATAGTCTACAGTGGCAAATTTGGACAGTGAAGCAACCTTGCTCGCAGTGAAGTCTTGTCCGATAATTTTCTCATCATCATATTCAGTTCTCATGCACCCACTAATTGGAATTCTCATTTATTGGTCTAACCTGATGTTCGGGACTAGAGTTATTCGACACACCGCAAAAGTATTTCGACCTTAAAGAGCTCGCAAGCAAATTGGTTATATTCTTAATTTATCATTACTTCAGCGCCTGCTGTGGTATTACTGGCTCTTCAATAATAATGAATATGACACATTAACGTCTCGAATTATATGGAGATGTTAGGCGCCTACAAAAAAGTGAGTTTAACAAATGACAACTACCCTGAAACCTGTCAATAATAATAATAAAAGATATGAATTATGAACTCAGACGTCTCAATGAAAGCACTATCGACTCGAGAATGTAGACATTTGGGATTTGAATCTAATTTCGACAGCTTCTAAGCTAGGCATAACGACTGTATTGTAGGTACAAAGACAAAAATAACAAATCTATATAGATTAAAATATGAATACATGCATATATGCTGATCTCTGTAGACTTCACCCACATTCATCAATCTCTTCCATACATGCTCGCCGGTTTCGAATGCTCTTGATGACACACCAAAATTTTTTTTTGTTTATACCACACGGGTGGCAAACAAGCATGCGGTCCGCCTGATGGTAAGCGGTTACCGCTTGTTAAGTTACCTATGGACGCTTGCAACACCATTGTGCGTTTGTTCGATCGAACATAGGGGCAGAAGTCTCCTTACTTACAATGTAGAAGAGGCGAGCTTCAAGACCGCCATAGTCCTCCAGTCAGGGGCCAAGCTGCTCAGCGCTGCGAACACGAAACCTACTGACATGGACAGCACCAGAGTCAGCCGGCGGCCCTTCGTGTCCGATATATAGCCCCACAGCTGAGCTCCAGCTACAACGCCTGAGAAAAGGTAAAAAAGTTTAAAGGGGAAGGCAGAAGTGGGTAGTAACACCCACTCTTTTCGTCAGAGATATATTAAATGTTGACGTGACAGATGACGAGTCCATCACCGTTTCTCATAGCTCGACTATACATACTTGTTTATATTTCGGCTCAAACGTTTGGGTGTTTCCACTTGATGTTTTCCTTCGCCGTAAAGCTTATAGCCAAACGAACTCTCTAGCAATGTAGTTGCAATGTTACAACCTTTACCTACAAATTGAAATTCGAATCGTTTTTACCAAAAATAATTAAAATATTGGCCTCCAATTTACCAATATAGTCAGATGGATGGCTAATGAGTTTATTTATTTATTAATTAATTTTTAAATATTATTAATTATTAACAGCGATGTGTATGACTCACCTACAAGCGGCATGGCAGTCAGCAACGCTCGCTGCTGCAGAGACACGTCCAGGTCACACACGGCGGCTGCCACCACGAAGCTGGTCCCGAACAGGTCCATGCCCATGGCCTGGAGTGTCCAGCTGCATACCAGCAGCAGGCCGAAGTTGTACTTGCCGAAACCTGACATTTTCATGAGGCTATTGACCCAAGCTGTTCTCTTAATACGTCTATGAAAGGGCTCATCAATAGCTATATCATTTATATATAAATTATGTAGATATGATAGTGCCATGGTGACCAAGTGGTTCGAGTAGTTGCCTACAGCACAGGGATTGTAAGTTCGAATCCCGACTGCACCAATGAGTTTCTGAACTTAAGTACAGATATTAGTCTCACCACGAGCTTTACGGTGAAGGAAAACATCGAGAGGAAACCTGCATACGTTTGTGAAGTTATACAAAGGCGAATGTATGGTTGTGCTTGAGTAGCGGCAATTATGGACTCGCCATCTGTCTCGCCACCTAAAAAGTATGTATCTCTAGTGGAAAGTGGGTGTGTAGGTAGGTACGATCTATACACCTATGCCTACCCCGTCGGGGACCCTTGTGGAATGGCGTGAGGATATATTATTATATTGCCACAACCATTTTAATGTTTAGGTGTCGATTGAGTTTTATTTTGTGACAATTATGTAGATTAATATTGTAGTTCACGGCTTTAGGTTTGAGTATCTCTAAGTGATAAATAATGTATTCTGGTATCATGTGACGTCACACACAAGGGACTAGTTTCAGAATTCACAGAATACATTATGCAGTCATTAATCATTCGGAGTGGAGCTATGTATCTACTCGTACGTATGTACTTAGTGAGATACATAACCCATCCTATCATGGTAGTGTCGGATAAGGAGGATGCAAGCATGTTCTCTTACCGGTGAGAGCAAGTGCGTCCTCCACAGTCGCGGCGTGAAGCGGCTTCTTCGTGTCCATTTCTACTGGATCGAGTGACAGCTTTGTTTTCATTATACCCTATAATACATTAAATATCATATATCTTTAAAGAGAGCCGTGGTGGCCGAGTGATTCGAGCAGTTGCCTGCGACGCAAAGGTCGCAAGTTCGAATCCCGACTGTACCAATGAGTTTTTCTAAACTTAAGTACAGTGATTAGTCACACCACGAGCTTTACGGTGAAGGAAAACATCGAGAGGAAACCTGCATACGTCTGAGAAGAAATTCAAAGGCGTATGTATAGTCGTGCGCGAGTAACGGCGATGGACTCGCCATCTGTCACGTTGGCACCTAATTTACCTCAGGCGGAAAGTGGGTGTGTGGGTACTAAAGCACGGTCGCGGAGCAGGAAGAATTTCGTACAATGACCTCTTTACCTACTGACAGTGGTCACAAACATTTTTATATGTGTGGTTTGCATGAAATATTTGAAGGATAGAAAAAAACTAGCTTATTAAATAAATTATTATTAAGTATTTTGTTAAACAATAAACTCTTCAGACATTCCATTACTTTTATTTATAACAATTTTGCAATAATATCTCAATATAAAACTGAATCACAGATGTGTTATTCCTCTGTCGTGGTCGAGTATCGAGTGGCGTCATGTCTCACGCCGTCATTTTGGTACCAACGCACCCGAGCGGCACCGACTGCTCCCGAATACTCCCGAGTTAACTGAAACAGACAGAACAGAGGGGCAGACAGACCAGAGGTATCAAAATCGTCTTAAAATTACCAATTTGGTAGAAATAAAAAAATCATAAATCCGAATCCGATTCGTCTGTATCAGAGTAACTGCTTTCTGATGACGTCTCGCCTGTCATATTTATAACAAAAGAATCGACAGTTTTGTCTACATTATCATCTAGTCCACCTAGTTTCGATTCCACTTTTTTGACGTGACTTATGCAATTTTGCCATTTTTCTGCTGTAATGTTGGCTAAAGCCTCCTGGAGCAACTTTTTGACAGCTACCATCTTAAATGTTGTGTTTTTCCGAGCTACATACCCCTTGACGTCTGCCCACACCAGTTCGATGGGATTTAATTCGCAGTGGTATGGAGGTAATCTCAATACCTCTACACCAACTGCTTTTGCCATTTCATCGACTACATACGATTGGTACAGAGTTTTAACGTTTTTCACCTTTTCCAAGAGCTGGACCTTTGTTTCATTTGCTTCAAAAAAAATTTGTTTTGATGAAAGCCATTCTTGGATGTCTGATTTTTTCCAACGTGTTACTGGAATTTTCTCCTGGCGCCGTGAGTGGTAGCTGGCATTATCCATTACAACCACTGCGTTTGGTTCAAGTTTCGGTAGCATTGCTTGGAACCAATTTTCGAACTTGACTGCATTCATCGATTCGTGGTAATCGCCTGTACCTTTGCATTCAAACACCAATTCCGATTCTGGGACAAATCCCTTTTCACTTCCTATATGTAAAATAATTAACCGGTTGCCTTTGGAAGTAGGATTCTTGGCACCCGTCGACAAACCCCCCAAAAATGCTTGTTTTCGTGACTGCACTGTAGTATCTTCCCACACTTTGCCTACAGTGTGCCCTAAAAAGATAATGAATAAAATTATCATAAGTATAAACATTTAACCACTTAATATTGCAAACAACTCAGGGGATCACTAATCGCTTTTGTCGATCCTGTCTTTGCTCTTGATACCAAGTATATTTATTTAATACTAGCTGTTCCCTCTGGCTTCGCCTGTGGTTCATACATAGCCTATGTATTATTCTGATGTATAAGGTATATTATTGTAAAGTTTCATTAAAATCCAATCAGTAGTTTTAGCGTGAAAGAGAAACAAACATACATACATTCTCACAAACTTTCGCGTTTATAATATTAATAGGATTATCAAGATCATAACAGCCGTTTAGCCATGTAAAGGTGACACACAGACAGAGATACTTTCATATTTTTAATATTAGTATGGATTTAATTCAGTCAGTAAATGGATAAAAAAAAAGGTCTTACCCGCATTTACCCAAGTTTCATCCAAGTAATATATTGGTCGTTGTTGCTGTCGGTAAGTTTTTATATTTTTCAAATATTTAATACGCCACAATGCTATGTCATCTCTGTCGATCAAACAATTATTTCGCCTTCGTTTGACATATTTAAACTTTAAATGTTTTAGTAATTGTTTCAACGATGTCAAGCCCATGTTTGGTAAGGATTCGTCTGCATTTATGACATGTAGTACCTTTTTTGTTGTAGGTAACTCTCCTTTTAAATAAAAGCTGTGCACTATTCGTCTGATGCACGATTTATCGAACTCATCAGTCTTTTCAATTACTGAGAGTCGTTTTTTCGGTGAAGGAGCCGGCTTGACGGTGTCTGTTTCGGTATATTCTTTTAAAATACGATATATGGCCGATTTTGAAATGCCCAAGATATCGGCTGTTTTGTCCTTCATTTCTTTTTTTGAAGGATATTTATCGGCAGGCCAGGATTCCTTAATGTATTTAAACACGTTAATAATCATAACCTTCTCAGATTCACTAAAGTGTGACATTTTTCTTTTCTTCCGCGGAGAAACAAACTTCTTGAATGGACGCGAGGTAGACGGCACTGGTTCCATTTTAAAACAGTAAATTAAACTTAACAAATCAACGAAACCACTTAACAATTAAAACAAGACAACAAAAACTAACAAATAACAACAAACTAAGATAAATGTGTTTCAAAATTGAACGAGCACTAACGCATCCCAAGATGGAATGTCGTTAGTTATTCAAAAATTATGAATCATGTCAAATACTTTTAATTGCGACCAAAACACCAGACGCAAGCAAGAACAAACCTTACGGTCTCAATTAAACGGTTTTCAATCCCTGGCGACAGCGGTCATTGCATCTGTGCGAGCGAGACGCATTATATTTACGCGGGAGTGACAGAGATGGGTAATAATAGGTTATCGTACGAAATTCTTTCTGTTCCGCGACCGTGCTTTACCTATACACTTCTGCCGACCCCTTCGGCGACCCTTGTGGGATGGTGTGAGGATATATTATTATTTATTATCTTTAAAGGGTAGGCAAAGGTGTATCAATACGCTCTCTCGATTGCCCATAAAATAGAACAGTTGTCTTCAATAAGGGTGTTGTGAACATAGCGTAACGATGCAATAAAACAAAGCGGGAGTAAAAGTCGTCACTCACATTGTGGAATCCTGTATATGTATACCTGTATATCTATACAGTATGATAGCACCATATTCCAGAGGATTCAACTTTTAAGTGACGCACACACTGAAAATGACGCACTTACCTGGTTGTATTCAAATCAAATGAAGTAGACTCCAGAGAGCACAATTAGATAACAGTTCTATTTGTAAATAAATGATGAATACTGAATTACCAATTTCAATATAGCTATTGCCTGAGTGGCGAGGCTCCCTCTCCTTATATAGCAGGCAGCGAGACGTCACAAGATATAAATGTATTTGATAATAGTCCGTCAGCTCGCGGGAGGTGGCGCAGACACAATATTGACTGAGCCTACGTCTAAACTAAAAATAGTCGGGTGTTTTCTGTCGCATTTCTGCTAAAGCTTTGCAAATATTTTACTTTGTTATGTTCAATTAAACTTATCTGCGTGCAATAAAGGGGTCGTCTTAATAGATCGGTTTACCGACCACTTGCTGGCCTTAGTAGGACTCTCAAGGAACTTTCTTTGAGAGTAGACTACTAGGAACGTTCCTTTTAAGGAACATGAATCGATTATCTGAATAGTATACTAAATTTGGTTCAAGCCCTGACCGCCTTAAGTTCAGTGATTTCATACACCGGATGGAAGGAACGGTGGAAAACATCGTGGGAAAACCCAAGGAGTAGAAATTCCAAGCCTGCTTGAGAAACGACGATAGATTTGCTAAATGTGGGTGTTGTAACACATTCGTCTAAACCTTTGGAGTACACTGTAGTAAGGCGTGAGAAACTATTTTCTAAGATGATCATAATCTGTACTATCCATTAAATCAATATTTACCCATAATCCGTTAATAGCCCGAGATGTTGATGATACCTAATGGTTCCTCTCTTACGAGAAATAAAAAAAAGAAAACAACAACTGGCTGGATCATATGTGAACGAGTGAAGAATGTGGATGAAGCGAAAAAGGTCTATGAAACTAGAGAGACCTGTCATACTCTCTCTGCCTACCCTGCGAGGGACTCAATCAAAAAGGAAGAACAATTAGCAACCACAGTGGATACTGCATATTTACCTACCTACTATTGATCCTTAACAAACTACCTTCCTTGATGCTTTTCACTAAACGCTTCCGTTGCCTTAAATAGTACGTATCTTAGCACACTAACCTTTGCAGCGAGATAACAAGGGGGGGAATATAATGGCAAAGCTATTTTTAAAATAGGGAATTATTTTTCTTCCTAGCGTTTTGCAGGTTCCGCTTTTCTTAACTAACTCCACTTCTTTGGATCATCCAGCTTGTACTATAATCATGACGACGATAATATGTAACGTCACAGGCTATTGAGGTGTGCCACAAGATAGACATTGCACTAGAGAAACACATCCAGCATAGCTCGAAGAATACATTAATACTTTAATTACCTTGGGACAATTCCACACAAATTAACCTAGCCCTAATTGAAACAAAGCTTGTGTTATGGTAACAAGATAACGATATATTTACTTATATAGCAATATTATAACGATATACTTATATATATGGCTCCACAATTCCAGAACACTCCCCTGAACATCTCGGAGAGCATTAGGACCCTTGGGGTTGATATTTCTAGCGACATTTAGAGGACAAGGCTAAGCTGGCGGGCAGGAAGCTCGGTGTGCTCAACAGAGCTAAGCAGTACTTCACATCGCAACAAAGGCTGCAACTTTATAAGTCGCAAGTTCGGCCACATATGGAGTACTGCTACCACCTGTGGGCTGGAGCCCCTGGATACCAGCTAGGGCCTTTTGACGCGGTTCAGAAACGCGGCGCTAGAATTGTCGATGATGCCTTGCTCACAAGCGGCTTGGAACCACCACCAAGTCTGAGGAGAGAATTTGCCTCCCTGTGTGTGTTCTACCGCTTGTATAACGGGCACTCGAGTGATATACGACCACAGTCATCCACAAAGAGGTCGCACTGAGGATTGGCGCTGAGGAGAGCGTTGAGCGCAGAGAGGGAGCGCGGGATAGGGGAGTTGGTGCGGGCCACGGTACGGCACTGCGGCACGGCTAGCAGCTTGTGCCTTCTGCTGCGAGTGTACCTATCGGGGGCAAACACTTGGCATAGCCTCTCATGGAGATCGGGTGCATCAATTTTTCCCCGTAAAATTTTACACATAACCACCAGTTGATGTCTTCTTCGTCTAGTTTCCAGGGAATTGTACCCTAGACAACCAAGCAGAAATTTTGTTGGATACATGTACGGATAGTATGCGTGGACTCGTTTGTACATGTATCTCAAGAAAGCTTTCTGTACTTTTTCGAGAAGGAGCACGTATGAGCTTTCATGGGGATTCCATACACACATGGCGCTCTCAAGCTTGGATCGTACCAATGCCCCAAAAGTGAGCCTAATGACACGTTGATCCTCAAAATCATTGCAATTTCTTAGAATAAAGCCCAGTCGTCCAAATGACTCCTTCGCCAGAGCAGTAATGTGCTCATGAAATGTTAGCCTACGGTCGAATGTCACTCCCAGATCTTTTATGGTGGTTGAGGTAGTTATATTTCCGCCATCTATAGTATAGGTATAATTTATAGGATGGCGCTGTCGACTGAAGGTCATAACATGACATTTGGCATGATTAAATTCCATTTTATTCCTGTTACTCCAATGAAATACAGCATCCACGTCTTGCTGAAGGGCAACGCAATCAGCCTCCGACTTCACTTCTATGAAAAGTTTTAAGTCGTCAGCGTATAGCAGGCAACGTGCATGGCTAAGGACATTAGGCAGATCGTTAACCATGATCAAGAAGAGTAAAGGACCGAGTATCGAGCCCTGACTAACTCCGGAACGGGTGTGATAGGGCTTAGACACGTATATGCCATGCCTCACATACTGTTGGCGGTCGCGAAGGTAATCCGCGAGAAGCTGGAGCAGTCCTGGAGCAAAGCCTATGGCGCCCAGTTTCACCAACAAAATATCATTATTGACCCTATCAAACGCCCTCCGAAAGTCAAAGTATAGGACATCCACTTGGTAACCTTTGTCCAAGGTCGTTGAAACAAACTCAACAAGCGTCAGTAAGTTGGTTTCAACGGATCTTTTGGACCTGAAGCCATGCTGCTCATTGCAAAGGTATTTAGCCACTTGTGCATATATGTTTTTGTGGAGTATACTTTCAAATAACTTAGGTGGGGATGACAACACCGCTATTGGCCGCTGTTCTTCTACGTTGGTACTATCAGAACCTTTGGGTATTGGAATGACTCTCGATAATTTCCATTGAGGTGGATATATGCCCGTTTTTAATGCAAGGTTAAATATGTGACATAGGGGAATACAGAAGCCTTTCCCTTCCTGCTTCATAATGATCGGTGGAATACTATCAGCTCCAATTGAACTACTTTCCTTAAGCCTGTTTATACCATCCATAACTTCCTTAGGTGTAATTTCAACGATGTTGATATAGTTGCTATTACTAGTGTTATCTGCCTTTAGTGCTTCGGCCGGATCAAGCAAGGGAATATCAGTCAAAAATACACTGGAGAAGAAAGTGGCAAAAACCGTCGCGGCATTATCTCCAGAATAGGTGTTACCATTATACGTTACTGCAGGTTCGAATCCACCTTTTTTGCGCAGAGTAGTGATGTGACGCCAAAATTCTTTAGGGTTGGACAGGATACAGCTTTCAATTTGTTTGGTGTAGGATATGTAGGCCGATGCGGTACGACATTTGAGATCACACCTGAGAGCGGAAAAAAGCTCATAAGTCTAGCCCATACCTTGGAACCGCAAAG
Source organism: Drepana falcataria (assembly GCA_945859725.1). NCBI lineage: Eukaryota > Metazoa > Arthropoda > Insecta > Lepidoptera > Drepanidae > Drepana > Drepana falcataria. The sequence continues at coordinate 11,806,046 of OX243931.1, read as the reverse complement.
GTCTCGCACTATGCGGTTCCAAAAAAGTTTCCTTCCGCGAACGCTCAGGCTGTGGAATGAGCTCCCCGTTGAGGTTTTCCCTGGAGAGTACAGCATGGAGTTCTTCAAGAAGGGTGTGAAAAGATTCCTGCAGGGTCGGCAACGCGCGAGTGATACCCCTGGTGTTGCAAGCGTCCATAGGCGGCGGTAACCGCTTACCATCAGGCGGACCGCATGCTTGTTTCTCACCCATGTGTTGCCTGAAATAAAATGATTTATTATTATTATTATTATTATTATAAAAAATCCTCAGCGGGAACCGACCGATGATGGTTGAAGTTACCTATCAGTGCTGGAAACTGATCCCGCTTCTCACATCACAGAACTACAATATGGGTAAAATCTCATAAGAGAAAAAGAAAAGAATAGAAAAAGATAAAATATAAAAAAACAGGCAAAAAAGTCTCTGACCACCACGTCAGAGGGACACTGACATTAAAAAAAAAAAAAAAAAAAAAAAAAAAATATGGGTACGATACATTATCTCTGGATAATGCAGCACAGCGGTGCCATTTGACTGTGATCTTATGTAAAGTAGAGGTAGAGTCCCATTTTGAATGGATCTATTTGGTCTACGAGTTTAGTCTTGTCTTGTCTACGAGTATGTGTGAGTTCGTTAAGCAATGAGTACGTATGTACGGAAAAACCTTAAACGTATCTGCTATCCAACGCAAGTTATACATGAAATAGCTTGTAAGGATATATGGATATTTGTTACTCAATCACGCCAGAGCGGCAAGACGGAATTAGATGAAACTTCTGACAGTGATAGATTATTGGCTGGACTAACAAATAGGATGTTTTATAACGAAAAAAAACTAAAACCACCATCACTATAATCAAATGTAATGCCGCTGAAAACGCTGAGCACATCTGGTGTGTACACAAAGACTTCGAATTTTCAGTGGAGTGTCCGCAGATATTTTGACTCACACGTTTGCGTTAAGTGGGGAAAACTGCTTATGACAACATCATTGAGGCTGTTCAATATCATCAGTCGGTTGTTTTCCCGTCAACGGACGGTCAAGTGAAGTCAATAGTGTTGTGAAACAGGCTAAGTTAATAAGACAAGTATTGATAAGTTCTTAAGTTTTGAAGTTCTTGGGGCTTAGGTAAAACATGTTTTATTAGATGTCTATTCATATATTAAGTGATTGCTATAGCTCAATGTTTTGCCAATAAACAAGAATAAGTATTAAGAATACGTTCGTTAAGTAACTCTTCAATTTATTTCGAGAAGAAAGAAGAAACCTAATTTATCACGCGTGACACGACAGTAAATATGACATAACCGACAGTACGAATACTGTTTTTAACAAGAATATAAAATGTAAGTCAAGCCGAAAAAGTCGACTGATTTACCTAGTCAGGTGGTCTACCAAATATTTCCTAACTACACTGAATTGTGGCATCTCAAGCACTGTTTTTTTATATAACAAGAGTGACAAACAAGCATCGGGCCACCTGATGGGAAATGGTTTCCGCAGGCTATTTACGCTCACGAGACCGAAGTATCACTTGCGCGTTGCCGGTCTGTGTCGGAGGGTTATACTGTCATGGCAGCATAAGTGTGGTGACTGAAAACGCTAAAAGCAGAAGTTTTTCTGAGGTGATTAGTTTCCAAACTCCATTATCTATGCTAGCAGAATGGAGACTCAAATGTCTATTTCCAAGGACGGGTACTTATTCATCAGGATGATGATGATGATGATGATGACGAGATGTGTCCGCGTGTAATTTATTTTATAGTAGTTTTTTTTTTTGAATTAACATACCTTAAATGTTAATAATCTATACAATATAAACTCTGTGCTAAATTTCATCCAAATCCATTCAATAATTTTTACGTGAAAGAGGAACAAACATTCGCATTTATAATATTAATAGGACAACAACAATCATTTTTCTTTTGCTAGAGTACTGAGTATATATATTCTATAGCACAGCAATAAATTGTATTCGGATTTCCCATTTAAAGTGGAAATTTACGAGCACAATTATTATGTACTTATCACTTAACTTGTGTAAATTGTGTCGACGTGAAGTAGCGACAGATGTTGTCATTATAATGAGAACATCATCGTTACTCTCAGAAATTGGTTATAGAAAGCCTTTATAACATTCCACGCTTTGTTTGAGGAGTGTGTTTGCTTAGCGCTGAGCTACCAGGGGGTCTGATAACATGCAAACATTGCATTTTCTTGCTGTTGATGGGCGATAAAATGCCGTGTGCAGATAGATAAGACATGTTACTGAACTTTGATTTAATTGTGCGTGCAAGGCCAGAGCCGGGGAAATTGTGTTATTGAAGAATACTAAGGTTGCTGACTAAACCACTCATCATTTTGGCAGTTATTTATGAAAACCAATAGCAATTAAAAAATAAACATAGCTTCCGAAATATCTTAACGCCTTTCTACAAGGGTCCCCCAAGGGGTGGATGTACCTCTTATAACCAGAGATATAGTATCAATGTGACAGCGTGACGGTTCCTTACATCTTACGACGTAAGGTCTAATCTTTGAATTTCTTCTCATATGTATGCAGGTTTCCTGCTCGATGTTTGCCTTCACCAAGCACTGTACCTGAGTTCAGAATAACTCTTTGGTACAGTAGGAATTCTAACTTTGCCTTGAAGACAGTCGTCAACCACTTGGCCAACACGGATCGGAATTTCTTTTTAATTCGTGGTTCATTCAAGTTAATATTTGTATTTAATCAATTACTCACACATAAATATCATGACGCCGAATCCAAAGTGAATATTTGTCGACAAATATTCAGTGGCGCTCTATTTCCTCCGGAGGAGATAGAGCGCAATTTTACGACAAACAGACTGACCTCTTTGCTTCATCTGTCCTGAATGCTTGCTCTTACGTGCATTTGCTGAAGCAGTTGGAACAACACATCAGATATCTGCACATCTTCCTTGTCATTTGGTCAAATTATTTTACCTGATTCATAAATATATAAACTTTCTTCACAACATTCCAGTTTGAAAATGTTACCTTATTTTCGCATAAAAATCTGCTGCAACCATAAAGTTAATAATTTCTGGAAGAAACCTTTATTTGAGCTGTTTGTTTTATTTCTTCGACTTGTCGACTGTGTCTTGGACTAGCAGGCACTTTTTAAATTTTTTGAGACATCCTGTGTTATATTATTCTTATATATCTATATATATATTTACATATATATAAATTTGCGACAGGAAACATGCCCACCCATCACATTAATATTAAAAAGATATTTTCTTTTGGCCTTAACCTTATTTTCTTAGAGAGACAACATTTTTTTTTCGTTGTGGGGGGCTTAATTATTTAGAAAAAGGATTCACCGTCATCTCAAATCAAATCAAATCAAAACCTTCTCGAATTATATTTATGATCAGCCCGTTTGCCTTGACAGCTCTTTTGTCTATGTCCAGTCGAATGTAATCTACCCTTAGTACACAACAGTATCAGAAATATCAGAAAAATATTGGTTAACTAGAACCGGTCAATACAATTGTTATCTTCCCTTTGACATTGTAGCAGTTCCTCCTTCGTATTGACTTTCTCTCCCTTTATCTTAGTGTCGATATCATAATATGACCATTTATATGTTTACTATGTAGCTAACGAGCCAGTATGTATGTAATTCAGATAAATACAGTTGGTTCAAAGCACTGCTATAGTGTTATAGTCAGTTTGAACTCGCTCAAGCAGTTGTGCGACTCGTACGTAAAATGTATGGCTACATAGGAAGGAAGCACATTGGATACCTTCAGAGAAACTTTGTCAAATTGTCCGTGAGTTTATTTACAACTATAGAGATGGTCCCGTCGGGAAGACAGGCAGAGTAGTTCATCCTACTTCATCAGTCTCTTTTAGAGGTTTCGAGTTCCCGTCCTTGAGTGCTCGATCGATTTAATCTCGGTAGTTGGAACGTGTCTTTCTCTGTCTCTTCTTCCATACACTTTCACATGGTAAATCTGTTTCGTTAATATTTTTTCACTCATTCCTAACACGCTTTTATTAGCTTCATACGTATGTAACGGAAACTTTGAACATGATTTTGACTTCCTTCAAAACGACGGATTCAACCGAAAATTGGCATACTTATCAAGACCCCATGACAATTAAATATAATAAAATAAATAACAATACATTATAATACATATTTTTTTTCTTATTTACACTAATATTCTTATTTCAAATATATAACTTATTTACTGTTTTAAAGTTTTTTTTAAATAGTTTGATAATAATTCAATCGATTGTTCTTAAACATATTTACCAATACGTGCAATCTGCAGACACGTCAAGTCTACACATTATAATATATTATATAAGGACAGGCATCTAATTAATTGATATCTAGCACATAAAGTCACGTCTCATGTAGGCTATGAACAAAATAACATTTAGAAGCTTAGTGTAAACATATCCACTGGAGCACGTTTGGTCACATTATTGACATTAATTTTATTGTTGACTTCAGATCTGACAACTGTAGTACAAATTATAATTATACTAGCGGTCCGTCCCGGCTTCGCACGGGTGGACATAATTTTTTACAGCGATATATTTTATTAACAACTAGCTGCCCGCCCCGGCTTCGCACGGGTGCAATATTGATACTAATAATAATGTAGAAGATAAAAATGGTTATGGCGGTATATCCTTTAGAGATAATTAAACACAATCGCGGACTTTTATATCGATCTTTTGAAGATATACTACTCCGTAGTACGTTCATTTGATCTATCTCGTAAGGTTTACCCAGCGTTTGCGATTTCAAGTCAATCGGCCTTATAGTTCCTGAGATATCCTAATGAGTGAGCTCACAAATGGGATCTCCCCGCACTCCACCTTGCGGGTGGAGTTTCACAAAATCCGTTCTTAGCTGAACTCTACACCGCGTAAGAAAAACTACTACCAAATTTCAAGTCAATCGGCCTTATAGTTCCCTGAGATATCCTAATGAGTACGTTCACAAATGGGATCTCCCCGCACTCCACCTTGCGGGTGGAGTTTTTCAAAATCCGTTCTTAGCTGACCTCTACAACGCGTAGGGAATACTCCTACCAAATTTCAAGTCAATCGGCCTTATAGTTCCTGAGATATCCTAATGAGTGAGCTCACAAATGGGATCTCCCTGCACTCCACCTTGCGGGTGGAGTTTTTCAAAATCCGTTCTTAGCTGAACTCTACACCGCGTAAGGAATACTCCTACCAAATTTCAAGTCAATCGGCCTTATAGTTCCTGAGATTTCATGATGAGTCAGTTAAAAAATGGGATCTCCTATATATATATATATATAGATTATATGTTCTTCTAAGGCGTAGTACATTATTTTGTTCTATTATCAATAGTTTACGCAGCGCTCGCGATGTAATAAAGTTTTTGGTAATTTTTTCACACCTTGGGTCACAGTATTGGAGTTTTAGTATAGAACCCAAACTTATTTGAAAATTAATTATATAACCTATGTTCACCGGAGATGTGTAGCTTCCCAACAGTGAAATAATTTTTCAAATCGCCTTTCGGAGCCTTTCGGAGCCTATTCAATGCAAACATACAAACAAAAAAACAATCAAAGTAGATAGATGTTAGTGTAGATTATTGACTTCACAGAAAATACAGTTCCTATCAGGCCATTTGGTCATTAGATAGTTTACTGTCCACATATTAATTAATAGTAATTGCCAGTACCTCGTTATTATAGACTATTTGTTTAGTCTGTTCGTTTGTGTTTGAATATTTTTAAAGTAATTAGACTAAGTACCTACTTATATATATATATATATATATGTATATATATATGCATGTGCCTACGGCCCATTGTATGAAAGATCTAACAGACGAGTTCGCAGCATCTTGTTAGGTCTATCAATACTTGAGTAAATCCTAGCTATACTAGAATTGTAATTATAATTTTGTGATTTTGTGAAGGAATGTGACTGGAAAGATAAAAAGCAGAGCAAACATACAAGACCCCAAGATCATGGAGACGGACTTGGAA